>WHPX01001446.1:0-112044 GCA_011057435.1 Actinia equina | reverse complement strand
AATGAAATGGAGTAAATAGGTAACAAAAGTAGAAAGTACAACGCCCGATAAGGGATTCGAACCCTTGACCCTCAGATTAAAAGTCTGATGCTCTACCGACTGAGCTAACCAGGCACTGTATTATCCAATAGGTAAAGAAAGGAAAAATCAAATTCCAATGAAAATTGTAGTAGAAAGTACAACGCCCGATAAGGGATTCGAACCCTTGACCCTCAGATTAAAAGTCTGATGCTCTACCGACTGAGCTAACCAGGCACTGTTAATATCCAATAGGTAAAAGAAAGGAAAATTAAATTCCAATGAAAATTGCAGTAATAGGTAACAAAAGTAGAAAGTACAACGCCCAATAAGGGATTCCAACCCTTGACCCTCAGATTAAAAGTCTGATGCTCTACCGACTGAGCTAACCAGGCACTGTTATTATCCAATAGGTAAAAGAAAGGAAAAATCAAATTCCAATGAAAATTGTAGTAGAAAGTACAACGCCCGATAAGGGATTCGAACCCTTGACCCTCAGATTAAAAGTCTGATGCTCTACCGACTGAGCTAACCAGGCACTGTTAATATCCAATAGGTAAAAGAAAGGAAAATTAAATTCCAATGAAAATTGCAGTAAATAGGTAACAAAAGTAGAAAGTACAACGCCCAATAAGGGATTCCAACCCTTGACCCTCAGATTAAAAGTCTGATGCTCTACCGACTGAGCTAACCAGGCACTGTTAATATCTAATAGGTAAAAGAAAGGAAAATTGAAATTCCAATGAAAATTGCAGTAAATACGTGACAAAAGTAGAAAGTACAACGCCCGATAAGGGATTCGAACCCTTGACCCTCAGATTAAAAGTCTGATGCTCTACCGACTGAGCTAACCAGGCACTGTTAATATCCAATAGATAAAAGAAATGAAAATTGAAATTCCAATGAAAATTGGAGTAAATAGGTAACAAAAGTAGAAAGTACAACGCCCGATAAGGGATTCGAACCCTTGACCCTCAGATTAAAAGTCTGATGCTCTACCGACTGAGCTAACCAGGCACTGTTATATCCAATAGGTAAAAGAAAGGAAAAATCAAATTCCAATGAAAATTGTAGTAGAAAGTACAACGCCCGATAAGGGATTCGAACCCTTGACCCTCAGATTAAAAGTCTGTAGCTCTACCGACTGAGCTAACCAGGCACTGTTAATATCCAATAAGTAAAAGAAAGGAAAATTAAATTCCAATGAAAATTGCAGTAAATACGTGACAAAATTAGAAAGTACAAAGCCCGATAAGGTTTTCGAACCCTTGACCCTCAGATTAAAAGTCTGATGCTCTACCGACTGAGCTAACCAGGCACTGTTATTATCCAATAGGTAAAAGAAAGGAAAATTAAATTCCAATGAAAATTGGAGTAAATAGGTAACAAAAGTAGAAAGTACAACGCCCGATAAGGGATTCGAACCCTTGACCCTCAGATTAAAAGTCTGATGCTCTACCGACTGAGCTAACCAGGCACTGTTAATATCAATAGGTAAAAAAAAAGGAAAATTGAAATTCCAATGAAAGTTGGAGTAAATAGGTAAGAAAAGTAGAAAGTACAACGCCCGATAAGGGATTCGAACCCTTGACCCTCAGATTAAAAGTCTGATGCTCTACCGACTGAGCTATCCAGGCACTGTTAATATCCAATAGATAAAGAAAGGAAAAATCAAATTCCAATGAAAATTGTAGTAGAAAGTAAAACGCCCGATAAGGAATTCGAACCCTTTACCCTCAGATTAAAAGTCTGATGCTCTACCGACTGAGCTAACCAGGCACTGTTAATATCTAATAGATAAAAGAAAGGAAAATTGAAATTCCAATGAAAATTGGAGTAAATAGCTAACAAAAGTAGAAAGTACAACGCCCGATAAGGGATTCGAACCCTTGACCCTCAGATTAAAAGTCTGATGCTCTACCGACTGAGCTAACCAGGCACTGTTAATATGTAATAGGTAAAAGAAAGGAAAATTGAAATTCCAATGAAAATTGGAGTAAATAGGTAACAAAAGTAGAAAGTACAACGCCCGATAAGGGATTCGAACCCTTGACCCTCAGATTAAAAGTCTGATGCTCTACCGACTGAGCTAACCAGGCACTGTTAATATCTAATAGGTAAAAGAAAGGAAAATCGAAATTCCAATGAAAATTGCACTAAATACGTGACAAAAGTAGAAAGTACAACGCCCCATAAGGGATTCGAACCCTTGACCCTCAGATTAAAAGTCTGATGCTCTACCTACTGAGCTAACCAGGCACTGTTATTATCCAATAGGTAAAAGAAAGGAAAATTAAATTCCAATGAAAATTGGAGTAAATAGGTAACAAAATTAGAAAGTTTAACGCCCGATAAGGGATTCGAACCCTTGACCCTCAGATTAAAAGTCTGATGCTCTACCGACTGAGCTAACCAGGCACTGTTAATATCCTATAGGTAAAAGAAAGGAAAATTGAAATTCCAATGAAAATTGGAGTAAATACGTGACAAAATTAGAAAGTACAACGCCCGATAAGGGATTCGAACCCTTGACCCTCAGATTAAAAGTCTGATGCTCTACCGACTGAGCTAACCAGGCACTGTTATATCCAATAGATAAAAGAAAGGAAAATTGAAATTCCAATGAAAATTGGAGTAAATAGGTAACAAAAGCAGAAAGTACAACGCCCGATAAGGGATTCGAACCCTTGACCCTCAGATTAAAAGTCTGATGCTCTACCGACTGAGCTAACCAGGCACTGTAATATCCAATAGGTAAAAGAAAGGAAAAATCAAATTCCAATGAAAATCGTAGTAGTAAGGTACAACGCCCGATAAGGGATTCGAACCCTTGACCCTCAGATTAAAAGTCTGATGCTCTACCGACTGAGCTAACAGGCACTGTTAATATCCAATAGGCAAAAGAAAGGAAAAATCAAATTCCAATGAAAATTGGAGTAAATAGGTAACAAAAGTAGAAAGTACAACGCCCGATAAGGGATTCGAACCCTTGACCCTCACATTAAAAGTCTGATGCTCTACCGACTGAGCTAACCAGGCACTGTTAATATCCTATAGGTAAAAGAAAGTACAACGCCCGATAAGGGAGTCGAACCCTTGACCTAGAGTAAACGTCTGATTCTACTCTAACCGACTGAGCTAACCGAGGCACTGTTAATATCCATAGGTAAAAGAAGGAAAAATCAATTCCAATGAAATTGTAGTAGAAAAAAGTACACGCCCGATAAGGACGATTCTGAACCCTTGACCCTCAGATTAAAAGTCTGATGCTCTACCGACGAGCTAATCAGGCCATGTTAATCTCCACCGACTAGGCAAAGCGAAAGGAAAAACAAAGTCCCCATGTTAAATGAAATACACAATGAAAAGGAACCCAGGAATTCGACATGAAAATTGGTAGTAAATAGGTAACAAAACCTAGAAAGTACAACGCCCGATAAAGGTTCGAACCCTTGACCACTCAGATTAAAAGTTCTGATGCTCTAACGAATGAGCTAACCACGACATGTTAAAAGAAATAGAGATAGAAGGAAAAAACAGTAATTCCAATGCAAAATTGGAGTTGTTTTTTTTTGGAAGTAAAATAGTAACAAAGGTAAAAATTTACACCCGCCCGCTAAGGCCTGGAACGTGACCCTCAGATTGAAAAAGTCGCTGAGCCTGACTGAGCCTAACCAGGCACTAATATCCTATAGGTAAAAGAAGGTCAATACGCCCGATAAGGAAAATTTAATGATGATCTACCGAATGAGCTAGTACCAGCACTGTAATATGAATAAGAAGTAAATAGAAAGAAAAACAAGAATTCCAATGAAAATTGGAGAAATATGTAACAAAGGTAACATTCACACGCCAATAAAGGGTCCTCGAACCTGGACACTCCAGATTCAAAAGTTGATGAAATCTACCGACCTGAAACCAGTCCATGTTAATATGAAATACAATAGAAGGAAACCCGGATTTCGAAGAATTGGAGTAAATAATGTAACAAGGTTAAAAATTTTACCAACGCCCGATAAGGGAATTCGCTACCCTTGACCCTCAGCATTAAAAGTCTGATGCTCTACCGACTGAGCTAACCACGGCACTGTTATATCCAAATAGATTAAAAGAAACGGTAACAATGGAAAGGCCAATGAAAATTGTGAGTAAATAGGTAACAAAAAGTAGAAGTACAACGCCGCGAGTAAGGGATTCGAGACACTTGACCCCTCAGATTAAAAGTCTTGATGCGCTACCGTACTGAGCTAACCAGGCCACTGTTAATAATCAATAGTACCAAAGAAAGAAAAATGTGAAATTCCAATGAAAAGTGCAGTATACGTGACAAAAGTAGAAAGTAAAACGCCCGATAAGGGATTCGAACCCTTGACCCTCAGATTAAAGAGTCTGAATGCTCTACCGACTGAAGCTAAACCAGGCACTGTAAATCCAATTAGCAAATCGAAAGGCAAAATTGAAATTCCAATGGAAATTGGAGTAAATATAGGTAACAAAAGTAGAAAGTACACGCCCGATAAGGGATTCGAACCCTTGACCCTCACATTAAAAGTCTGATGCTCTACCGACTGAAGCTAACCAGGCCACTGTTAATATCCTATAGGTAAAGAAAGGAAGTAAACGCCCGATAAGGGATTCGACCCTGACCCTCAGATTAATTTCAGGTTCTGCTAATGAGCAAAGGCACGTTAATATCAATGAGAGTAAAGGATAAAATTGAAATTCCAAAAAATTGGAGTAAATAACGTGACAAATGTAGTAGAAAGGACACGGCCCCGATAAGGCTTCGACCTGCCAACCCTTGACTCTCAGATTAAAGTCTGATGCTCTACCGACTTTTTTTTTTTGAGCTATAACCCGGATGTTAATATCCAAATAGAAGATAAAAGAAAAGGACAAATTGAAATTTAATTCAATGAAAATTGGAGTAAATATGTAAAGGGTAAACCAAAAAGCAGGTAAAATTACAACGCCCAGATAAGGGATTCGAAAACCTTGAAATTTCTCAGATTAAAAGTAATGCTCTACCACTGAGCTAACCAGGCATGTTTTTTAATATAGGTAAAAGAAGAAGGAAAAACATCCAATGAAAATGGACGGAAGGGGGTTTTAAATAGAAAGTAGGAAAATATTCACAACGCCCGATAAAGATTCGAACCCATGGACCTCAGATTAAAAGTCTGATGATCTACCGACTGAGCTAACCAACCACACTGTAATATCTATGTAAAAGAAATACAACGCCCGATAAGGGGATCGAACCATTGACCCTCAGATAAAAGTTGCTGCTCTACGACTGAGTTAACCAGGCACTGTAAGACCAAAGGTAAAGAAAGGAATAAATCACTTCCAATGAAAATTGGAGTAAAAACCACGTGAATTCGAATGAAAAATTGGAGAATAGGTACAACATTAGAAAGTCCCGATAAGGGATTCGAACCCTTGACCCTCAGATTAAAAGTCTGATGCTCTTAACGCCTGAGCTAACCAGGCCACTGTTATATATACAATAGATAAAAGAACGGAAAAATTGAAATTCCAATGAAAAAGGGAGTAAATAGGTAACAAAACGTAAAGAAAGTACAACGAACGTAACCGATAAGGGATTCGAACCCTTGACCCCAGATTAAAAGTCTGATGGCTCCGCTGAGCTATACGCCGCCACTGCCATCGTTAGAAACAAATGCAACGAATAGGTAACGAAGAAAAGGAAAAATCAAATTCCAATGAAATTGTAGTAGAAAGTACAACGCCCGATAAGGGATTCGAACCCTTGACCCTCAGATTAAAAGTCTGATGCTCTACCGACTGAGCTAACCAGGCACTGTTAATATACCACAGGTAAAAGAAAGCGAAAATTAACATTCCAATGAAATTGGAGTAAATAAGTAACAAAAGTCGAAAGTACAACGCCCGATAAGGGATTCGAACCCTTGAACCTCAGATTAAAAAGTCTGATGCTCTACCGGACTGAGCTAACCAGGCACTGTTAATATCCTACTAGGTAAAAGAAAGGAAAATTGAAATTCCAATGAAAATTGAGTAAATACGTGACAAAATTAGAAAGTACAACGCCCAGTAAGGGATTCGAACCCTTGACCCTCAGATTAAAAGTCTGATGACTCTACCGACTGAGCTAACCAGGCACTGTTAATATCCATAGTATAAAAGAAAGAAAATGAAGAATGAGAAGAAAGGAGGAAACTTTTCAGGAATTCATGAAAATTGAGTAAAATAGTACCAAAGGTAAAAATTTAAAGCCAACCGATAAGGGACTCGAATACCGAGGATTACTATAAAATGCACAATAGAAAGGAAAAGGGAATTCCGAAAATGAAAATTGGAGAGTGAAAAAGTACAAAGGTAAAAAACACCCGATAAGATTCGAACCGTGACCCTCAGATTAAAAGTCTGATGCTCTACCGACTGAGCTAATCACAGTATATGACTGGTCCCGTAACCAATAGTAAAACGACAACAAGGTAAAAAACACGCCCGAAAGGGATTCGAACCCTTGACCTCAGAAAATTATGGAGTAAATACAATTCCATTCCAACAAGTAAAAGTAAACGCCCGATAAGGGATTCGAACCCTTGACTCTCAGATTAAAGTCTGATGCTCTAGATACCTCTCGAGTAAATATATTCACACCGACCCTCGGATGCCTGATCTGACCAACCGATAAGGAGCTTCGAACCCTTGACCATCAGTTAAAGTCTGATGCTCTACCGACTGAGCTAACCAGGTTACTACCGGAATGTATTTGGAAGATAAAAGAAAAATGAAAGTTAATTGCAAATGAAGTTGGAGTAACAAAACAAGCAGAAAGTACAACGCCCGATAACTTTTTTTTTCGGGGGATTCGAACCCTTGACCCTCAGATTAAAAGTCTGATGCTCTACGACTGAGCTAACCAGGCCTTTATATCCAAAGAATAGGTATAAAAAAGAAAATATGAAGTAAAAAAAAATTCGGCCCAATAAGGTCTCGAACCCTTGACCCTCAGATTAAAAGTCTGATGATTACCGCGGAGCTAAACAGGCACTGTTAATATCCAATTAGGTAAAGAAAGGAAAAATTGAAATTCCAATGAAAATTGTAGTAGAAAGTACAACGCCCGATAAGGGATTCGAACCCTTGACCCTCAGATTAAAAGTCTGATGCTCTACGGACTGAGCTAACCAGGCAATGGTTAATATCCTATAGGTAAAAAGAAAGGAAAATTAAATTCCAATGAAAATTGGAGTAAATAGGTAACAAAAGTAGAAAGTACAACGCCCGATAAGGGATTCGAACCCTTGATCCTCAGATTAAAAGTCTGATGCTCTACCGACTGAGCTAACCAGGCACTGTTAATATCTAATAGGTAAAAGAAAGGAAAATTGAAATTCCAATGAAAATTGCAGTAAATAGTGACAAAATTAGAAAGTACAACGCCCGATAAGGGATTCGAACCCTTGACCCTCAGATTAAAAGTCTGATGCTCTACCGACTGAGCTAACCAGGCACTGTTAATATCCAATAGATAAAGAAAGGAAAATTGAAATTCCAATGAAAATTGGAGTAAATAGGTAACAAAAGTAGAAAGTACAACGCCCGCTAAAGGGATTCGAACCCTTGACCCTCAGATTAAAAGTCTGATGCTCTACCGACTGAGCTAACCAGGCACTGTTAATATCTAATAGGTAAAAAAAAGGAAAATTGAAATTCCAATGAAAGTTGCAGTAAATACGGTAAGAAAAGTAGAAAGTACAACGCCCGATAAGGGATTCGACCGCTTGACCCTCAGATTAAAAGTCTGATGCTCTACCGACTGAGCTAACCAGGCACTGTTAATATCCATAGATAAAAGAAAGGAAAATTGAAATTCCAATGAAAATGGGAGTAAAGAGGTAACAAAAGTAGAAAGTACAACGCCCGATAAGGGATTCGAACACTTGCCCTCAGATTAAAAGTCTGATGCTCTACCTGACTGAGCTAACCAGGCACTGTTAATATCAAATAGGTAAAAGAAAGGAAAATTGAAATTCCAATGAAAGTGGAGTAAATAGGTAAGAAAAGTAGAAAGTACAACGCCCGATAAGGGATTCGAAACCTTGACCCTCAGATTAAAAGTTGATGCTCTACCGACTGAGCTAACCAGGCACTGTTAATATCCAATAGGTAAAAAAAAAAGGAAAATTGAAATTCCAATGAAAGTTTGAGTAAATAGGTAAGAAAAGTAGAAAGTACAACGCCCGATAAGGGATTCGACCGCTTGACCCTCAGATTAAAAGTCTGATGCTCTACCGACTGAGCTAACCAGGCACTGTTAATATCCATTAGATAAAAGAAAGGAAAATTGAAATTCCAATGAAAATGGGAGTAAAGAGTTAACAAAAGTAGAAAGTACAACGCCCGATAAGGGATTCGAACCCTTGTACCTCAGATTAAAGTCTGATGCTCTACCGACTGAGCTAAACCAGGCACTGTTAATATCCAATAGGTAAAAGAAAGGAAAAATCAAATTCCAATGAAAATTAGTAGTAGAAAGTACAACGCCCGATAAGGGATTCGAAACCCTTGACCCTCAGATTAAAAGTCTGATGCTCTACCGACTGAGCTAACCAGGCACTGTTAATATCAATAGATAAAAGCAAGTAAACTTGAAATCCAATGAAAATTGGGTAAATAGGTAACAAAAGTAGAAAGTACAACGCCCGATAAGGGATTCGAACCCTTGATCCTCAGATAAAAGTCTGATGCTCTACGACTGAGCTAACCAGGCACTGTTAATATCTAATAGGTAAAAGAAAGGAAAATTGAAATTCCAATGAAATTGCAGTAAATACGTGACAAAATAGAAAGTACAAGCCCGATAAGGGATTGGAACCCTTGACCCCCAGATTAAAAGTCGATGCTCTACCGACTGAGCTAACAGGCACTGTTAATATCCAATAGATAAAGAAAGGAAAATGAAATTTCCAATGAAATTGAGTAAATAGGTAACAAAAGTGAAAAGTACAACGCCCGGAAATAGTAAAAAAAAAAGGAAAATGAAATTCCAATGAAAAATGGGAGTAAAGAGTTAACAAAAGTAGAAAGTTAACACGCACGATAGGGATCGACCCTTTTCTCATGATTAAATGTCTGAGCTCTACCTGGACTGAGCTCACGCAGCACTGTTAATATCAATAGGTAAAAGAAAGGAAAAATCAAATTCAATGAAAATTGTAGTAGAAAGTACAACGCCCGATAAGGGATTCGAACCCTGACCCTTAGAATTCAAAAAGTCTGATTCTTACGACTGGAGCTACCCAGGAACTGTTAATATCCCAATATGTAAAAGAAAAGGAAAAATCAAAATTCCAATGAAACTAGTAGTAGAACAGTACAACGCCGATAAGGGGATTCGAACCTTGACCCTCAGATTAAAAGTGTGATGCTCTACCGACTGAGCTAAACCAGCAATGTTAATATCCAATAGATTAAAGAACGGAAAAATTGAAATTCCAATGAAAATTGGAGTAAATAGGTAACAAAGTAGAAAGTACCACAACGCCCGGCTAAGGAATTCGAACCCTTGACCCTCAGATTAAAGTCTGATGCTCTACGACTGAGCTAACCAGGCACTGTTAATATCTAATAGGTAAAAGAAAAGAAAAATGAAATTCCAATGAAAATTGGAGTAAAGAAAGGAAAATGAAATTCTAATGAAAATTACTAACTGGAGCTAAACATTCCAGTTTAATATGAAAAAGGCCGTATAGCTTTACGCCCTCTCTTCAAGCCCCTCAATCCTTTGTAATATAGGGATCCCGAGCGCCAACAAAAAAGTAAAAGAAGAAAAAAAATTGTGGAGTTTTCTCAGTTTTATTTATTAATCTACATTAATTTGAATTCTTTCGATTAATATTAATTAAAGTGGAACCAAAATAATTCAGAGCGAATTTTGAACAATTTTTTTCTCGCTCCATTTCCAAACTATTGCGTCAATTTAACTGTATTTTTCATAAAATGTGCTTGGATTATCCTAGATTCTAACAGTGTATTTTATCATTAAGATTTTTTAAATGTTTAGCCTATTACGGCCGAAAATCAAACAGTGCTACCTTAAGTTTTTGGGCGTTTTTTATCCTCATCCTGAGGTACGATTATTTTTGAAATTTTTAGAATCGTATCATCTAGTACTATTGCAGCAGCCTGTGTATAAATTTGGATGGAAAGTGTTGGGCAAGTTGGCCGCTTGAAAATTCGATCCAAAATTTAAAGGGGCAATAAAAATTGAAAATGACTTTAAACTTAGTTAAACGTATCTATATGGCCCCAATATTAGCCAAGCAACGTACTTTCTTAACAGTAAAATGTAGCGGATAAAAATTATAAGTTTTATTCAGCATCTAAATTTGGAGTAAATGACGTCATTTACTCAACCCTATTGTTCTTTTTGCTTTTGAACCAAAATATTTCAATAGCAAGTGGCTCCCAGGCTAAAAGGTTTACTAATCTGCTTTACATAATCATGATTGAGTCATATTATCCTCATATGCTTCAATTATTCGGACTTTCAAAAACCATCCAAGTGACTCTTTAAAGCATATGAAACATTGATCGTGCTCTAGAAACATTATCATTGATTTATAGCAAAACTCTCATTTTTGAGGTTTACAATGACAAGTAGTTAAAAAACTTGTTAAAAAACAGGTTTGATGCTGATTTTTCGTAAGGCTTCAAGGCAATCCATTCAATGGTAATGTTTCTGCAGCGCGATGTTTCATATGCTTTACTTTTGGATCGAATTTTCAAGCCGCGTCATAACTTTTTTCTGTCCAACACTTTCTATCCAAATTTATACACAGGCTGCAATAGTACTAGATGATAAGATTATGAAAATTTCAGAAAAATCGTACCTGAGGATGAGGAGATGAGAGCCAAAAACTAAAAATAGCACTGTTTGATTTTCGGCCGTAATAGGCTAATCTTTTAAAATATCTTAAAATAAAATACGATGTTAGAATCTAGGATAATCCAAGCACATTATATGGAAAATACAGTTAAATTGACGGACTAGTTTTGCAAATAAAATACACTGTTAGAATCTAGGATAATCCAAGCACATTATATGAAAAATACAGTTAAATTGAAGTACTAGTTTTGCGAAGGGAGCGAGAAAAAAATTGTCCGAAATTCGCTCTGAACTTGTTTGGTTCCACCTTAATAAGCCTGAAGCGAGATGACGTTTTACCCCCGTCTCTAGACCATAATCCTTTTCACATTGCTTTTAATTTGTTCTTTAATTATGACTATTGTTCCTGTATTCTCTAAGGAATCAAAAAATTTAATATCAAAGAATTTTAAAAACTATTATGGTATAGAGTCGGGGGTAAAACGTCATCTCGCTTCAGGCTTATTCGCGAACAAAAGGAAAACCTAAAAGACTAAACGCTACTATTTTCTTTGATTAGAGACTAATTTATTCAGGGTTAGCCTTATTTGAGCTCGGCGTAAAATATATTTAAAAAAAGCAATGGTAAAGTAAAATGCACTTACAGACCTTTATTCTTTACATAAGCAAATGCAAATGCTGCATGGTCCAATGAGTATGGAAAACTCGAAATTGGAGATCGAGATTTTGAAACCTCGGTCTTGAAACTGCTGTTTTTGTGAGAAGGAGAATTTTGACCAAACCCTTGGACACGACAAAATGGCTTAGGCATTCATTTCCCAATTGTATATTTCAAAGTTTATCCTCTCATCTTTTTATTAGCCATTAATTCTTAAGTCGTTTCACCAAATTGGCGCCAAGTCACTATAAAGATATATTGCACACTAGAGATACAAGGACATTAATAGATAGTCTATGTAATCAAGAAATGATTGGCTAGGAATTAGAGTTGTTAGGGTCTATATTGACCTGCTAGAGTCATTGGAGGAGCTTATAATATCAAGGGGTACTTATCAAAGGTACACTTTATCTTGCATGGTTATTGATATTAGACAGCTGCTTGCTTCAAGTGTTCATTTCCTTGCTTAATCACGTAGAAAGCACAGCATCGTCGTACCTTAATGACAAAAACGTGAGTAGTTATTTATATTTAATTTTGATTTAATGGTCCATATTCCGGTCTATTTATGGATATATAGCAAGCTATATCAAGCTTCTAATATAAGCCTTGCTACAAAAAGTCTAAAAGTCAAAGAAGTATAACAAGTACTTACCAGAGCGAAAATATTAAAAAAATAACTACGTAAATAAGAATGAATTCAGTAATGAATTTCAAAAAAGTAGAATGATATTTTTTTTTTCACTTTTGACAAAAGGGGAAAAGATTTTCTGACGATATAAAAAAGGTAATTCAAAAACGTAACGTTTGATATAACCGGCATCAACTCTCGTGTTTTCGCACGTTCAAGTAAACTGAATGACAGTGTTACCATGGCAATATTCGAAATTATATTACGTTATCGCAATAGACCATAAATTCCACATCAGTGAGAGATGCTTAGTCTGACCATTCTCCACTTAGTATAACGGTTCTACGGCAGCAAACGATGAGGGATTTCGCTACACAATAGACAAATAGCCAACGAAGGTAGGGGTCGGCTTACACACCGTTGAAATTCACTAAGGCCTTGGTGCTCTTGCGCATCGTTGCATCGAGTCCAGGTAAGACATTTTCATAGAGCGAAACTCAACGCGCATATATAGTGCTAATAGAAGAGTTTGTATTGATATTGCACCAAATCAAGGGTTATATTTGAACAAAGTAATATTGGCGTGATTGATGTAACCTTTGGCTCTCTACACAATAGCCCTGAGTGGGGGGCCCAATGCAACACCTGCTTAATTGATAGTTATTACTGAATCATTTGGATGACTATTTCTCATAGTCAAAGCACGGCTCCAACAGTAGTAGCACCAATTAGCCGCATCTAAGAGTCCTGAACATGGTCTTGGCTCGCTCTTCGTCTTAAGCCTTACAATTACCTAGAAATGAATTTATGGAAACTTTTAGTGGTCGTATTTATAGGAGGAACAATTATCAATGCAGAAGGTATGAGTTTTAATCGCGAAAAAGAATTTGGTTTCAAATATTTATGTAAATAAGCCATACTGCTTATCCTGTTAAACTACCAGCTATCGGGTCATGCAGTCTGTTCATGATAGTTTTGCATCAATATGTTACACAGTACAACGCATTTTTATATATGCTTTAATTTTGAACTGGCTATTTTTAGTATGATGCATATTCACGTGGAAATAAATATTTTACACATATTTTGGTTATCGACAAAAATTGGGTTAAAACATTACGGTATTTTTATGGGTTTTCTTTCCTTTTAATGCTTTAGTAATCCATTATTTTTCGGTACGTTTAACAGCTCATAACAGTAGCCTCGTACTTTAGGAAGAAAATTAAACAACTTGAAGGGATAAGAGCTAGTCTCTAAATATGGGAGAAAAAAAACTTGGTGAAAATGAACAAGAATATAATGCTCGGATATAATAAAGTGCGATTATCAATAGTGATTTTCGATTCGTGAACATGGCAAAAGGCTTTTGGAAGTACGATTTATCCTGCTCAAACTTAGACTGTATTACTCTTTGCCGTTTTCTTTTCCTCAAAAAAAGAAAACAAAAATTCGTCCAAAAAGAGGTAAAAAAATGTCATATTGGAATGCAAAACGTAGCTCTTTTTAAAAGATATACGATTAAAATATTGGATGATAGTCCTGAAAGGTTAGGGAACTGTATTCTTGATTCCGGCCAAAAGCAATCGACTGATTTTATAAATGATATATTGACTGCAAAAGCAATTAAGCGGATTACGAAATATTGTGCTTGAGAGAGATTTTCATTCAGAATGTTCTTTGAAGCTTAAAGTAACAAATGTTTTCACTACAGAAGCACCCATTTCAGTCCCTACATATTTTCGCCCCTTGAAGCATGTAGCTAAAAGTTAGTACCCGGACGATATATTGATTTATGAAGGCAATTCTTTGGCATGCAAACAATAATTGATGATATACGTGGTTTTTTTTTTCGGTTTTTTTTTTTTGCTTTTTGGTTTTTGACAAAAATCTAAAACGGTGTGTTCAGAAACCCGTTGCAATGCGTAAAGTACTAATTTATAATTCGATTTGGAGAGTCTGGCTATTGACATAAAAGTTTGGTCTACTGGCAACCATTAAAATTTTCTAGCCATTACTCTTAGCGATTTGAGTTCATTTTCTCCTCTTCCTTCATAAATGTATATATTTTTTGCATTGAAACGATTATTGCAACTGGTGGACAAACACACTAAACGTGTACCGAATTGTTAAAGTAGTTTTATTTCATATAACGATATTTTATCTATATCTATAACGGAGTTAGAGTAGAGTTTAACTAGGCTCTTGACTATTGGAAGGAGTAGAAATTATTTGCTTTGAATCAAGCCTTTTTCGTATTGGTAACAAGGGAGATGGCATTCAAATTTAGCATTAGACAACATAACTTCTTGTCAAACTAGCCGTACCCGCATTTATCTTTGAAAGGGGACTTCAATTTACACTTCGCGGTAACTGAGCCAATGGTTTATTTCACATAACTATGTAAATTGGCTTAAAGGAAGAACACAAATGATAGCAAATGTCCCGGCAATACAAAGGAAATATGTATAAGCTAAACAAAGCAATCCTGGAATTCACATAAAGGAATTACGAATGTTTAAAGTAGAACACATAGTAGTAGGTTACTAGCTGAAACATTTAAATCTTGTTATTCTATGGTGGAATTTATTAATGGACTAGCTTTTACTCCTTAAAAATAACATCGGTACTAATGGCTTGAGAACCAAAAGAGAATTTTTTTATTTTATTGTATTGGTTTTCAAAAGGGTAAAACAACGAGATATACTGAACTGAAAAGCTAAGACAATACGATTACTTTTAAATTAAAAATAAATAAATTTGACTTTCATGATTTAGATTCTTTTTTCCTTTGAAGTAGCCAAACAAATAGGAAAAGCATCTTTTTTTTTTTTTTTTTTTTTTTTTTTTTTTTTTTTTTTTTTTACAGATAAGATATACGAAGGGACGTTCAAACGTCAGGAAAGGAAATAACTGAACGTCATGCAAAGCAAATTTTCGACTAGCACTTGATTAGGAATTTAGACTGAGATTGTGGACAGTTTTAGTGTCAGTTTTAGCTTTCTTACACACCGGCACTGCCGTCTTGTGAAATCGTATCTCACACCAATCTCTCTGCCATAAAAAATCCCCTGCTACCGAAAACCACGTAATTGTATACCAAATTGATTTAAATTGGTTTTTAGAAAAAACTTTTTTCAAAATTGTTTCCCGAAGCTGTTTTGCTAGGTATAGCTAGAGCCTGAACTCGTACGTCCGGATACGGTTACTTATCTAAACACATATCTAACAGCTCTATTTGTTCCGCAACAATAAAAAAAATAACAGTTAGGTTATGAGGCTGTGAATTCAAACATCCGAGATCGAGGCAAGGTTGGTACTCGCCTACTTATTATTGTCAGAATAGAAACATCGAACAGGAAATTAAACTTGAAGACGACCAAAAAATTAGTAACAGCTACGATTCACTTAAGACCGACTTGCAAAAATGTTGAACACTTTCAATATCCATCCGACCTTGATTTAATTCCTAACAAAAGACCCGATTTTTCATCTTTAAGGCCACGTTGACCGGCGTCATCTTGTCTGTACCACTTTTGTTTACCTTATCTTCGTTTAAGAATGATTTGATTTTAGAATTGACTAAATTAAAGATTATCGGTCAATGAATCGGTATTAAACTTCTGTAAGTTGTTTACTAAAGTATTTGGATCAATCTCCTTTTATTTCAATGTCAAATTGACCTACAATTTTGGAATACATAGAATTGAGGTTTTTCAAATAAATATCATTGTACTTTGAATTATAAACCAATACACATACACTTTTATAGGTGCTCTAGGAAAGTAAAACGGTTTGCGCGTGTTTTTTGATCACAATTAGATATCACTTAGCTTGTCGCCTAAAAGTCTCCTGTAGGCCTTTCTATCTGGTTCTTCCATCACCTGTCTAAGCTATGCAGGACTAAAAACTATTAAAATTGATTGTTCCTATTAAATATGATATTGTTTGGCCATAGTCAAGACGTTTTAGTCGGCATTGATTTTGTTCATTTGGATTTCAAAGAGGTCACAAGGTTTTGATAATATAAAATAGTCTCAATAGAGATGCTTCGGTTTTGAAGTTGTCCGACGTTGTACACAACACATCGTGCTAATTTATATTTTATTCTGACGCTTAGTTCTGGGCTTCCTGTATTATTTGACCTGCAATGCCTCGCGGGATAGCTTGAGGAGAGTTTGAAAGTCAACCTCTAAGTTTGTGTAGTTTTCGACCAGTATGATTACAGTCGGTTCCTTTGTGGACCTATGGGTTTATTAATTTGCTGGTATGCATGGTTGCCATTGTCCAGAGTTCTATATGCGAGAAGAATTGCATGGGTCTCTCCTTTGATCTGTTATTTAGCCAAATCTAGAATGGTTAGATCACGCATCAATTAATAACTTAGAGTGTTTGGCTTCGATGAAGGAGAAAAACTGATGATCCCAGAGAAAAATAATCAAATCAAGTAGAACCTACTCACATTGAGGCGCGTCCGGTCCAGAGTTCGTTTGTTTTAGCACATGCGCTTTATCAATGCGCATTCGATGACTCTTTATAACTAGTTCAAGTTTTAAAATTTTCACTACTTTATTATGCATTTTACGAAATGGATTTTGTGTTAGGTTTTGTGAAGAGGTTATTATACGCATGCGCAACTCTCGATACATCTTTAAAATCTCTGTGTGAAATTTCAGGTTCCTTAAAGTGCTTTTGTAACTCAGTTGATTGCACCCAAGACAACTCTATGTCATGCCAAGCTGGTTATGCATGTTATGCGGAGATTCTTAACTCCACAGCGAAATATGGATGTATACAACGAAAAGGGTACACAAGTTTGTGTGTGAGGCAAGGATTTCCGCCCAAACAGGATGCTGATAAACAATACTTACTGCTATGTTGCTTTAAAGATTATTGTAACATGCCGAAGAATGATAAAGGTAACTATATTATATATATTATTATATTCTCCTTTCGCTTTGCTTTGCTTTGCTTTGCTTTGCTTTGCTTTGCTTTGCTTTGCTTTGCTTTGCTTTGCTTTGCTTTGCTTTGCTTTGCTTTGCTTTGCTTTGCTTTGCTTTGCTTTGCTTTGCTTTGCTTTGCTTTGCTTCTCTCTATTATATCTTTTTTCTTGTCTATAATGTAATCGAATAAAACAATTTACTTTTTTTTTTCAATGTTTTATTTCAGACAGACATTTCAATGTAAAATCAACGCCAACTAAATATTCCGTTAAATCACAAAAAAAAGATAACGAAAGAGTATTAATTATCCCCAAAGAGTTCGCCCCTTTGAGTAGTCTTTCTGCGAAAGTGCTATCAGTAATCGCTGCTGGGGGTTTGTTCACTTTGATCTTGGTTATCGCATGTGCAGTGCACTTGCTTTGCTTCGAAAAGCGAGACGGTAAAAGAGTTCAAAGTGTTGTGCTTAAAGGAAGTTATAAAGACGTGTCACATTCAAGTACAAGTCCTGTGTGACTACAAATTAAAGGGTGAAGGGCAGAGGAATACCCGGAATACATTAAAGCATAACTGAAAAACGATTAAAGAATAGATGATATTTTGATCCAGGCCCTGTTAAGGGTATACTCCAACAGGCGACATGGCATTGGTTCGTTGCTCTCTGGTGTGGCAGCGACGAACCACAGACTGCAGCTCTCATGAATGCAAGGCCCCCTCAGTGTTAGGGGTTTTAAAATGACTGACAAGCGACACAAGGACGGTCTAAAATGGTGCCATAGGCAGTTATAAGATTCAGACGGAAGATTTGGCTACCCTCTTATAGAGCTTCGCGCGCTATCATAAAAAAGAGGAGGGGGGGACTATTCGCTATCACTGGGTTTATTCCTTAGTTTATACTCAAGCATTCAGTAAGGGAAATCAAGCATTCAATGGCTGATAAACAACCAAAGAAAACTTCTCGAATTAATGCTTAAGTTTGTCCGACTTCGACAGGTCGTTATATAACACAAAAAAAGCTCCGATCCAGGTTCGCACATGCAGTAATATTTCAGGGTGAATGTGACGTCATAGTCGCCGTGTTGTTTTGGCCTTGTTATTATGAATACGAACATAAAGGCTTATCATTTTCAGCAATGTACGCTCGCAAAGATAAACAACAATGAGCTTTATTACAATAATAAGAAGAAACACTTTGAATAATATTACAGTTTTGACTTCTCTGCTACTCAAGGTTAACCACCCCCTTCCCCCTCCCCCAATTTTTTGAACAGAACATTTACGCATATTCCACTGGAAGGTTCATGGAATATAGAAGTTTTAATGAAGGTGTCCATTCTTTAATTTATCATTAACATTTCTACATGTAAGTATTTTGAACCTGGATAAGTTAGTCTTAAGAAGAAAAACAGCGTATTTAAACGAATTCAAAACCGTTTATCGGTGGTAAGATATTAGTAAATTACGATTAGTTATATTATAGTAGATGTTGCAGTTGCAAGTGAAATGCTGTTGGGCTCCTTTTTCCGAAGAAAGAGGAAAGTTAATAAAAGTGACTAAAAAGGGATATTAGAATGGTATCGGAAGCGAGAGATATAGAAAAATTTTCATCAATTCACTATCTTATAAAAAAAAAATCTTAAATGCGAGGATAAGATAAAATACCAAAGAAAAACCACAAATTCCATCGAGAAAAAAATGTGATTCTTTTTGTAATTTCATGTTCGCCTCACATCCATGATACTTTGGAGACTAAGGGTTCATTGCTTTTGGTTATACACTCTTGGATCTGCTTTTTCAACCAAATAAACATAACCATTCTCGACGTAATTACGCGTGGGAATGCTGTGTGTGCAGATACAAATGTTAGAAAGCACAAAGCGTATCGGAGTGCTTCTCGACGATTCTCGAGTATTCTGCCAATTCCCAAGTGCTTTATTACTCCACACAGCATATCAAACAAGTTTTTCTTGTTTTACAAAATGCAAAGGGGTCGTGCGTGCTGTGTGCTCTCAAAAAGCACGCGCTCCCAACCAATCACTATGCGAGATTTATAACAGTTATTTTATAAAGTGATATAGTATTACTACCATGTAAACGTATACAAAAACCATTTTTATTGAATCCTTAATATATATATAGTTTTGGCTATATGTTTTATAGAATCAGAACCATCATGGGAGTTAAACACCGTTTTCATTGCTATTTTCTGGACCAGCCCAGCAGCAGTAAATCAGATAATAATAAGAAATATCAATGTCAATGACAGCCTTCGTGCATTTGCTGCTCGATATTGGCTGGAACCACTGACCATGTTATATAGCGGCACAAAAAAAGGCAAAACGAAAAATACCAGCGTATCCATTATATTTCCAAGGTTAGACGCTGTTCACCTGTGGGCTCGCAAAAACAAGCTGAGTTGACTGCATTCCCCGAAAGGAATTGTGGGTCAACTATTTTTTTGTTAACATTTTACTAGGAGGGATTGAGTACAATGTAAGAATTCTTTGGTCGATTAGAATGGGATTCTGCCATGATTTCGACTAGGTATAGTTTTCTCTACACAGTTAAAGAACGAAGAATTCATAATTCATCGGATCTCTTTGCAGAATCATGAGAAATGTTGATCAATTAAAATACGATCCTCAATCCTCAATTCTATTTGGTTGACCTTGACTTCGGTCAACGTCAACTCAGTGGTACAGATAAATAATAAAAATGTCGATTATTAGTACAAGGGGAGCGCATAAATAAAAATATCGTTAAGGTAGAGCAAGTTTATTACTCATTAGGCTAGCTGATTCATTACAGACGCAACGAGCCAATCAACTCAAAGTTTCGGATCCGGAACCGGATCCGGATCAGGGACCGAAACTAATGACGGCTGTGGAAGAGACTAAGTAAACAAGCACAACTTGTTAGCGGTCTAATCGGAGAAGTTAACTGCCTTTTTTTAATTCTATCCAAAAAAAATATGTTCAACAAGCCTTCAGTTGAATCACGGGTGGCGTAGAGGTGAGAGCGCTCGCTTCTCACTAATGCGACCCGGATTCGAGTACCCGCTGAACTCAGTATCATATGCGAGTAGAGTTGTTTGTTGGTTCTCTCCTGTGCTTTCCTCCCTCCGCAAAAATCAACTCCTAAGTCCCCGTCCACAAGTATCCGGAATTTTTATATCCGCAAATTGTTTTTCACTGTCCACACGTGTCCGTTTTCGTAAATTGTGCGGATACCGTTCACAAAAATTTGCGGACACGTGTGGACGCAACCCGTATGCGTAAAAAACAATTTGCGGATACACAAATTTGTAGATACGTGTGGACGGGCCCTAATTTTCCAATTGGAATTACAGTGGATGAAGAGTTGAAATACTCTATAGAAATACCACTGACAAATCCCATTATTACTATTATTATGCAGTTTATTAAACATCTGGATGCGAGGCAATCACACTCATAGGGCGCGTAAACGTAGCCTATGGGTGTTCAAACTATTTACATTAGATTTGCTCTACAATAAAATATTTACAAATTCAACAATTATTTTACTTTAAAAATAAATCTAAAATTGTAAAAGGAATAGATTATATCATGCGCAAAGTTTATAACTTCTTATAATCATTCAGTTCATATAATAGTTCATTTTCTATATGTCCAACGTACACAATATACATCTCTTATACGTTCTTAAATATCCTATATCATGTTGTATATAAATGTTCATGTTATAATCTTAAATATCCTTGCTATGTTTAATAAAGTTCCTGATAAGACTGAGTTCTGCATATTACGTAGCACTTCTTTGGTCTTTTTTCCCAATAACTTTTGCAGATCTTCCTCCATACTCCTTGACCATCCACCTAACACATCCGTAATGAGATTGTACTGATGTACTTTGTACCCAGGGTATTGATCTTGCAATTCCCAACGCAGCGGACCGGACTTCGCCGTCTTCTTTTCATCTTTCTTTTCTTTATTCTCCACCCATGGGCAGCTCATCTCCAGAATCACCACTTGCTTGCTTTTGAGATTTACAATTTTCGCTTTCGCAATGTTGGCTTTTAACTCGTGGTTCTCGCCGTAAGTTGGTATGTTCCAGAGTGCATGATTGTCAACGATAATATACTCTGGTTTCGGTCTAATTGGTGAGTACTATGCTGGAACACTGTCGATCAGCTGAAATTCTCGTAACAGCTCAGAGTATAAAACTTTCAGTGCATTATTGTGTCTTGTTACGCACTTGTTCTGTGCAAGAGCTGAACATCCCGCTAACACATGAGGAACACGCTCTGGTTTCTTATTACACATGCGACAGCTCACGTTGCTTGAATGAGATGTCTTAATCTTCTTCACTTATTATTATTATTATCATCATCATCATCATCATCATCATCATCATCATCATCATCATCACCATCATCATCATCATCATCATCATCATTATTATTATTATTATTATTAATATTATTATTATTTGCCATTGAATATGACATAAAACTGAATTAAAAGATTTCATGGCTAAAAAGATATATATTTTAAACTTCAAGGCTGAACCACAAGTTAATATCATTATCATGTTCAAAATAAGCAATTGGATGCGGGTAGTCTACTTTGCCGAGCAAGTCTGCTTGCTACCTGTTTTACGGTTACTTCGGTTTTTTTAAGTATCTTGATTTTAATCATTTCAAATTTTTATAGTATCTCCCTTTCGCTTATTTTAGAAGTGCAACTGCAGTGTTTTTAATAATAAATATTATATGTCATATCATATTTTCTATTGTATATTATATTATATTGTCTATTGTATGTTATATTGCATATTATATTGTATATTATTTTGTATATCATATGTATATAATACTTTTATATGACCCGTTAATGCACCATGACATCGGTAACAACAGTGCATTCAAATGTGAAGATCACCTTTTAGTTTCCACTCACGAATTCTATAGTTTAATTGCGAAAATTAAAAGACTCTTTTTAGTTATTTCGCCAAATGCAAGGTTTCCCCTGCAGTCTGTTTATATTTTGCGCGACGACGCATTGCAGATATCCAATAACTCAATGTTAACAAGTTTTGAGTTTTGTCAGGCAGGCCTGGTCACAAAAAGCTAGCACAATGGTATAATAAAAAATGCTAATAATATATGAATACTTAATTGACATATGTAGATGATAGATGTGGTTAGCCTGGTGTATTGCAGTCTAGTTTGCATCATCTCATTTTATCGGCGATTGTACGACTTTTTTTGGATTTAAACTATTGTTGATGTTTTTAATAATCACACTGTGAAAAATGATTAAATATTCCAGGGGTTTGAGTTTGCTTGTCGTTTGGATGAATAAACTCTTCACTTTTAAGTTCAATAGATGTTTGATTACTAGTATTGTTGCTGGCTGATTGAAATTGCAGCGAGAACGATTTCCTGTTGCAGCATCTACTTTGCTTAGACACTCCATCCCCTTTTTTTTCTTGGCATGACACCATCGCATCAATAGTTCCCGACATAAAACACAAACCAAGTAGAACACTATAAAAAGACATACCATCTGCAACAACTTTAGGAACGAAGTCTCCAAATCCTACGGTTGTCATAGTGATGAACCAAACGTACACTGATTGGGAGAACGTGTACTTGTCTGTTGACACCGACATCAGAGCAGATGAAAACAGATAAATAAGTGTAATAGACACGTTGAAAAGAACTATCTTGAGTTCCATCTGTTTGACTTGGTTTCGCTTGAGACACTTGACTTCTATTGCTTTTATGATTTTCATCATGAGTTCGTTGTAAAAAGATCCCATTGCTTTTAGTGTAAGAAGAGTCAGTGGTATCCCAAAAAGGCCATAAAAGATCGTGACTATTTGGCCTTCTCTTGTCTTTGGTGTAATGGTTCCATATCCTATGGGGGGAATAATAAAGCTAAGACGAGAAGACTTTATCTAATACCAGTAAATTCATGAAATCCATTGTATCGTTGATCTACTTCGTGTGATCTTAAAAAAAGCAAAATAAAATCAAGAAAATTTGCAAACTTCGCAATTTTTCCTCTTGAAAAAATGGATTTCCAGTCCGCCAAGGAATAAAAAAATGACAAAAATGACCCACTCTAACCAACCAATTTCTTTCGCCAATCAACATAAAAATTAAAAACATTTTATTCTTGACCGTCAGAAGCCAATTGAATCATATTAAGATAGTACTTTCCTAGCAACTTGAATTAATTGTCCTAAAAACCAAAATGAATACTTATTTTTTCCCAAACTGGGTCAATCTTTCAATAAAATTTAGGCACTAGAGATATCACTCACTGGATATAAACTTCAAAATAGCTAGATTAAATATTTTCTCTTTGAACTGTTATCGGTACAATATTTGTGTTAAATGGGATATCGTCCAGTTCCCCCAAAAAATGTTATTTATCTGGGGAAAAAACTATGAATAATTAGCTGAAGATAAGCTGTTATATGTCAGCAGGTGACGTGTACATCGATACAGCTGGGTGAAAATATTGAATAGTCAAAATCGAAGACTGGAAAAGAAAGGGCTAACAAATGAATACAATTTTTAATCAAAACGTTTAGAAATGTAAAGAATGAGGCTGGAAAATGTTTGCTTGTCTACTACGGTAATGAAGATCATCTTTAGTCTTGCTTATAGCTCAATTACCCATATTATTCAAAAAATCCTGTCACAGCGAATTTACTGATGTAAAAATTGCATGGTTTTCATTTGAACAAGGACGATTATTCGTCTACTAACCTACTAGTTACTAACTTAAACATCAAATATGTAATCGAGTAAGGGAGTGGGTAAAGATTACTAATTTAAAATAATTTTTACTGTCGTTTCACAATATGTTCAATGATACTAAGAGTTGAAGCAAAATAGCGTACACGCGTAGTAGAGAACAAATTTGAAAATGAACAAAATTTAGAAAGTTTTAGCATACAAGAGATCGACATCGTGGAAACTGTTTTTAGCCAATATTAAGAAAATTACACAAGATTAAGGCATATCAAGCACCCTAAAGTCAATTCAATGGCAAACGTACTTACCTATTGTAGTTAGGAGATGCAGGACATACGAAAGAGAATCAAGGTATTTCCAAGGTGCGTTTGGCTTTTTACTGGCTATTTTCAGAATTTCTTCGGCAAGATCTTCAAACTGGTCAACCGATATATTGTACTTGTTTGTGACGTTTTGTCTTAATTCTTCCATGAGCGCAGTTTTGTTAAAATAAGAATAATTTGTATCTCCTTTCTCGATCACCATAATACAGCTGCTCCACCAAAAAAGTATCCACAAAACATCGCTAATCGCCCCATAAATAATTTCCAGTTTTCGTGTTTTTTCCGAGACATGTTAACTTTTGAGCGATTTTCAAAATATGAATTTTTGTCTGTTAATTGACTTTTATGCAGTCAGTGTTTTGTGTTGTTGCGAAGTCTTCTGTGAGTAATAAATTATTTATCCGCATTGAATTCAAAATGAAAAGCTTAGCAACTGCATAGAATGTTACTAACGAGATATTCTACTTAACTGACAGTAATTGATATTCCGATGATATCAGTTTACACAAACTGTACACCTTGCAATAAACAATGTATAAATATATCGCACGACAATAATATATTTATCTATACGAATTGCTGACCTTCGTGAAAAGCTTTCACATCACAGAGCACGTGTCATTTCCAAGAATATTTCGTTTAAAGAACCCACATAAAACCACAATACATTGGGCACTATTTTTGGCTTTATATCGTTCGCCTGCGTCGTTCTCAAAGCTCTTTCAAGCTCTGATTGCAAGATCACCGTCGTTCTCGCTTCGTTGTTCAGGCTAGTATACCTTTCAAGAATACCTTTGAAGCATTATTTTGAAGTCATATAATTACGGCCACAGATCTTCTACTTTTTTTAACTTTGCAAATCCGTTACAACAAAAACGTTAATATCGAGGTAGAAAGCATTTCCCAAAAGATATTAATTCATCAATCACATTTCTGTTGAGAGACAAGTTGCAGGGAAAATTGCTCCTTGCAATCACGCCTTTGAACCCCTCCGAGTCATAAAAAGTATGCTATAGCTATAGACTTCTTGCGCTGCTTTCTCAATGAAAGTAGATGCCGTAGATGATTAACCCCTTGCTATGACCAGCAAACTCAAAATTCCTGATTTTGACGCCGATGACTTTGAAGGCATACTCACTTCTTTCCATGTGGGATGTGTTTATGAAAACTTAAAAGACAGTGCATCATAGTTAAATAAACCCCATAAATTGATAATGGATGACTAGAACAAAGCTCAAATTGAACACTGACAAAACAGAAATTGCAGTACTTTCGGCTGCTCATCGTCCCAGGCCACCTATTGATTGTTTCAAATGCTGTGATCATAATGTTTCTTCTTCTTCATCAGTTCGCGATATAGGAGTCATCTTTGATGACAAAGTGTCTCTTGAAGACCAGATCACCTCCGCTTGCAAATCATGTTTCTTCCACATAAGAAACATTTGGAAAATCCGTTAATATATTTCTTTTGAAGCCTGTTCACAAATCTTTTCTCAGTCGGTAGAGCATCAGGCTTTTAATTTGCCTCGTATATTCTGACCCCAATCTATAAGACAAGTTATCCCCCCCCCCCCACAGGTTTGTTAAATTGTGAAATAAACTCCTTAGTTCTCCGAAAATTTCTGAATCTGTTCCAAAATTCGAAAATCTCATTTTTCATTATTTCAAGGATAAATTTACAAATTCGTACAGACCGCCTCAACTTATCGGGTTAATAATCTTGTATATCATTTATATATATATTTAGGCACTGCCTAAAAGCGGAACTCCCGTTACGGAAGACAGGTAGAACAATTGGAATGACGTTCTCCCATAATAAAACCCATGCAGTGAAATCGAATCGAAATGCACTACATTGCATTTTTGCGCGAGTTTTGAGCGAGTATACCATCCCACTTAGGAATTTTGTACACTACTCACCACCACCCCCAGGGGCTAGTTTTGTTCTTGGAAGATTCTTCGACAAAGTTTTCCAAGCCCGGCAGTTTTAGGCTTTGAATCTCTTTTACTAAAAAAAAGCTAAAGATAACTACAGAAATATAATCCAATACAATGTCAAGTTTAGTGAAATGAGACGAAGTTTACATTAAATATTTACAAAGTTAAATAAAGGACAAACATTTGTTGTAATATGCTCTTCGTGTTATATTTCATCGAGCATTAAAAAAAGTTTGAAAGAAAGTCCTTTGATTTGTCGATTCGTGGAGGAAAATACAAAATGACGCCGACATTTTTTGTCGGTAAATTGGTATTTGCAAATGCTTTTGAATATTTTTTTTAGCTTTTTAAGGTCGGTGCCTACTATTGTCAGCGCGCACACTTACTGCGCATCTGCATCGAAGGATTCCTGCGGGTTTCAAAAGCAAAACACTCAAAGGTACAGAAAACGTCGGCCTTGGAAAACATTAAGACCAAGAACAACATTAATAACTATTATTTATGTAGTCAAAAATGGATCACAAAGTAATTTTTAAGGATTCAGGTGTTTTTGGCGAAAGTTTTTGTCTGGTTCTTCTTTTGCTTTGTTCTTTTTCCGACTTCAAAAAAAACAAAACATACCATTTGCTTCAGGAAATCTTTTTCTTCTACACAGGTAATAATTATATATTATTTTTCTTCGAATCGAATAAGTTTTCTGGTACTTTGAAGGCTTGAAAAATCGCTTTTTTCAAGCTGTTTTCCTCTTGCTTGTAAAACCACGAAGAGATGAAGGAGCTTCTGCAAACACGCCAAAAACAGAGCGAGTCACGCTGTTTCGTAACGCCGGGTCACGCTTTTAGCACACGATTTATCCTCAATAAAATATTTAAAAAAATCATAGCTTTTTAAAACGCGGGGGTACCCCCCATTTTTTTTTCGTCCAAAATGTAACAGAAATAGTTAAATTATTCTTTATAATAGAATTAATTAAATAAAAATGGTTTTAAACGCAAATGTAAGCAAAAATGTAACATCCCTTTAAAACCATATTTTACACTTTTGAAGGCAAAATTTGGTTTAAAAAATGGTTTCTTATATGATACATAAGAGTTTATATATTTGATATAAAGAGTACACATAGTCGTTTATTTGAAACAAGTTTCAGATAAAATCGATCAAAACAACTTCGTAAAATGATTTTTCCACTTGCGTAAAAAAGGTGCTTACGTCATCGGTGTTTAACGTCAATTATCTCGTTTAGATGAGCGAGTACCCCCAAATATTTTTCTCTTGGGTGATTTAAATGACTGGCACAATTTGAAAAAAATAAAAATGGCAATTAGTAGGCACCAACCTTAAAGTGAAATTCTAGGTTTTTATACAATAACATCTCTCGAAAACACAAATTTAAGCTCATTTTTATAATCATACTAGCTCGAACAGCTTATAAACAGTTTAATATTTGATATAAAATTATTGAATGAAAGTCTTCTTTGTTTTGCCAATGGGACCCGTGATAGGAGGCGAACAAAGCTACATTTGTCTTGAACGAAAAACATACGATAGCTGGTTAAAAACAACCAAATTATTTACAAAGATTTACAAAGCTAAATAAAGGACGAATATTTTTTGTCGTAATATGCTCTCGGTGTTCTATTTTTACTCCAGCATTAAAATAACTTAAGCTTATCTATAGAAATATAAAAAGTTTTCAGAGAAATTCTTTGATTTGTCGATTCGCCGAGAAATATGTTTGTCAAAAAATATATATGTATACGATTGTTTGCTAAAAAACACACACCTGAATTCCTAAAGAACATTTCTTGATCCATCTTTGACTGAATGAAAGTTTTGTTTTAATTGTTTTTGGACTTTGGTCTATAACTTGTCCTAAGCGATTTTTTTCTGTGCATTTGAGAGCCGCATTTGTGAGAAGTTTTGCTTTGACATCGAGCGGGATTCCTGTGTTGTGTACACGGACGGACGGACGTTTTTTACAAAAAAAAAAAAAAGGGACAGACGGAAGTGACGTCAGCCAAGCCATGAAAAATCAACTCGATGGTTTACCATTTTTTCTTAGGTATGGAGCTCCGCCAAAACATTTGGATGTTCCATACCAGAAGATCACTACTTGTATGTCAAGTATCTGGGGTCTATGAGGAACATTACAGTACAAGACCTTATAAAGGTCAAAGCCTGCTCACGTTAAAACTCCAGTTTCAAAGTCCAACCTAGAAAGACTGAAATTAATTCAGCATCAACGCTTACAGTGTGCAGTACTGGAGAGAGAACTAAACGCAATGATGACTGAAATACTGAAGTCAAATGTTGAAGTAGATCATGAGCTAAGCAATGATATGACTAGGATCCTTGAAGAAAGCTCTGACAAAATCACCCCATTTATGTCCTTGTTCTGGCAACAACAGAAGAAAATGATGTCTAGTAGTGGTACTGGTATTCGTTATCACCCAATGATTATCTAATTCTGCCTTTCGCTTGCTGCCAAGTCACCTTCGTGTTATGAAGAGCTGAGAGAAAGTGGCATATTTTAAAAACTGCCAAGTCAACGAAGACTGAAGGACTATAGAAATGCCATCAAATCTCAACGTGTATTTCAGGCAGAAATTATTGAGGATTTGAAATCACAAACAAGCTCATACTTTAATGAGCAAAGATATGTTGTCCTTCTCTTTGATGAGATGAAGGTTATGTGTAACCTTGTATTTGACAAAGCTACTGGGGAACTCATAGATTTTACTGACCTTGGTGATCCTGACATTAACTTTGGCTTGCTTGAAAAAGTAGATGAAATTGCTACTCATGCTTTAGCCTTCCTAGTGAGAGCTGTCTGTACTGAGCTGAAGTTTTGCCTTGCTTATTTTGCAACTACTGGAGTTACCGCAGACCAGCTAATGCACATTTTTGTGATACTATATGCATTCTTGAAACCAGTTGCAACCTATGGGTTATTGCAACATTAATGCAGTCATTACTACCACTAATGCTAAATGTGTTTGACACTGACTATGAACTTCAATACAGTGAACTACTACTGGCTACACTCTGGCACAACACATTAAGGCTGCCATAGAAGAATATCAGTGCTGTACTTCTTTGCAAAGAGCCTTTGAATCACTTATGGCTGAAAACTACACCAATTTTGTGTTAACAATAGGAAGTACTGCAGCTCTATCTATTGTAATGGTAATAGGAGGCTCAAAATATTTGATTCTCATGCAAGAGATGCGTATGGGAGAAGTCAAGCCCAAGGTTAATAAGAGCTATACTGTATATATTGAAACGAAATAAATTTCTACCCAAAACAATTTTGGAAACTATATATTTTAAGAAAATTATTCCAAGTGTTCTATATTGGATTGCAATTTGGGGTGCATGCTTCCCAGCATTGTTGGAGGAATTAGAACGTAATAGAGCTGCAAGGATAATTTACAATTTGCAGCTTTAATCTTTGTACGCTTGTACTCGTATTCGACGGATCTCACGCCACACCCTCCCTTGTGTTTAGGTAGGTACATAACAGCTGTTGAACTCAGTGGATGTTTTCCTCCGTTCTCATGAATGATCTTTCTCTTTGTCTCTCTGTCAATCGCTCTCAGCTCGATGATAGTCCAATGTTGGGTCCACATCAGGTAGTTAAGCACGGGAATAGCGAATTGATTAGTAGCTATTACTCGGTTGGTATCGGAGAGATGGCTAGACCAGATTGCAGATAATCTTCGAAGGTAAACGTATGCAGCACATGCAACAGCTGACTTCTCTTTAACTTCTTTAGTCAGTCCATTCCAGATGCTTGTACCACGGTAATGAAAAGTTCTTTGTCCAGTTGATGTTTTGAACAGTGGGATTGTTATGTTTCCTTTCAACGTTTGTCTTGTTCGGCGTTAATTATTAATTAATTAATTGTTAATTTATTAGACAAATATGATGGAGCAGGTTGTTCATGCATTTATACATGAGTGTTCAAGTAAGGATCTTTGCCTGTTGATCTACTGGGAGCCAGTCAAGTTTTTGGAAGAGCTCAATTGTACCTATGTCACTTGCTTTACGGATATCTAGTATGGTACGACCCGCTCTTTTTTGTACTTTATGAATACGCTTAAGGTCTTCTTTAGCACAAGTACTGTAGATTGTAAGACCGTAGTCGATGTTTGGTTGAATCATACTGTTATAGAAAAGCATACGTGCGAAATGAAGTAAAAAACATTTGATGCGTCTTAGTAGAGACAGTCTAGTGTTTATTTTCTTAATGATATGACTATTGTGCTGTTTCCAGGTGAGATTTCTGTCTACATATAGACCCAGCAACTTGTGACAGTCCACTTTATTTATCTCTGATGAGTCGATGGTTAAGGAGATTTCGTCACAAATTGTCATTCCTTGGTCTTGTACTGATTGTCATCACTTTTTATTTATCTTTGTTGATGACTAAGCGATTTCCTTTGGTCCAGTTTGACAATGGCTGTAGGTCGGTGTTCAGGGATGACATATTTTCATTAGGTTGTTTATTTGCTGTGTAGAGTGTGATGTCATCTGCGTACAAATCAATTTTGCTGTTGTCGATATGATATTTAGGTCGATCTTTTTCACCTTCGCACAATGTACTAAACTTTGAATATACACTACTTGTGTCTTGTTTGAATTGACGATTTAGAGATCTTGCTTCGTCTTGCTTTTTCCGTCTGATGTAATTCCTCTTCAGATTTCGTAGCTGCGATTTTTTCTTTTCCATGTAGTTAACTAGTTCAACAGATGAAATTACTCTACATTCTTCTAACAATACTGTTCTGCTTTTCTTTCCTTTCTTTCTCAGCTTTCTATTCTCCCTTAATCTTTCCAACCCCGCCTTTGCATTAGATATCTTCTTCCTGAGACCAGTAGCCTTATCCTGATATTCCTTCGTCTTTTTATTATTTAAAGTTCTTTTGGTTCCACCTTTAACAGTAACATTTTACCATCCTTTTAGCAACAGAAAAGCAGCAACAGTTGAATAAAGCGCGCAATTAGCAATCCATAAAAATATATACGGGTCATCAATCGGTAATATAATATGTTGGTTAATCATTTCATCCACGGTGAGGTTGATGTTTTTAATGTCCTTTTTTGTTGGTTTTTCTTTAGTTTTGGTGTCGATTTCGCGATTTTCATAATTACCCGGTTGACTGTACACTAATCCAACGACGTCTTTTCTATTAGCGCACGAGCTTCATCAGTTTGTTGATTTTCGGAAAATCCCAGAGGAATTGTACCCTGGATGTTATGCAAATTCGTACCTTGCTCGAGCTGATTAACATTTTGTTCAATCAAAATATTGTCAACGTTAACAATATTTCCTGCATTATTTCTTTCGGTTTCGTTCCTCTGCCGTCTTCCAACTTTGTCAAGAATGTTGCTCGCTGCATTACCTAACGATTTCTCTAGACGAGCGGCTTGATTTCGCAGATTGTTTCGAGGTATCGCGAGATGTTCGTATCAATGTTCATTCCAAAACTCCTTCATAACTTCCATATAACCTTTCTTACGATTTCCGTCCAAAGCTTCATATGCATTAGACTTTATACCATCTGTTGAGCTTTCCTTACACTCGAGCAGTGTAGAATTCATTTCATCAGTCCATTTCAGCCTTCGATTGCTCTGAGGTTGTAAAATATTACTTTCTTCCATGTTCGGGTTGGCGGTTAAATACAAAAGAAAAATAACTATGAAATTAAAAGTTTGATTTCCTTTGCTTAGAGACACCAAATATCTCCCCTGTTCGGTTTATCAAATTGCCAAAGCATATAAATACTTGTTCAGATGTATATTAGTGCTTTAGGCTTGGCTTGCTTTTGGTTGAACAAGATTTCTAACGGAGCTGTTAGAATCCGACTTCACTACTCGCCGCCATTGTCCTTCATTATAATAATAATAATTATTATTATTATTTTTATTTTTATTATCATTATTATATTGCTTTGTGCCTATATATTTCTTAAGTAGACATAGATAATCATAGGATACTAGGGTTTAAAAACTATGGTCGCAATCGCCCATATTAAAAGGTGCTAATAAATAATCAAAGATATAGAAATATAGATAAGTTGTAGTGCTTGGGAACGAGGTTATTCCGGGCGAAAGCCCTTGGAATTAAATTCGGAAAAATTAATTTCCGACCTCGCTGGGATTCGAACCCACGACAGCCTTTTCGAAGAGCCACGCCCACAACTTATGAGAGTCTTCAAAACGACCGAAAAACCTTTCATTTTTCACATTCATTCATTAACTGCAACTCAGTGTTATTATCCTCCTTCTTCTTCGAACCTAGAGCTCTTAACTCTCTCCTGTAGTTGCGGCAGCAGCAACACTCCATATGGCAACAAAATGAGTTAAATTGCATTTTAAATTTTTCCGAATACTCGACCAACAAATTAAGTAGACTGGATACCAGGCAAAGAGCCATGACGTAAGGAAGAGTAGAAAATATTCCTATAACTGCATACACCCATTTCATGTTTTTTTCTTGAACATGATAAAGCTTTTGAAGTGGTAAATAGTCGCCAAAACCGATAGTCGTTAATGTAACAAACCAACAGTAAATTCCTTCCAGGAAAGTCCAGCCATTGACGTATTTTTCAACCGTTGCTAGGACACACATCAATAACGTAATCCAAAAGATGATCATCAAGAGGCATTTGAATATGCTGTTCTCCGGTTTACTTCGCCGAAGAATCTTCTTTTCCAAAGTAATTGTGAGGTTTCGCAAACCAATAAGGAGGACTTCTCCTGCTGTTTTTAGAGCAAGCATAGTTATTGGCAGACCGATAATGCAGAGCACTATAGTGAGTCCCTGGCCAAGAGGTTTTTGTGGAGTAATGTGTCCATACCCTGAGATGGAAAGAAGACGGCTTTATTCCGCATTTTTTTATTTGGAGAAGGGGATGGAGGGTAAGGGAAGGAGATTTTTTCTTCAATACAATAGAGAGCTGTCTTACCAATAGTAGTAATGGCTGCAAATGCAAATCCACACCCATTAATAAATGTCCAGTCAAATTTCCTCATCAATTGTTTTGCCTCATTGGCTTTCTCCACAAATCTGTCAAAATCAGACGAGTTGGTTATGTTGTATTTGTTCTTCATCTCTTTTTTTAATTCATTCAGTAACCTGAAAGAAAAATGACTCCATAAGTAAGCTACAAGAAAGAATCCACCAAATCTAACACTACTGCGATTTTCGATATATTCTGCAAACTAGGTAGTTACAGGCTGCCCGCTGAATTTTTTTTTTTTTTTTTGCTACCATCATTAATAACCTAGCAGTAAATTCTACATTATCGACTGGCGGCAGTAAAAAAGCAAGTCTTAAAAATGTCTGAGTTCCCAGTTTATCGAAATCCGCAGCAACCCAAATGATGCCAATCAGAAGGTATGAAATGGGAGTTCTACATCAGGTGGATCGTAGATCAGCCCCACTCCTCCCCCCCCCCCTTTTAGGGTCCTCACAGAGGTGACGTCATGATCACGACTATTCTTACTTCCCTGTGTTTTTAGATGACTGGATTGTATTATAGTTCTCGCGACACCTGCTTGGATATTGTCCTTTTTATTGTTGAACAAAACAACAACATCTTTTCAAAAAAATCGATAACAAGTTACCTATTTGTGGATCGTGGATCAGTGTGGATCGGGTACCTCTGTAAGGACCCTGAGGACGGGGGATTGGGGGTGGGGATTGATCGACGATCCACCCTGATGTAAAACTCTCATTTCATATCTACTCCAATCACGACTATACCTGATTTCGTTTCTTCACGCAAACATTTATTAAGCTTGGTGAGTTATTTCTTCTATTCTTAATAAGGTATATCCACGTGGTATAATACGCCTAAGTCCAATATGGCGCACGGCAGTAGGGCTAATTATTTAAGCAGAACACTCAGTTATACATTACATTTGAAACTTCCTCAATGACACTGAACTTGAGGTTGCCAAAAACAAACTTGAATCTTAATTGTGTAGGTGAAGTTGATGAATGGACATATCAAGCAATTGCTCTATAAAAAGTATCGTTTCTGCTCAACCATTTTCTATGTCCATATATGGAAACAACTTACCATATTTGGAGTTGAGGTAAGTATGTATCGCAAAAACCATTTTTTTCGGGGTAAATTTCATGCAAACTTACACAAATTCGAGTGAAAACACATTTCTTCTTCGGCCATTTTGTCCTTTGTCCAAGAAAACCTGGCCATTTAAACAAACGTACAATTTATCTTAACCAGTAATTAGTCTAATGCTGTTATGAGTTAAATTTTGATAATATATATAAGCAATTTTGAAGAACGACTAAGTTAGAAGAAAATCTTATGTATGTGTACACCTACTTGCAAGAACGTTGTCATATGATATTAGAACATTAGTAATTTAGTAAAAAAAGGAATACATTAAAAGGCAAAAGAAAAATTTCAGCTTCAGTGATCTCCTTTCGTTTTCTAAAATATAATCCCTATCAGGGGCGGCGGAAGCGGGGGGCCCGGGGGGGAGGGGGGGCACTGGCCCCCCACTAGAATTTTTTGGGGGGCCTGGCCCCCAGAATATAATGCCTCTAAAAAAACGCATGAGATTTGGTTATGATTACCATTTTTTATTACTTTGATATTACATAATTTTCTGTATCTAAAACAAATACGATATATTTAGCGACGACTTGCATCATATTTGTGAGTTTAATGTGGTTTAATGCCGCGCAAAATGTTACTGATTGAAATATCACACATACACGTTTGTAATCAAGCTAAACAGGGAAGGGTAATTTCAAGGTAACGTGAAATATTGGAGTGCCCCCAAAAATTTTTCAGCTTCCGCCGCCCCTGCCTATCCCACTAAATCACTAATGTTCTAATTTCGTATGACAACGTTCTTGCAAGTAGGTACATATATGTAGTGAAACAAATGTATTTTATAATTTTAATAACTCTTAGTTGTTATGATTTTAAACTTTTATTAAAATTAATGGAATATTTACACCAAGTTCATTAGTAATGTCATGTTATATATAAGTATGTATGTTTAAAACAAAAATGTATTGATCAATAAAATAGTAATTTTCTAAATTTTAATTTTAATTTCTATTATTGAGAATGTTATAGCAAATGTAAAGCGTTGTTGAACGTCTGGATATTGACCTACTATTGATCGTCTGATATTCGCCCTACTAACTCACGCCATATTGGACATATATCTTATTTGTTTTTTTCTCCGTAAAACGGGCTGATATTTTACGAGTTGCGAATGTATTTTTCCGAATACCGTAGGGACGAAGTAAAATATCAGCCCGTATTAAGGGAAAAACCCAAACAACTTATTTATTATTATACGACATTGAAAATTAATATGTATTTGTCCCTTTTTGAGCGAGTTTATCAGTATTTTTGAGTTTTCAAAGGTCCGCACGCTATCTCAGAAAAAAAACGTAAACACAAGGAAACCAATTAAGTGCCTTTAATCTTATCGGTCAATAGGCAAATTGCATGACAACTGACATGAAACTCGTCAAACTAGGTATGATCTTCGTAAAATCATACTTCGAATCAATTCAGAATAAGTTTACTAACAATTAAAAGTTTTAAAAAGTTAGAACCATGAAGACGAATTCCAGCAAAAAAACAGAAAGCTTAGTGAGTTCACTAGTTCTTATAGTTCATCGTCGCTGTGTAATGGTTCAATTCTCTTGAATTTCTTTTTAAAACAGGGGGATGGTTCAACCGCCAAAGCATGATGATCACCGCCAAAGTTGATAGAACAGTTATTAAAAACAGCTCCATAAAACATGCTTTGCCTGGATTCTGGCTGTTCTGCAGGTTCATGTGGATTGGATGTCAGAGAACTGGAAAGTTGAAGCAGTACTTTACGACTCAAGGCTGAATCTTTCGTTAGTTTTCTTCCTTCGATGTGCTCACTTAATTTTAGAAGACATAACGTGCTGTTGCTCTGTTGACGCTTCTGAATAGCTATCAAAAGACTTTAGGTTTCTCTGGCCTGGCCAGCGAGTGCTTTCCAAGTGGTTGTCTCTTGTACCATATCTCTGATGATGGGTTTTGAATGGCTGCCAAATAGAAAGGAGATTCTGATTTTTTCATTTCTGATGGTACATGAGAAATGTACTCCTTGAATAATTTCACTGGACAACGAGGTCCACCAGTTGCAAACATCTTAGGATTGAACGGACGACCCGGGACGAACTCATTTTCGCCTGTTCTGATAGCGTTGCTTCCGCGTTCCTTAATCCATTTCACGTGCTCTCTTTCTCCCTCTGTTTTAACTTCAAAGTCGCCGTATCTTACACGATGGTGCTCATCTTGTGCTCTCCATGGCCAACCCAAATAAACAGTGTTGTAAAACTAAACTTTACGCAGAAGGACTTGAGGATAATTGTTGCCAAGTTGATGTTTTTGCCATAATATCTGAATATGGTCTATGGCTCAGCCCCTGTGCCTTGTTTGGTTCCTGGCCTTCTCACGCCTACGGAGCTCCTTTCTTTTGCAAGCCAAGGCTTCCAGCAAAATGGATTATTGTTTGCCTTGTTCTCTAAGGAAGCGGTCGATACTACGGAATAGGATAGTAAGAGTATCTATCCACAAAACAGGCTAGTAGTTTTTCCACCTCATTAAGCGGTATCTCTTAAATTTTTCTTGTTTCATTAATCATTTTTGCCCACCTGTAGAAGACTTGTAAATCGTTATGTGTCTTTTTTGCAGTGTTTTTGTTCCTGTTTTTTCTCTTATGAATATTGATACTTCATCTTCATCGGCGACATTAGTGGTGTCGTGATGGTTGTCCTTTCGTACTTCGACTATCGTATCCTGCGGGTTTTCAAAAACTTTTAAAAGAACATCGTCATCTATTTAGAAATTGATGTCTAGGAAATCTAGGTCAGTGTTCGTGTCATAGTGAAGATTTAGGTAACAATTTGGGTCACTTTCACCTCGAAACATGATGCAAAAGGTTGCGAGTTGCGAGCGTATTATGTTAGTTCTGTCCCTGTTAAACCGGTTAAACCGGGACAGAACTAGCATAACACGGTGCTATATTTTGTTCTCTTGACCTTATAAGGTAGAATTACGTAATAATCGTATAATAAGTAGGTGTATTATAGCACGTAGATGTACCTTCTTGATACTATTAGAAGAAAGAGAGCGTGCTCTTAGAGTTCAGCCTTTTTGTCTATCCTCTTATTGATAAAGCAAAAAATAGCCAATCAGCGAGCTAGCAATTTGCTGTTATCAATAGTTAAGAGTTTTTCTCAAAGTTCGATCGATAAAACTACAAAGTTATATCATTCCAGCTAGTATAAGTTCTACGTATTTTGGGGTAAACCATGACTGTAAATAACCTGCGGGTGTAAAGTTATTTAGCGATTTGTACAGCATAATAGATTTCTGGTTTTTTTGTTTTTTTTTTCCTACATGTATATCGCTAAGGTTTCTAATTCAAGACTTTGGGGTAATTGTACTCTTATCATAGAAAAAAACATGTTATTACTCTGGAAGCTCCATTAAAATCATTCGTAGTTGTTTATGTTAATCACCAAAATGAAAGAGTTACCGGTCACGCAATACTACTTCAAAGCGAAGTGAAAACGTATAGTAATAAATATTTCATAGGTGAAATTTCTGTTACAAGAAATTATCATTTAAAATTGTTATATGACATCGATGCTGTTTTAGTTTATATTCTAAAATTGGATCAAACATTGGTAATTTTCCTTTCTTTCCACAAAAAACAAACCTTATAAAAAACGGTCGAATGTTGTTTCTTATTCTCACCTGTTAGCAGTGACAGCGTACGGTTCGTCTCCCTTTTCTACCAGGGTTAACAGCCAACCTGCCAGCGTCCCATAAGCTACAAATAAAACTATTCGAGTAAAACACTTCTTGTATATAGGATTCATCTTTTTAACTTAAAAACACCCCAGTCTTATGTTTCTTGTTGTTTGTTGTTTGTGAAAATATGAATATTCATTTTTAAGTATTTTAGTATAAATGTTATTGATAACAATTATTGGATGATAGACATATGGGTTTACCAATCATTGTTCGCTCCCCTTGAATAAATTAATAGCTCACAAACAAAATACAAGCTTGTTATCATCGATGCTGCACAAATACTTGATAGCACTACCGAAATAATTCGACCCAGTATTTGACCAACAAAACATTTAACTCACATTTGACCCAACACTGGCGTGACATTTAGCCTTCGTTGTCATCCTAAGGGCACCAGAAAAGACTAACTGGGTTTTAGATGTATGTGTGATTGTTTCAGTTATTCTAATTGAATTGATATATGTTTGTTTCTAAATAAATACTAAGTTGATCGATCGCAAGCATTCCCAAGAGAGTGAAAAGACAAAAGCATATATGAAAGGCGTCCATTGTGGTGCCGTTCACAATGGGTGCTATTGAGAAATCTTTTGTTAAATGACAACAACATGGCCACAATGACGTAACGTGCAATCGAAGAAAAGTGTTCACTTATCTTTAAAAATAAACGTCCTTTACAACCAACGGTCTTTCTGGTTTGAATCAGCCGTACGATATGAGTATTTACGGCTGTACTATCCGTGCCAAGCAGCGCCGGCGTCGCTTTGTTAGAGATTACTCTTCTCCCTTAAAATAAGTTAATCAAATTTACCTTCAGTACATTCAAAAATATAATAGATTATTGTTGATATCATCAATATTAGTACTTTGGATTAATGATCTTGCACTAGGTGATATGTTTCTATGACTTGTTATGTTATGTTAAGACGTTAGATGTTTAATAAGACTACCATTAATTCCATTAAGTGATATCTAGATCTATAGCCCCGTTTACACTGGCGAATTTTGCGGCGATTTTTGCTGCGATCTTCGTTGCAATTTTCGATAATATGAAATATTTTGTCTCATCCTTCAAAAGAGACATTCGTCTAGGAAAATCTTGGTATTCTGAAAAAAACTTTACAAGTAAATTCTTTACCATTATTTATTATGAACAAAACCGCAATAAATCGCAGCAAAAATCGCCGCAAAAATCGTGTAAACGGGGCTTATGGAATAAAATATCCCGTTTTTGTAATCGCGCGTTGCGAAATGACGTTCCCCATGATTTTTTTCAAGGCTTCCGTACTAAACATGAACATATAGATAGTAGATCAACGATGAACTTCCAGTAAAAGGATTCCAAAGAATTCAACAGTCTGTTCTCTTCATGGAAATATTCTAGTATATAAAAGTAAAAAGAGGAAACAGGCAACTTCTAACTGTTCCAAAAAATTACGTTTCATTTGGCCTTCTTCATAAAAAAATAAAGATATATACAGGATAAAAAGTAAAAAAGTAAAGAATGAATAGCCAAACGACTAGTATATGAAGGGCATGAAGAACAAAAGGATGATGTAACCAGTAAATTCAGACGAAAAGCATGGACCTACATCAGTCTTTTGTAAGATAATGAAATATAAAGAAACAAAAGTGAAAGGGGCAAATACCATGGGGAATGGAATAACGAGGAAGGTTGCAGCAATCTATTGTAATATAGAAAAAACACTAGAATGAAAACTGAATTCTACGTTTAGATTTAAATTCTTGTCTCTTGTTGAGGCCACTGGGATGTAACGTACGTAACTGCGTGGCGTACTCGGCGTCTCTGTACTTCCACTAATATAATCTATCTTATTTTTTGTGATAAGCGTAAACTTCAATATGTTGGTTCAACATCCAACCAAGTTAAAGTTCGCTTTCGAAATCACAAATCAGCTATGCTCACCAACAAAACTAACTGTGTGGTAGCTATTCACTATAATAGTAGTGAATTCATGTCATTTGCATAGAGAAAATTATTGACTTAGATAATATTGATGCTAAGCTCTTGTCACGAGAGGCCTTTTTACAATAACTTACAAATTTCTCGCGCGCTGATTGGTTATTTTTTATCATCAATAAGAGAATACAGACAGATAAAGCTGTGGTCAACGAGTAGCTAACGAGTGAGCGCGCGCTCTTTTGTTGGTTGTTTTGATCGCTAAAAATGAGAAGTTTTTATCGTTTTTGTAATTGTAAAAAAAAAATTGACATCAGATTTTTATGTGTCTGTTCTCTTATTTATGATAAATTTCGCCATCACATTGTCAAAGTAGTATGCGGATTCCGGTCGAAAGACCTTTGGAATTAAATTAAAAATAATTTCCGACCTCATTTTTCCGAATTTAATTCCAAGGTTCTTTCGCCCTGAATAACCTCGTTCCCAAGCACTATAACTTATCTATATTCCTATATCTTCATACACTTAAAACACGTTATCTATTACATTTATGTGCATTCAAACCATGCAGTTGACTTATAATTCTAGTAGCTACATAGGAGATAAAATTGGGTTGAACCTTCTAAGAAAATGTCAAGTTCTCATTTCTTGCTTTTGATGAATTCAAACACTAAATCTTCTGCAAGTAATTGACTTCAATTTTGCATCATTACTTATTGCTGCCTCTACTTCACGCTTGTTCACAGAACTGCTGCATATAACACAAAAACTGATTTTAATTGATTCTGAATGCTCAACCAGCAAGTTTAACAAACATGAGACTAGACAGAGACCAATGATGTAAGGGACAGTAAATGCTGCACCAAATAGAACCAAGACCCAAGCTGATTGGCCCGCTCCTTGATTTTTAAAGTTTTGTAATGGTACATAGTCACCCAAACCAATTGTCGTAAAGGTAATAAACCAACAATATAGACCTTCATGGAAGCTCCACCCATCCATGTACATTTCCGCTGTTGCTAGGAAACCAACCAAGACAACTATCCATGATATAATCATTGCAAAACATTTAAAGATGCTTTGTTTAGGACGTTTTTGGCAAAGTACCCTCTTGTCTAAGGTCTTTGCCATGTTATGCATTAAAATGGCAAGAACTTCTCCTGCTGTCTTTAGAGCAATCATGCTTATTGGCAGACCGATAATGCAGTATGGTATAGTGAGTACCTGACCGAGAATTGTTTGCGGAGTTATATTACCATAACCTACAAAGGAGAGACGAAATAAAAACCCATGTTTACAATGTGAAGCTTCAAGCTCACGAAGCTAAAAGGGGCGGTCGGATGGATGGATGGATGTCATCGGATGCAAATGATGATAGTGTCATGGATGAATATTCTTTACGGCGCATCGCTAGCATGAATGAATGGTTACATAGAAGCGGATGCTGCAGGTCATCGAATGTATGTAAGGACACTGCATTTCATTATCATTGGATGCCGGCATAGATGGATAATGCAATTAACAGACTAAAACAATATTTGCATGACGCAATTTTGCAATTGGATATGATTATATGATGGGAAAAAAAACAGAAAGAGACAACTTTGCCACAAGTGGTATTTTATTATTCTTACCAACAGTAGTTATAGCTGTATACGTGAATTCACATCCATTGAGAACCGTCCAGTCCAGTTTTTTCTTTAGATAGCTCGCTTCAGACACTATTGCTACAAATTTATCAAAGTCGGTCGAGTTGGTCAAGTTGTATTTATTCTTCATCTCTTTCCTCAAATTGCTCAAGAGCCTAAAAAATGTTTAGAAATGTTTTTAAAAGACGTTTTAACGGTGCTTATCTAAACGCTTTCCACCAACAGTAGGCGATGAAGTAAAAAGTGTGTGCAGGTGAAAACAAAAACGGGATGAAAATCAAAGAACACGTTAAAACTAAAGAGGGCAAATTGCTTCCAAATTTTAGCGTGACTTTTCCAGCGTAATTTGTAATTTCACTGTTCACATGGTGTTGTGGTACGATTTTGCTTTTCAAAACCAAACTTTGTTTAGATTTTCGAGACTGAGAAGAGGAGCAAAATGGTAATCCTATCGCCAAAGTCATCAGAGAATTTAAATATCAAAAAACAGCGCTTCGATAATTGATGGAAATTAGTTAAACATTGGTGTGACCTTAAAAAAGGAAGAAAACCACGGAATGAGTCAAACATATCTCTAGGGATCTTTGTGAGGGAGAAAAAATAATGACTCTTTGAACTTGTAATCGCTAATCGCCACTGCTAGTCTTGCGGTGATCTTAAGGTTAATTGAAGAGGAAGGAGGAAAGACCAGAGTGCGAAAAACCCTGGGAGTGAGAAAGAGAACCAACCCAACTCGGCTTACATGGAGTAGCTGGGATACGACCCCTGGGCCTCAGAGATGAGAGGCGAGCGTCTTACCACCACGCCATCTTCACTCACCAGTTCTATGGTTACCGTTCGCCCCAGGTAAGGGAATTCGGACTTATGGTGGATTCCGGATTGCAAGGCCTGGATTCCGGATTCCAGAGTGCTAGATTCCGGATTCCAAAGCCAAAAATTGAATCGTGGATTCTGGATTCCAATTACAAGGGGCGATTACCGTCTTAGTTCGAATCGTTTAAATTTCTACTCGATCATATTATTACTTTTCTTATTAAAATTTAAATTCCCTTAATGACACAGGGAACCCGGCTATATAATTTTTACTTCTCTTAGAAAGTTAACTTTGCTCTTTGTGGGTTTCCTGTGTTGTGATCAGCTGTAATCAATTTTTACTAAGGAAGGAAGAACTAATGTCGCCCAAAACGTTAGTGCATGCGCAATTCCTAGAGTCAAACATGTCTGTGTCGAAATATAGCTATCAATAAAGGAAAATAAACGAACATTTCTACAATTAGTTTAAAAAATAATAATAATAGCGGCTCTAAGGTTCCATTCAATTATTAACTATGTTTGCTTAAAATTCAGGGGACTGCGGTCAATATTTACCCGGATTGCCTAAACGTTTTTCTTTTTTTTATGTTCTGAATATTGAATTCTGAATATCTATTTCGAATTCTTTACGTTTCTACAAAAAAAAAAAAAAAAAAAAAAAAAAAAAAGAAAGAAAGAAAAAAGACTGCATTAGATGGCTTGTACTCTACATCAACAATTAGTACTGTGTTTCGTACCAAAACGGTTTTCAAAGTGTTCGACTTCTACTATGAATTCAGTTTTGACCGTTTTAATATCAATGGCCATACTGTGTTTTCGTTTGTTTTAATAGATTTTCCTTGATGTTATGATTGAACTTTGAAGGTTTGTAGAGTGTCTTACCTGTTAGAAGTGACAGCGTAGGGTTCCTCTCTTGTTTCTATCAAACTAAACAACCAGGCTCCAATAAATCCGTAAACTAGAAACAAAAGCATTCTTAAGAAACACTTTTTGTAGATTGGTTTCATATTTAATTATTAAGAATATTGCACTCCTGAAACGGGTCGATAAATCGTCAACAACTTTAGTATCACTTGATCGACTGGATCATTATAAGTAATTCGTTATTTTACACCTCTAGCAATGTCAACTTGCCTTAATCGGTCTGACCAATAAATAAGCGTTTTTTTTCTAATTGCCTTAATCGACGTGTAAATAACAACCCGCAAAGAATATATGAATACGGTTTTTTTAATTTATGATAATATTTATCGATCACGTTTTTATCTATCGTTGTTAAACATTTTGCAAGCTGAAATGTACGTTTTTCATCATAAATGTTTTTATTCCTGTTGATATTCATTATCAGATAGATTTACTTGGTTATAGTGTTTTGTTTTTTTTTGCTAGGAATAAAGTTGACAAAATGAAGGAACCTGCCTTTATTACAGACTCATTTACTCGGGGTACCCTCATTTCAGTGTCTAAATATTCATAAATACAAACGGTCAAGTAAATAATGCGCAACTTAAATTTAAAAAATCAGCTAAATAGTTAACGGATCTTCACAGAAATGAAAGGTCCTGCCTTGATTACAGACTCATTTACCCAGGGTTCCCTCTTTCCCCGTCTAAATATTCATTATAAATACAAACGATAAAATAAAGAATACGCAACTTAAATAATACAAACCGACTTAAACATTTCACGGTTCTTCACAGGAACACATTCATTTTCTAAAAAATTGAAACTAACCCAGAGCAACACTGAGAACTCGAGATGAAGTACTTTACCCAAACGCAGCAATAGTATAAAGAGTGCCTTTCTTTTTAATCATTCATAGCGCATCAGTGAAAACAGTGGTAAAAACATAAAGTCACTGACAAAAGGCGCAAGCTAATCCAAGTTAGCATATGGACACGCTTTGCGAGCATTTCTTAAACATTGGTAGTTACGCATTAATCTATTGAGTTTATTACACTCTTATGGTTGTGTATTTCAGTTAGATAATTTTGCGAGAGAAAGTGGCGAAAATACAGCTTCAAGAGTAAAATTATCCAGATGTAATACGCAAAAGGTAGTGTAAATTATCTATTGTATAGAACGGAAAAATTGAAAAAGAAACCGTAAAACAACTTTTTTTTTTTTTTGTAAATTAGAAAAGAATCGAACTCAAAACACTAACGTGAGCCACACAAAGGAATAGAAGAATATTTCCTCGCGCTGTTATATATCATCAGCGAAAAAACCCGTTCAAAAACCGGCTCACAGACCGCGTATTATCACTCTGTAATTGCACAGTAAATTGGGTGTGTTGTATAATAATAGATAATAATGATAAGCTTTTAGGAAGACCTTAAAAGTTTACAGATTTATTCTGAATGAAATTTATTTTGTCCACAAACCGCGGCTTGTTTGGGTCCATAAACAAGATCAATTATTAACTTAATATTGACAAAGGAAGACGAAGGACTAGCGTCCGAAACGCCAGTAAGTCTTTTTCACGGTGTATAAGTTACCTTTTTATCATTACTGTTTCATTACAAACACTGACACAGCTCACACAAGGTTTTAGCTAGCTATCTATTCTTTGGCAAATGAACCATCATTATGGAGTTCGATAGCAGGTGCGTCGCAAATCAGGTCTTTAATCAGCATTTCAAACCAATTTTGTATTTATATAATGTTTATGTATTTCTTTTAGTGCTTATATACTGAGAGCAATACATTGGTTTCTATTGTCTTATTCTTTTCTTTTTCTTTTCTTTTTTTTTTCTTTTTATATAAACAATAATAAATAGGACTCCTTCCTACCACCTCTTTCTCTTTTACTCCGACGACGGACTAGCGTCCGAAACGTCAGTAAGTTTTTTCGTCTTTTCACGGCGTATAATTTTTCTATAGAATAAAATACATTGCTTTCGATGTCTATAAAAACACTCTTCTTGAAGGAAAAGGTACATTCGAAACTTGTGCCATCATCATTTTAAAAATATATAAAAAAGCACAATTTTTTTTCTAAACACTGCACCTCCTAAAACCAATAGGCTTTAAATTTATGTCATTACTAGAAGCTTCTTTTGAGCTGAGACTGGTTTCATTTGTGTTGCTGCAGTTGTTACTACACACGGCCAAGGAGGTGACTTTGTGAAAATGTAACTTGATTTTATCGGAACTGTCAACAAGCAAGTTTAAGAAACTGGATACCAGGCAAAGCCCAGTCACAAAGGGAATCGTGAATAGCATTCCTGTTGCTACTAGAATCCATTTTGAATCGCCCTTCTTTTCAAGTCGGTAATCTTGAAAGGGTATGTAATCACCGAATCCTATCGTCGTAAAAGTAATGAACCAACAGTAAAAACCTTCCATGAAGGTCCAGCCATCGATATATGTTTCGGCCATTGCTAGCAGACAAATCAAAAGAGTCATCCAGAAGATGATAACAAAGAGACATTTCAAAAGTGTACGTTTGGCGTATTCCCGTCGAAGAATCTTCTTTTCAAAAAAAACTGATATCGTTTTGAGTCCTATGAGTACGACTTCTCCTGCTGTTTTGAAAGCAAGCATCGTTATTGTCATACCAATAAGGCAGAATGGTATGGAAAGTCCCTGGCCAAGAGGGGTTCGTGGAGAAATGTCACCATACCCTGTGGAAAGATGAACAAAATAATTTTATATATATAACATATATATATAACATATTGACTCTCTTTTAAACATTTTAAACATATATATTGACTCTCTGTGTTCTTTCCAAGAGATAAGCTCATCGTAAGAGATTACACAGTTAACAATAATTACAAGATAATAATAAATCCATAACAAAAGCTTGGCTTGGCTAAGCTTGGCTTCCCATCAGTAAACGACCTTTTGCGATTTTTCAAGGTGCATGTAGCCACTATGTCGGTTGACGTTTTCAAATGTTATGAAGGGATAACTAGCTAAAACCTATTGTGAGCTTCGTCGGAATGATAAAAGGGTGAATTATACACCCGCGAAAAGATGTTTTGGACACTAGTCCTTCGTCAGAGTAAAAGTCAGTAAGTTTTTTCATCTCTTCAAAGTGTATAATTTACCCCTCATCATTACTTTGTTAAAGGTTCCAAAGAGTTTGCTCATGGTTTCTTGAGTTCAGCGGGTTGTTCTTCATCTGAATTAGGAGTTGAAATTGTACGAAAAATATGTTTAAAGTGTTATATAAAGTTCTCATCCTCATTAGTATCCTTTATATAAAGAATACTATTTATTAGTATTAAATGCTAGCATTAGTTAATGATTTAATTTGTTATTATTTTGCTCTTTATATAAAGAATACTAATGAGCACGATTTTTTCGAAGATCAAGGTGCATCCAAGTTTAGATGAGGAAATAGAACCTCATTGGGGTCAGGTTCACGTACGACCATGGACGACCTACAAAGAATTGTCACACACTCAAGAGCTTTTTGGCATTTTGCCTTTAATTAGTCGGAGCCTTCATTTGGATTGAATGAGAAAGGCAGTGACGTACAAACCTCACTACGCATGACATTGATGTGCATAAGACTATCAAAGTGTGTGTATAAAAGTCCGCAAGTGGTATCGTGTTCTCGGCTACCCTCGTGGTTTTAGACCCGAGAAAACACTCCTGCTTGTTTATTAATCAGCAATTAAAAAAGAGTAAGCAATAAGTCTAATGTACCAATAGTAGTGATAGCTGCAAATGCAAATCCACATCCATTCAAGAACGTCCAGTCCGTTTTGCTCATCAACTGACTTGCTTTTATTGCTTTCTCCACAAATTTGTCGAAATCTGTCGAGTTGGTCATCTTGTATTTGTTTTTCATCTCTTCTCTCAACTCATCCAACAATCTGAGACAAATTTTGTTTATATTAAGTTGAAACAAAACAAAATCTTAAATAAATTAATAAATAGCCCTAAGGATGGAGAAAATCAACAAACTAATTTGCTCGCATGCGACACAAAAGCCCAACAGGACTCAAACTTAGCTTAGCGGTATTCTCGCTCGCCTTTCACCAAGGCGACAATTGTTCGAGGCCCACCGAGCTCGGAGTTATTTGTGAGTACAGCTGTTTGTTGGTTATCTCCTGTGCTTCGGGTTTTTTCTCCGGGTTCTCCCATTTTCCTTTTCACTCCACAAAAATCAACTTTCCAATTTAATTCGATCAACGTCAGGGTGGTAAAGTCGGATAAAAAACAACAATAATAACAAAGCACATTCCAACAATTCTAATTTCTCGTGCTAATATGGACAGATTTTCGTTGACAGTCTTCATAGTTTTTATTTACGCGATATTTGCTTTTTCTTTCATGCTACAACCACAGCATTGCGGCTAGACATCTCTTCACATTTTCTCCTCAATTCAAATTTTATTATATTTTTTTTATATAATGGGGACAGCGCGAGATATATTGCCTCTAGGGGGACTTTCAGTCAGCTCAATTCATCCAGTCCAATCCATTATGCACCATTCGACCGACGAGGCGACTCTTCAATTTTTACTTTGATGAGTCTCATTATCACTTGATTGTTAACCAAGTCCATCCACATAAATCTTTAAAATGAACTACTTTAATATGACTTGGTTCGTATCTCTAGTCAAAACGTTTTCTCTACGTTGTCTCTCTAACTCGCGCCCAGTCCACACTCGCTCTCGCTTCCAGTCTCTCACATACACCCCTAGATTTTTAATTGTTGTCCTCAACAATGCCAAGGAACCTATCCTATTCAAATTACATTTTGTTTTCTTGCTACTACAATAACAGGTGTACTACAGTAACAGTCCTGCTTAACCAATGGGGTGATCAGACCCATCAGCTAAAGTTCATCAAACAATGTTCACAACTGTGGCGCCAGCAACAACTCCTCTCTTGTCTTCCTACTTCTTGACAGTTTCTATGGCTTTTTAACAGTGATCCTGTGATCCTAATGTTTACTTGATTTCTTTTAACAGTGTTTTTTTCTTTGTCTTGTTTATACAATAGTTATAATAAAGCGGTAAATACCATCAAAGGGTGTACATTCTAGAGACACAGTTCTTGAATGCGTTAGGGACTTATTGGGCAAAACCAAAATACTGTGGGATGTAACCTTGATATGGTTGTTGTCCATAGTAGGCTTGAAGGATTCCTTGCGGAAATCCGGGTAAGCAATTAAAGTTGGCATTATGGTAGCTGGGAGCAGCGTAGTATGGCCACTGGTGCGGTCCAAGGCTAATACTGTTGGCTTGGTAGCTGTATGATGGCTGACCCAACTTATCATATGTGAAGATCTTACGTGGTTGCGGTTGCCTTGTGGATCTTCTTAATCCTTCTTGCTGCGTCATCTCATGGGGATCCATGAAGGATTGCTCTTGAATTAAATCCTGGTTTCCATCTTCAGCATCTGTGGTAGTTGGTCGCTCGGTACTTGATGGTTGTTCATCTGGTGTCTTTAAACCCTCGAGGTCAAAGGGTGAGAATCCTGGGAACTCAGGTTGGTCGTTGTCTGATTCTGACTCATTGTCCCATCCTTTCCCAGGTGGAAGTAATTTGTTCTTGTGTTCCTTTGACTTTTTGCGTGTTCTTGTCCTCTGAGTCTGTTGCTTAGTGCTGCACTTTTTGCTAGTCAGTTTCTGGTCTACCGGTAGGTAAGAACAGGGAAGTAACAAATTCCTGTGTAACACTCTGACTCTCCCTTGACCATCTTCACGCATTACTTCATATACAGGCAGTCCTTTTCTCTGGTGTTTAATAACATGAACATGGTCCTCCCAGTGAGACCGCAACTTTCCTGTACCACCTCTTTCAGAGAGGTTGCGCACCAACACTCGATCTCCCTCTTCTAGCTTGTTGAACTTTATTTTCTTGTCGTACTGTCTCTTTCCAGCTGCAGCGCTCTTGTTAGCTTGCGCACCCGCTAAAGCGTATGCCTCAACCATCACTTCTCTCCATTTTTTACGTACTCTGGATAGTTACAGTATCCTGGCGGTGGCTTCAGACCGAACATTATATCGATAGGTAGTCTAGGTGTTCGTCCAAACAACAAGAAGAATGGAGAAAAGCCGGTAGAATCGTGACGCGTAGAATTATAGGCGTGTACGACCTTGTTCAAGTGCTCAGGCCAGCGGGATTTCTGTGTTTCCGGTAGTGAGCGGAGCATTGACAGCAGTGTCCTATTGAATCTCTCGACTTGACCGTTTCCTTCAGGGTGATAGGAAGTTGTTCTGGAATGCCGTACTCCACTTAGCTCCTCTAGATGATAGAATAGTTGGTTTTCAAATTCTCCTCCCTGGTCGTGATGGATTGCTTGGGGAAATCCAAACCTTAAGATGTAGTCGCCAAATAGTTTCCGTGCGGTAGTCTTAGCTGTCTTATCCCTGGTTGGGTAAACCTGGGCATATCGGGTGAAATGATCGATAATCACCAACACATATTCATATCCACCAACACCTTTGTCAAGATGAAGGTAATCCAGTGATACAAGTTCAAACGGCATTGTTGTGTTGATGGGCTGCAGAGGGGCCCGTGTACTCGTAGTTGGTTTTCTCTGTTTCAAACACCTGCAGACTCTTGTTACATAGTGAGTGATGTCAGACTGCATGAAGGGCCAATAAAATCTTTCTCTAGCCATGTCAAGTGTTCTCTCTGCACCCAAATGTCCCATTTCATCATGGAGTTTGGCATAAACTGACCGTCGGAACTTTTTTGGTAACACTATTTGGTTTCTTGATTCAGATTTACGGTATAGAATACCATCGTTACCAACCTGGAGCTTGTCCCACTCTCGCAGCATTTGCTTGACTGTGGTAGTTTCTTCCTGTCTTTGCTTTTGGTTTGGACGGGTATTAGTGTCCTTAAAATGAAGAACTCGACCAATTGTAGTATCCTGGCGTTGAGCGAACGCAAGTTCTTTGGCAGAGACAGACTGAAAGTCACTATCCAAGCATTCCTCCTCTAGACATGGTGCAACGGTAAGTGAGGACAGCCAAGCACTGGTTGGGTGGTTAGTATCCTGCGTGGTTGTAATCACAGTGCTGAATGTGTCTTGGCAGATTGTTTCAGAACAGGTGTTCATATAGTCATCAATGTGTAAGGGCATTCTTGACAAGGTGTCGGCATCTGCATTTGACTTGCCAGGGCGATATTTTATCTTGAAGTTAAAATCTGCTAATTCATTCACCCATCGTAGACAAGTTGCGTTGAGCTTTGCTGTACTCAAGATGTATGTTAATGGATTGTTGTCTGTATACACATTGAATTCTTGCGAATGATAAAGATAGTCCCTGAACTGTTCCGTAATAGCCCATTTGAGTGCAAGGAACTCAAGTTTGCCAGCATGCATGCTGTAGTTCTTTTCGGCTTTCGTAAGACCACGAGATCCATACGCGATCACTCTAGTCATCCCTTCCTGTCTTTGGTACAAAACGGCTCCTAGCCCATCCTGGCTAGCATCTGTCGTTAAAATGTATGGTTTCGTGAAGTCTGGATACGCCATAATGGGTGAGTTGGTGATCTTGTCTATTAATGTTTCAAGAACAGATTGATGCTCACTTGTCCAACAAACAGGTTCCTTAGACGATCTTTGCCCTGTGCTCTTCTTGAGTGTACTTTCTTTTCCCAACGTTATCAGATCGTATAGGGGTTTTGCTAATCGAGCAAAGTCCTTAATGTATCGTCGGTAGTAACTCAGCAATCCTGCAACCTGACGGACCTCCCCGATGGTCCTGGGTTGGAGTTCCTTTAACTTTAGTACGGCTTTAACATTATTGGGGTCCATCCGGTATCCATCTTTAGACACGATCCTTCCCAAAAATTTCACTTCAGACTTAAACATGTCACATTTCTTCGACTTGAGCTTTACACCATGCTCTCTCAGCCTACGTAGCACAGTTCTAAGATGTTCCACATGTTCCTCAAAAGTACGGCTAAAGACTATTACGTCATCAAGGTAGGGTATGGCAAGTTTGTCACGCAGACCATCTAGGCATCGCTCCATGAACCGTTGAAAGTTCGCAGGGGCATTTTTGAGGCCGAATGGTATCCTCACCCACTCATAAAGGCCCCAGGGTGTAATAAACGCTGTATACAGTCTGCTCTCTTCATGGATATACCCCTGGTGGTACGCCCTTCCCTGATCTAGTACACTAAACCAGGAGTTCCCACCGAGATTGTCCAATGACTCTTGTACTCTAGGAATAGGGTGTCGGTCTGCTAGTGTTTTCCTGTTTAGCTCTCGGTAGTCAACACAGAGTCGTAACGAACCGTCCCTTTTTCGAACACAGACAACCGGTGAGGAGTATGGCGACTGTGACTTGGTTATCATGTTCTGGTCGCAACATCTGTGCCGCTATTTCACGTTGTTCCTGATTTAGACTACTGAGGTCTACTGCTGGCAGAGGTCCAGTCGACTGAGTGTTGTCTTTTGTTGAGGGCATTGATAATTCCCTTTTGGCTTCTGGCTGCGACGACGGAGACATTACAACTTGTTCCTCTTCTAGCTTTACTTCTACTGACGTTACAGACTTTACGAGTTGTAGGTTTCCTAGATTTGTACGACTGCAAAGAACGATGTCGTGATTGGACATGTTATGTACTGGTATCTTGACTCTGGAAGTATTACCTTTCTTCACATACAACAGGCTGTCCTGCAGTTCAAGGCCTTCAGGCCACTCAGTTTGTTCTGTAGGTTCAAACATAACTGGGGCAGTATTATCAACTGGTCCAGTCTTGACACAACAACTAATGTTAACAGTTTTCAACTTGGGAATAACAACAGCTTTCTTCCCGGTCTTTACACAACACAAATAATCAGAAGTTCCACAGTGAATGAGGTCTACGAGCGCATTAACATCTTTCTCGCTTTTCCCTGGAAAGCTATTTTTCACAGCTTCCAATTGGTTGGGGTTCTGATCCCCATCCAACAGTTCTTCTATCACATTGTATCCTATTATCGGGGACTGTAACATTTCGCTTGTCACCAAGAAGGGAACAATGACTTCTCCCACTGAGTCAGGCTTTGAAGAAGCTAACTTGACATTTACCTCCACCCACCCCCTGTAGGGAATCTTGGTGCCATTAGCTGCAGTCAGGTCAATCTCTTGGTCAATTAGGTTAGTTATTGGTTGTACCTTTGTATCCTTCAAGTGTTCCTTAAGAAATGAATCACTTAAAATCGACACCTGGGCACCTGTGTCCCACAAAGCTTCTTGTTGGACATCATTAAACAAGCATTTAACCATGCACTTCCTCCCAACCAACCCAACGACTTTTCTGTGCTCACCTGGGGTGAGGTGGGTGGTGTGTACAGCTGCATCAATAACGTTCTGGGGATTGGAGCTCTCTTCCTCTAACTGTTTAATGCGCTCGATGAGTTGAGACTTTACTGTGGTCCCGGCTACCTCCTGTCTCTCGGGGGTAGCCGCTCCCTGTTTCCCTTGTAACAACTTCTGGCAAAGTGAGATGAACTTCCACACTTGAAGCAGTGGGGGCACTTGTCTTTTCCCTCTTCTCGGCAAGCAGAGCATCTGGGTGGGGTCCTTCTTTGGGGCTTGTTATCACCCTCCCCCTTGGGGCTATTCTTCAGGTCACCCTTTATGGACTCTATTTCAGCTTTCAATGCATTTATAGCAGCCATAATATCTTGTGAGGGTTCCTTCTTGGGTTTGCTATTTTTAGGTGACTCCTCAGAGACTACTGCTACAGAGGTGGGGTTTCCTTTAGGTTTATTTTGGCTCTTCAACTTCTTACTCCTCTCACTTTCCGCTGATACTGCAATGCTCATTTGCTGAATGAGCAACTCATCTGTGACTTTGGGGTCTTTAAGAAAGGGACGAATCTTGGCGCGGATACTCTCATCCTGTAGGCCTGTTTCTACCGATCTCAGAAACAGACGCTGGATATGTTCTGGGTCATAACTTAGGCCATCATCATCTCCCCCTCCCCCTTCATAGCATGAAAAGAGTATCTGCTGCCGAAGTTCCAAAGCATTCATGAGAAAAGCTTGAGGTGACTCCCTTGGGCCCTGACATATTGCAGCTAAGCTCTGGTACAACTCTGTGGTGTTTTTGACCCCATAATGGCTACGTAAAATCTTTTTCAAGCGATCAAGAGACAGTTCTTTGTAAGTTTCTAAATAATTTCTCAACACCATACCTGGGGTTATTGCTCTGATGACTCCATCCACGATCTCTTCCTCTGTATAACCTTGTGTCTGGCCATTCAATATCTGTCGTACCAACGAGGTAAAGCTCAATTTATCCTTTTGTTCTGGTTCTCCGATCTGACCACTGATCTTGAATTGTCTGCGTAACGCACTAGAAGACAAAAGCTTCTGCATGGGGTCTTGAAAATTTCCTGCATGACCAGGGGCTCCCTCTTCAGACTTAACTTTAGGCTTGTTGTCATTTGAAGTTGCTGGTTTCTCCTCGATTAAACCCTTCACATCTTTCAAATACGAAGCTCTTTCTTCTGGTTTTAACTCCATTAGCTCCTTCTCTAGTGAACTACACAGTCCTTTAACGACTACAAGGGATTTGACGCCTTCAAATTTCACTTTGAAGAATTTGCAAGCACGCTCAATGGCGTCAACACTCGACGAGTAGAATAGCGATTGCACTTCTAGCTGATTTTCCTCCATTTTCCGGGTCTTATCAGGTCTTAATTGTTAGCTTGACTCCACAATACTTTAGTCACGTCGCGGTCACCAAATTGTTAACCAAGTCCATCCACATAAATCTTTAAAATGAACTACTTTAATATGACTTGGTTCGTATCTCTAGTCAAAACGTTTTCTCTACGTTGTCTCTCTAACTCGCGCCCAGTCCACACTCGCTCTCGCTTCCAGTCTCTCACATGATCAGGTTGATATGTTCGAGAGGAATTGCATAAATACAATTTTATTTCATTTCAATTTCAAATACATTTCCATTTGTGCTCTAATGCAAACTGACGAGCTGCCTATCAATTTTTAATTCGATTTTGGCTTAGGTTGACAGTGGAAACTCCGGAAAGCCGTCTTAATAAAATGAAGAGGCTTTACAGATGCATTTTAAAACATCTATGAAATATAAATTTATGTATGAATATTTGATACGAAAACTATATATAGAGTAAATATTCCCTGACTCAACTGAGATCTAATTCACATCTATATTGCAAATGGAAGTCGGTATGTAAATTATATGTCGGCTTCTTTCGTTCATGTGTTTGGCATGAACTGTAAATATACCTGGGTGCTTTGGAGAAACTAACGCCTGGACAAATTGGAATTTGGCGGTTGCTTGTATCACTTAAAAAACTTTTATAGACTCGGCCCTACAACCGGAAACTATTTGGTGTTAATGTTATCCTTTGTTCGACGAAGTAGAGCACGCGTACTGATATTGAAAATTATTTCTCTCTTCATTATTTCCCATACATATAGACCCATCCCAGACGACTTGAATATAAGGCTAAAAACATGTATCGTTCTGCCAACAAGGCTGGTTTAAAAGGTTATATAGGAAAAAAATTGAGAATTGAGCTGAAAAAGTCTATGTATTTAGATAGTCTTTTCACGTATGCATTTATAAAGTTGGGGGTTTTACTTTCGTTTTCACACCTCATAAGTAAAACAAATGATAAAAAATGAATATTTGCTAGATATTCTCAAATGCGGCATACACGAACAACCCTTTGGCTGATCTAAGTCAAAGCATGGCTAACTCATCACAGATTGAACCCTGAAACAACCTCTTAGCTGATTTAAGTCAGGGCATGGCTAACTCACAGATTGGACCCTGAAACAGCCTCTGACCTGATCTAAGTCTGGCACTGTACCTATCCTCCTCGCGCCTAAATGACACGCTGGGCCTTGTTAAGGTATTGCCACTTCAAAATTCGAAACCCGAATAAAGTAGAGCTCTGAGTTGATCTAAGTAAGGACTTGTTGGCAACAGATCGAACCCTACTAAGACCAGTTCGAGATCAGTCTTAGAGTCATAGCTACAGATCGAATTGTAATTTTTTTTCCATTGGCATTATTATAGGGTGAAATAAAAGTAATTGGCAAAACCTTCCAGCGAGTTTAAACAATGCCATAAATCACCTGGTTTCAAATTATTAAAAAAAAAAACAGAGAATATTTAGAATGATTTCACCGCAATATAAAGAAGAGAAGAAAAAGGAAAGGTAAGGACAATATTATCTATAACGCTTGTTTATTATGTGAAATACAGATGGCAATTGTTTACCATACCTGCTAGCAGTGTCAGCATAGGCTTCTTCTCTCTCTTCTATCAAGTTGAATAACCAGCTTCCAAGTAATCCGTAAGCAAAGAATATAAACATTCTAAGAAGGCACTTCTTGTAGATTGGATTCATATTGGACAGGGTAAAAGCATGCGAGGTTTGAACAATGTAAGTTAGGTTTTAACTGCAACTCTGTTGGTAAAAGAATGTATTAATTTTGATATCAAAGAATTTCAATAACCAATTATTTGACGTCAAACTTTGAGTCAAATTGACCAATGAGAAACTACTATTTTACAAATACAAAATTAAAATTTTCAAATTATAATGTTTAAATTCCAGGTGATTAAACATAGATGTAATTCGATGACAAATTGTCATTGCAACATTGTTATTGATCATTAATTTTATAAAAGTGAACACTAATAAAGCATGAGAATATGTGGACCGCGTAGTACTAATAAAATACATGAAGAAATATAAATATAGATAAGTTATAGTGCTTGGGAACGAGGTTATTCCGGGCGAAAGACCATTGGAAAAAAATGAAGGCTGATCAGACAATGTTGACAATAACTTGTTTGGTATTCAAAAATGAAATGAAGAAGTAAAAAACAGAAAAAGCTAGAAGCTAGAAGACGTTTATGGTAAATTTTAAACATTTTTTCGTAAGTCAATACATTTTCTGTAAGACCAAAACTCTTCATGATCTGTACACGCAAAAATAACTTGGAATAAACTGATAATCAGTATTGTACAGATAAAAGCAGGTATAGTATAAATTCAATTAAGAAACCTTTCAATTTGGGACAGTTTTTTGATTGGTTGCCCCCCAAAGTCCCAAGGCGGCATTATGGGGATGTGAAAGTAGAGAATAACAAAAAAATAGTTTATCCCTTTCAGGATTCCCGCGGGTTTCAAAAGGAAAACATAGGTACAAAAGACGTCGGCTTGAGACAAATTTAAAGCCAAGAACAACAGCCGTAACTATTTTTTATGTGTCAAAGATATATCACAAAGTAATCTTCAAGATTTCAGGCAGTTTTTATGCTTTTATTTTCTAGAAAAAAGCACTTTCGATCGCCGCGGATCGGTGAATAACGGAAAACTGAGCTTTTTCAATATTTCCATACAGATAAGCTTAGTTTGTTATAAAGTTAAATGAAAGTTGAAAAGGAATCACACATTAGACATACCAAATATCAACCATTTATTTAGCTTTTCCAGCGAGTATAATTACGGAAAATGAACTTTTGTAGTTGAGGGACACACGCTTCTTGTCACTCCTTTAAGCGCCTGTTTGCCAATTTTTACTCGTACTTTTTTTACCTAATTAATAATTTTCACATTCCAGTAATATATAGAGGTTTTGGAGGGTAATTATGCGCCAGGGTAAAAACCGAAAGCACTTTGCTGAAGACTGGTCAGAACCTATTGCAATCAAAGGTGTCAAGAAACGACCAGAAACAAAAAGACATATATTGATCTAAAAAGTACAATTTGGACGTTTCTTTTTTTTTTCATTTTTTTTTTTTTTTTTTCATGATTCAATACATTTTCTGTAAAATTAATCTTGAGGCTCTGAGTGTTTGAAGTTAACTCAGTAAAAATGGAATGTTTACAGTAATCAATGTTTTGTTAAAATGTGATAAGAGGTGTCAGGAAACGACCAGAAACACTAGAAACAAATTATAAAGGAAATATCTCTTTCTTTAAAGTTAAAGGTTGAGCATTTTCAAAGGATTTAATAAATTTTCTGTAAAACTTAATTTAATATAATCTTGAGGCTCTGAAAATAATTCAAGATGGAATGTTAATTATATTATGTTATGTGGTTATTTGAACATCACAGCTGCTTAATAACCTGCCTGATTGATAAACCAAATGCGAACAAATATATTATCCTTGAAAGTTAGCCTATACTTTTTATTCATGCGTACGTATATCTTCGTGTATTAGTATTGTAGCATATAAATTAGCTTTTAGAAAGGCTCTTTCAGCAATCCAATCATTACTTAAATAGCACTGTGAACAAACCGGTAGCCTCGGCAGGGGATCTTACTTTAATACACGTAGAACTCTGTTACCTATAGCCATATGTAAGGATAATAGCTTTCAAATTATTATATTTACAATAAGCAAGCCAAAATCGCTGTACTTTGATAAACTTTAGGATCTAAATTAACATTGTGAATGAGAGATTCAAATAGTGACTGACGAGATGTCATGATCGATCAAGAACTAAGCGAGCTTATTAACAAACATTTGACGCATACATGTAAAAGAAATCAGTATTATGGCTAATTCAGTGGCAGACATTCATAAGGTAATTACAAAGACAATTTAAATAAAAACGTTTAGCTTAGTATTATTACACACAATGACAAAACTACTGCATTGTTAGTCCACGATGGTACATATTTCATAACATCAGTAAAATCGTCACAATAACTGTCAACTTACGCTTTTATCTTGATATACGGCTAGCTAAATTGTTTTATATGCTCTAGTTTGTGCTTTAGGTATGTACATGTTCGATGAAAAAGGCTCTATTTAGCCAAACAAGTGGTCTAGTCATACCAAAACACCCCAACTTCATGGCTGTTCATGATTCAAAGCTGTCTTTTGATGCTAATAACCGCTGAAATTAAAACTCAGCCATGCATTAGAAATACAAAGCTCGGGGCAAATTACAATTATTCTATCGTTTACATTGTTCTTAGGCTGGCATCTGATGAAATGTATCCACGCTGAGATTATTTAAGGTCAAAATTTCAAAACCTTTTTGCAGAGCATAAGGTCAAATAATATGATGTGTCACGGTGTTGACTTTTCAAACAGTTTTTCACCATATTCGGAATGAAACATAGCTAGATATTGCGGAACTTTAGTTATTAATTACTCTCTTTATTGGATTGATTGGTATTGATTGACATTAAGTAAATAGAGGAAAAATTGAAGGAGCACGTGTAGTTAGTCAGAAGAAGTCGTTTCAGAGATAGATGTGCGAGCACTGAGCTTACCAGGATACCAAGAGAGTATGAACTAGTTCATATTCTCTTGAGGATACTAAAGGCTAACCAGATAGAAAACGCTAACCAGGACAAGAAGAGAACTGTGTACCCGCCACAGAAGTGAGTATAGTTGCAAGTAAATGAATTTGTATAGAATGAAAGTGTTATGCATGTATTTAGATCGAATAATAGTTCAAGGATCAATAATAATAAATTTATCAATTATACGATTCGTGGCGTTTAAGTACAGTCTATGGAAGCACACGGAATTTACAGCAAAACAGAGGGTACTCTTGCCAGTTTAAATTCAGATTACATTAAAATTACCGATGTTACATTACTGATGCTTATCTGAAATAGAACAAGGAATGTGGAAAAGGGGAGAAAGCAGAAAGAATGTGAGAATAGTAGCACTGAGTATAACAAACAAATAAAGAAGGAAAAAAGAACAAATGAGCAAAGAAAAAACGAATGAACGAAAGGATAACAGATACGAAAAAATTAAAAGGAAAGAAAAAGAACTAGAAAAATAATGAAGGTGGACGGAATTACAGTCGAAAGAAAGTAGGAAGGGAGGAAAGAAGGAGGAAGGGAGGAAGGAAAAGAAAAAAGGAAGGAAGGGAAGGGAAGAGAAGAGAAGAGAAGAGAAGAGAAGAGAAGAGAAGAGAAGAGAAGAGAAGAGAAGAGAAGAGAAGAGAAGAGAAGAGAAGAGAAGAGAAGAGAAGAGAAGAGAAGAGAAGAGAAGAGAAGAAGAGAAGAAAAGAGGAGAGAAACGAAGAGAAGAGGAAAAACGAAGAAAGATTAAGAAAAGAAAGAAGAAAAAAAGAAAAAGAGGAAAAAAACAAAAGCAAAAAATTTGACATCAAAAAACTTTATTGTTATAAAATAACCAAAGTTGACATTTAAAAATTTATACAATAAATATAGAAAATATTTGAACTTTGAACTTGAATTTTTTTTTTTTTCGTTTTTGTTTATTTATTTTCCTTATGGCTGAAGCAATATGAGTACAATAGCGCCTAGCAACGCTGAGTGTTCATCAAACATGCCTTGACGACCTAGAAAGTGTTACAGCAGCAGTTAAGGAACGAGAAGCAATCCTCATTGTGAAGCAAAATGTTCTACTTGGCCTTGCCGCTATGCAAAGAGAATTAAAGTCAACTTTTCTAGAGCTATTTTGTATATTTCTATAGGTATCTTATTAAGATAAGTATATATGTATGCTTTTCGATCTTGCCACTACTTTCCTTAATTGAGATATATAGCTATCATAGATCTTAATGATGTGGTCCTTGCGATAAAAATGTTACTGACGCCTCTAATCTGTCCTTTGTTGATGTTGCATAACAAGCCCGAAATGCACTAATGGGCGATGGGAATGCAATTAGCAATTAGTGAATGGTCACAACGATATGAAATTTTTCCAAACTTTGCAATTGTTTGTGCGGTTCCGTTGGTAAAGTTTCTGCTATGTTAACATGCATGAGAAAATGTTAACAGTAACAGTAACCAAAATAAACGTATGAAAGTTAAATTTCAATTTTTGTAACCAACATGCAACATGAATATTTTGTCTATTGAAACCAGAAAAGGCATACAGAAGTAATATAAACTCTCAAATGCGTATTTATCACAGAACACCAATTTGATTCAAAACAGCATATCTTCCATAATGTAGCTAGATATGTGTTCTAGATTAGTTCATCCCACGGCCGGAGGGATACATAGAATATACCCATTACACATCAGTTTCTACACAGTTTATTGTTCTCAAGTTGGTTTTCCGTTTGTCTCGTTGAGACCCCATTGTGTTAGTATTCGTAATAATACTGTTACCAGAGGGTCTTTGTGTTTTATACGCATGCGCGAGAAAACTGATTATGTTATGAAGAAACGTACCGAACGAACAGGCCATTACTGCTATGGCCAGCTGGAGAAACAACCCACTTAAATCCTGTATTTTCAATTGTGATGGTGGCTTCTCGTTAACGCATTTATATTTACTGATCCAAAATTTTTGAATAAAGTCTGTCAGTCCTTTTGATTTTAGTTTTTGTAGAACAGCATTAAACTTAGGAAACCAAGGCGAGCCTTTCTTGACAGCAATGGCGGCACCTGACATTGCAAAAGGATCGCCGACAACTTTTAATCTGCAACTTGGATCGTTGAGAGATTCATACTGGAGGCTGATGTGGTCGGCTATAAGGACATCGAGTTCTCTGTAATAGAATAAATAACTGTTTTGACATTCGGGAAGTAGTACACAGTAAATGGTACTGAATCTTTCTTTTATTAGATAGGTTTTGGATGTCGACCTTCGAATGCTAATTTATCCCAATGCTTTTGGAAGTAGTCGTTTATGTGCGAAAATGCATGGTTATAATGATCACTATACTCGTTTACTTCCGCTGGTACTACATTGCATTGAATTCATTTCCCAAGAATGTTACACTCCTATTTGCTTCTGTTTAAAGATGCTGTACTCCGAAATTGAATGAGGTTCGCTTCGTGTTAAATGTTATCAAGAGAGTATAAACTAAGAAAAGTAATCCCCGTGCCCCACCATGTGCACACTTTTATGCTATTTTAAGAATCTATTCTTAAAATATCATCCAATGATATCATTTATTTGAGCGTTTGATTTTTTGCACGCGCGCGCTCTACGTTGTTTGCTATCGTTTTCTCTTGCTTTTCTTATGTTTAAATGTTCAAATCTGCCCTCAAGATGACGATGTAGGTCGAAAAATACTCCAGAAAGTTGAACAAATTACAACTTCAATTTCCTGTTTTGTTTGCTAAGCCTTCGACATGCACATTCATATTCAGGGCAGAGTCGAAATAACGGAAAAACCCCCAAAATGTAAGCAAACAGCGTTGGGCGAGCGTAGTCAATCCGCGCGCAGAAAAACAAACGGTTTAAAAATAGCATCAAACTGTGCACATGATGGTTACAAGGCTTTATAAGGGGAATTCCTTCTCTTAGTTCATTCTCTCTTGATTTTATACTTTGTGTTAAATGCCATACTCTGTGTTGAAAGCTATACTCTGTGTTGAATGCTATACTCTGTGTTGAATGCTATACTCTGTGTTGAATGCTATACTCTGTGTTGAATGCTATACGCTGTGTTGAATGCCATACTGTGTGTTGAATGCACTTCTTTTCTCTCTTGAATAAGCCTTTCGTTGTCTACTTTGACTCTCTTAAAAAATGGTTTTCGTTTCCTCTCTTCTTCTCTCTTCTTCTCTCTTCTCCTCTCTTCTCTTTCCTTTTCTTCTCTTCTCTTCTCTTCTCTTCTCTTCTCTTCTCTTCTCTTCTCCTCTCTTCTCTTCTCCTCTCCTCTCTTCTCCTCTCTTCTCCTCTTTTCACCTTTCTCTCGAATCTCACGTGTGAATTTTATCACGGTACCTAGTATGACATCTATTTTACATACTGTTCTTATAACAGTTTACTTACCCGTTCCGTACTTTCTCTAATCCTCCTGTAACAGTATCGACATTATGTTTTTTCATGTTGTACCACATTGATCTCATATATGCATTCTCTGAATTTGAGAAGAAGTCTGCCATGTAAGATCCTTTGACCGTTCCGTAACGGAATCCAGCAGGGGGATGTGCAATCTGAAATAGCGAATCCATTAATGTATATGGTAACATGAACAATGGAAAAAAAACAAATAATAGGCCTTTTGTAACAAACAGTAACGTGCTAGTATATGACTTTGATAAAGTATCTTATAAGAGAAAAATGTGTTTTTGAAAAGGTTTTGGATACGACATTAGTAATCCAGCAAAAAAATATTTTTGTTAAGGAAGTCCAATTTTTATTTTTGCCATCCAGTTACAATCAAGTGACAATCTATTGCAAAAGATATGTTGTACTTGGTATTACTTGGCGAATTTGCAGCAATATAAGATAACGTAACCATTTACTGCGGTTAATGTTCCGGCGATATTCTGCAAACTCAAACATTCCAGCAATAGTTTGTTATAAAATTGTTTCAGTTTTTCAATGCCTCCAGTCAAGAACATTAAAGGTTCGTACCGACTGATTATTTTTGATCGACAGCAGCGATAAACCAAATTTTATTGTGCAGCTTGTAACTTAGATCGCAGAATATAATAAACCGCAGTAAGTGAATGAGTAAAGCATTCAATTCCCCCAGGTTAAAGGGATTCAATATTTCTGGCATCTATCATGGCCAACGGTGAGTGATCATGCAAAACACTCATTTTAAAGTAGTTTAAGTTTTGAGGTAAAAAAAAACAGTACAGCCATTTTAGTTTTAATGGACTGTTTTCGTTAACGAGGAATACGTTTCTTTGTTTGATTCACTTGCATCGGTCCGTGAGGTTTCCTAGTGGCAAACAAAGAGACAATATACAAGCAATGTTCTTAAGCAAAGTAATAGCGAACATACATCTTAAGAGTTGGAGACCGAGCAAACGCGTTTTGGAGCAAAAATTCCCGCCAAATACACAGGGATCCCATTGAAATGGGGAAAAAAGACAAATTTACGGTTTTTAGTTAGATCTTCCCTCCGCTCGCTTAGTCCTTGTTTCCATGATAAATTACAATTCATTATCTTACACTGTATGCTCTTTACTTCAATAGATGGACCCCCTCCCCCCCCAAGATATATAGTTTCTCCTATGGGTCTACAGAGCCGACGATTTTTTGCAAAAATCACATTTTTATTATGTCTAAAATTTGGTTAGGTGGGGAGGGAGGGGAGGAGAGGACTGTAGCCCTTCCCCACTTTAAAACTGTTCCGCCGTCCCTGTGGTCTAAGCAAAGTCTACATTGTATTTGGTAAATTCGCCTACCTTGTCATCGTAAATACTCGTAACAGAAGTGTATTTATCGTCAACTATAAGAAACGCTGCAAGATTCGCAGAATAACTCGACACCAACATCAACATTGCAACTCCAAAGGCAACAGATGCAAGTCTTGCTCCATTGAGCAAAGGTTTTGTTTCGTCTGCAGGACGCCCGAATGCTAAAGCAAGAGTATAGCATACAGCGTTATCAAGTCCAAACGATCCATACATCTCTGGTTGGATTTCTTGTTGTTCGTCGATTTTGTCTTCATCTAAGTTATTTTCATTTGGTTCGAAATAATCATAGTCTGAAATTTGGTTCACAGGTATGAATTTCTGGATTAATTCTTTATCGTTGTCGTAGGAGTGTATCGTAACTTCCTCTTGTATTTTTGCTGGATACCTATGTGGAGCAAACTTTTCTACAATCCATAAAAACACGATCATAACACCCAAACTACCCAAGAGGGTCAGCCACACATTTGAAGTAAATGGTCTCAGATAGGAAAGCCAATAGATCTCTGATTTTTTGCCACTATTTTCCTTAACGAGAAGACGTATTCCCGACGGAGCGTATGGTTCGGTAAAATCCAACACATTTGATCGCCTTGCACTTACATACAAATCAAGAGTTATGTCTCCTTCACCTCTTAATAACTCACCCACAATTCCATTCCATGAACCATTCTCAGTATCAAAGACTCCATATTGACCATCTTTGCTAAAGTGCAGTACAGGATCGAACCCAACTTCCTCTTTTATCAGATTGAGCACATCAATAGCAAACCCATAGCAACAGTATTCCTTTGTTATCACTTCACTACTAGATAACTGAACTTTCTTCATACAAATATGAGCACTTGAAGGACAAGTTTTTTCTTTCAGTTTTGGCAAAGCCATGATATTGGGTGGGTATTCATTGATGAGTGCACGAAGTTTTGGGTAGGACTTCTGTGCCTGGATAAAAACAGTTTTGCCGTCCCACTCTCCTATGATTTCTTGGCTAATTTTGTCTTCCATTTGCGTGATTACGCGGATATAAGATTTAGCATATCTTCGTTGTCCCGTTTCGTCAAATTTGATCAATCCGGATGATCCTTGAAATTCTACTTGCTGGATGCATCTATTATATGAAAACGATAAATAATTATTTATAAATAAAACAAGAGTAGGTACAAAAAATGTCCAGTTTAATTGGAAATTGTTTGCGGTCGTTTTTTAAAAGTCTATTCGACCTCTTTGACAACATTATGATCAGCACAGCACAGCACAGCACAGCACAGCACAGCACAGCACAGCACAGCACAGCACAGCACAGCACAGCACAGCACAGCACAGCACAGCACAGCACAGCACAGCACAGCACAGCACAGCACAGCACAGCACAGCACAGCACAGCACAGCACAGCACAGCACAGCACAGCACAGCACAGCACAGCACAGCACAGCACAGCACAGCACAGCACAGCACAGCACAGCACAGCACAGCACAGCACAGCACAGCACAGCACAGCACAGCACAGCACAGCACAGCACAGCACAGCACAGCACAGCACAGCACAGCACAGCACAGCACAGCACAGCACAGCACAGCACAGCACAGCACAGCACAGCACAGCACAGCACAGCACAGCACAGCACAGCACAGCACAGCACATTTCGTTAATACGAATAATCGCAACACATCGCAATGATAACTTTGGGAAATAGTTAGAACCTACCTAAATAGCTGGCTGGTAAATGGTTCGCAATCACATCGGCAAGAACATTTTTGCTTTTTTTTCGATCTTCGATATCCCATCCAAGCCTTTGGCTATAAGGAACACGGAATCCCGTATCAAGTCATGTGACTTCCACTTGTGGTTTTCCGGGCCAACGATAAGTAAAACGTAGGGCACTAAGTAGGGCGGAATGTAATTTCTCTCCAGTTCATTAAACATAATCCACATAAAAGCAGGACCAAGCATATCCAGTTGGCTAGCCGCAGTTAAAAGATTGTCCACAATGACTTGATCGTTAGTCAAAACTACGAAGGATGAACCAAACTTTTTCATTTCCGTGAACTCTAACATTAACTTTTCCAAACTTGTCTCGTTGGTGACCATCGAAGAGTTTAGCATTAATATGTTGTTTAGAGGGAAGGAACGTCTAAAATATGCTGTTATTTGTATATTTTCTATGGAATTGTCATGTATTAAAGTGATCTTTTTCCAGTTCAGTTTATTTAGGATTGGTGCTATAGATGCTGCTTTGTCTTTGATGCTTGATTGGGAACTGAGATGAATCATTTGGAATCCTTTCCATAGCATAGGAATAGTGAGGCTACTCTGTGGCAAATCCGAAAGAATTAATATGTAATAATTAGTTTAGTACCAAAGCAGTTTTCTAAGTTATTGCTTAAAGGAATCAGCAATCTTGATGATTATATTTATCATATAATAATCCATAAAATACCTATATTTCTCCTTTTCGGAAAACTGAATATTTTCACATTCATATATATTAGTTTATAAAAAAAATATAATAATAAAAAGGCTGTTGAGTTGATTTTATTATGGATAAATACAATAAACAGAATATTACATGGAGGTTTGAAGATATATATATGTTATTTACCGGCCGCTCAAACAGCCAATCAGAACGCACGATTTTTTAGGATACCGGACCGGAAAAAAATAAAGAAATTTATCTTCGCGCCAATCGAAAAAATGCAGAGCATGAGAGAAGCAAGAGAAACACAAGACAACAAAAAGAGAGTGGACAAAGGAATCTGGTAGTACGTGGTACTTCATCATAACGCAGTGTCCAACTACAGCTTAGTACAAACCAACTAATGATCTATAATAAATCCTGCGCTCTGATTGGCTGTGATATTAGTGGTCTATTAGCGATATATCACTAGTAGCGGAATGTGCCGGTTTTGAAAACCCAAACAAACCAAAAACTTCTAAAGACCTTAGACTATAGACTCGTAAACCACAAGAGCTTCTGGTCCAAGTAATAATTATTCTCGCCTTTTCCGAGCATGCGCTTTAAGTAGCAACACAAATAAATCGGTTTCATACCTTGGCTATGATGTCAATAACGGGTATATGTTTCATATTTGCATACTCCAAGACATACCATGAATGTCGAAGTCGGGTTGCAAGAATGACGACACAGAACGTGTACTGACTAAAGCGTTGATAAGTCTCTTCTATCGCCCCTATCTCGCTTGAGCTCTTGTTAAATGTCAAGAAGTTGAACTTGAGTTTTGGTACGCATGCTCCTGGTTCATAGTATAGTGAAGCTAAACTTTCCTCAGATGTTAATGAGTTGAATTCTTTCGAAAAACGTGGATTTAAATCGTCCAAAATGACCAAAACTCGAACTGTCTTTCTATCCCAAGGACAACCGATACCACTCAAAACATAGCACATGAGCGGTAACATGATCCAGGGAAGCCAAGCAATTGTTATCAACCCCATGGCTATTGACGTATTTCTGTTCCATATATGAGCTTAAATTCTTCAAGAGCGAGCATTTTCAACTCAACATTGATGGAAAGGCTCATAGACCTGACGAGAAAATAAAAGCATTAGCAATAATTACACTAATGAAATCTTTAATGATATTGATATCTAGATGTGTTTAGATTTAGAATTATTATAAGTGTAATTTTTTGCTGTGCATGTGTTGTAATCGAAATTCCAAAATTCTTTAATACATTGGAAAACACTGGAAACCATTATCAATAGAAAATTCTAACTAGCGCATTTGAAAGGATTGCGCATGAGGAGTTCAAAAATGCAAAAACTTGTTGATTTCTGATATGGGAACCAAAAGATATAATTTTTTGAATATTCATGAAGCCGCCGCTTTGTTACTATTTTAAAAAATAAAATGGCGGCTTCATGAATACTTTAAAAAATCATATCTTTTGTACCCATATCAGATAAAGAAATGAACACGTATTGTATTTTTGCCAAAATGAGACATTTTTAGCCCTTCTAGCCCTACGTGAATTGTGTGGATTGAAATCATTCCAAGCAATAATTTCCTATAGACCCGGCCAAACCATGAAATATCAAATCAAATGGAGACTGACTGGAGTTACTACTCTTCTCAGTAGACCGAGACAGTTGGAATTTTTTAATGACCTTCGTAGCGTCTGTTATGTTATCCAGAAGTACATTTCAAACCGACCACGTGATGTCAATGTGATACCACGTGGACATGTTTGTACACCACGTGATTAAAACTTTAATTAATTTTGATTGAGCACAACTGCCTCGGTCTACTGGGAAGAGTAGTAATTATAAATGATTTAATACGTTGAAAATAAAATAACATTAAAAATATCATTCCCCGTATGCAATTTTAATATAGAAATAGAAATAGTTGTCTGACCGCTCGCTGAGCTCGACATAGCAAAAACAAGTCATTTGGCTGGATTACATATATATATATAACCCCAAACGATATGATTATTTTTGGGAAAATGTAATTATTAAAAACTGTGCTAACTAACTAAGTCATCAGGCGCCCTAAAATTAAAGGCTTTATCTTAAGATAAGAAAATTTCAAACCAATCAACCAAACTTTATGTTTATCTTATTTAGGATCTTGACAGCATCAAGGCCATAATATAATTATTACGTATTTTTTTTCTGTAGATACAAATAGGATAGCAATTAGGAAAAGGCTGAGAGAGGAAACGAAAAATGAAAAGTAGAAAAAGGAGAGAGAGAGAAAGAAAGAAAGGAAAGGAAGTAAGGAAGGTTGCTACTTAGATATTTATGCTATTGAGGCGAGTGTTTTGTCCAGATAAAAAGCATGATATGTAGCTTTTCATTGATAATAGCATCCTGCACTAGGAGTCGAAATGTGAAGTGCTTATCTTAACTTTCTACTAAATATGGATAAGAAATTTCTACTTCTTTTCGGCGCCAATTAGGGTAGTATTAAGGATGGCGCCAGAAACGAAAGCAGGAAATAAGTGATAAAGATATTTCATAAGGTGGCATCAAGGTGAAAACAATTTCTAAAAAAATAATAGAACGGTGATATTGGGTTTCAAAACCTATGAGCTATAGGGTTTTGCAGCTGTAAGGAGAGAGAATAGCGCGGAAAACCGGACGTTTTTGGTTAATATTCGTAAACTCTTCAGTTGCGCGCGCATACATGTGCTAATGATTGCAGTCTGAGAATGTGATGGCGATGAGTTGCGAGCGCTTTACGTTGTATTGTTTGCTTTATTAGTTCTATAAAGTGAGACGACATGGTTGTGCCATGTCAAATTTAACCGAAAAGGACCTGTAACTATAAGGCTTTTTTTAAAAGCACAAATAACAGAAACAGGGATCTAGTATCGTTGTCATGATCGTGACTGTTAGACTAGGGTCCTTGCATAAGAAAATAGTACTTTGTACTGTCGCACTTTGTAATAATTGTCGCACTTTGTAATAAACCCTGTCCCAATTTGTAATAAACCCTGTCCCAATTTGTAATAAACCCTGTCCCAATTTGTAATAAACCCTGTCCCAATTTGTAATAAACCCTGTCCCAATTTGTAATAAACCCTGTCCCAATTTGTAATAAACCCTGTCCCAATTTGTAATAAACCCTGTCCCAATTTGTAATAAACCCTGTCCCAATTTGTAATAAACCCTGTCCCAATTTGTAATAAACCCTGTCCCAATTTGTAATAAACCCTGTCCCAATTTGTAATAACCCTGTCCCAATTTGTAATAACCGACGCACTTTGTAATAAAAAGCTGTCGCACTTTGTAATAAGAAAAAGATGTCGCACTTTGTAATAAAGTCTGTCGCACTTTGTAATATAAAAGATTTAACTATCATCATTTGATTCTATATTCTTCTGAAAAGCCATGATTTTGTGCATGGTTCCGTGGACCCTTCGACCCCCCTGGATCCGCCACTGGAAATTATTTTCTTTGTTTGATTTGTGTATAAATATACAAATATTTATCATACTGAGCCGCTCTGTTAGGAAGCTCATTGGGAGGGGTCTGAACCTCGACCAACCAATTCAAGAGTCCCAATGATTGTGATATGAGGGACAAGCTCATAGTCCTTCATCCATAATTAATGAGGGAGTATTAGAACTATTTTTTGCTATTCTCGACTTTCACATCCCCATAATGCCTTGCGTTTTTGGAGGGTAACCAAAAAACTGTCCCAAATTAAAAGGATTCTTAATTGAATTTATACTATACCTGCTTTTATCTGTACAATACTGATAATCAGTTTATTCCAAGTTATTTTTGCGTGTACAGATCATGAAGAGTTTTGGTCTTACAGAAAATGTATTGACTTACGAAAAAAGGTTTAAAATTTACCATAAACGTCTTCAAGCTTCTATCTTTTTCTGCTTTTTACTTCTTCATTTTACCTTTGAATACCAAAAAAGGTATTTTCAACATTGACAGATCAGCCTACAGCAAATAAATGGGTTTTTACTCTCTGGTTACCCCCCAAAGAAGCAAAGGATTATGGGGATGTGAAGTGAAAGTCGTTAAAGGAGGGATGTTAGTCATGAAACGTCGCTCCAAAAATAGAATGAATAGCTCCCGAGGTGATCATGGTATTATATATAAATAGTCATATGCATGCATAAATATTTTTTTCGAGTTGTCTATCATTAGGGTTTTCTGGAGAAAATATCAGGGAAGATATCCCATAATTTTTGACATACTTTTGACATACTCGTGTGTATATATATATATATATATATATAATATTAGTAAAGGCTGTATAAATATTATAACAGACAAAAGCTTGACGCTCATCAGTCACAGTCATTTGTTAGCGTAACTAGAAACAAATGACGTTGAGTTGGATTTCGAAATTCATGATTGTTTGAATAATATTATTACATATCGAGTAAATGGGATCGCAATTTGTTTGTAATTCAAATTATGCTAGGATATTTTGACAGCTTTTTTTACAACTAAGCCATGTTATTAAACTAAACCACATTGAGTACTACCAGATTACTCGTGTTTTAAACAAAACCACATGTTATCGAAGTCGGCCATTTTGAATTAGATTCGGCGCCACATAAGTATCACTAAACACATGCAACTTGCATCTGTTTTAGTGATACTTATAGTGTGGCGCCGAATCTTATTCAAAATGGCTGGCTTCGAAAACATGACCTGTTTGAAACAGGTTTTATAGCTCCTTTATTACATTGATCGGCTTCTTTATCCTAGCGACGTATCGATAACAGATTCGAATCTAGTGTTCATGAGCTAGTTGTGTTAAGCATTATTTATCCACCTGTAACCCCGAGGAAAAAAACTAATAACATTCTTAGAATTACAAGAAATAAGAATAAAATATTTCATGCAAATAAGTGATGAGCTGAATAGAATAATAAATTAATGCATATCGATGCAGTGTTCGGAAACGTTTCTCGTAATCTACAGTTTGCAATACTGATGAGATTTCTTATATATTCATTTACTATCTAGAAAAAAATTGCTTTCTAAATACTAAAACTTCCAAAAAGCAAATACTGATAACAACATTTTATATGTCTCCATCCATAGGACGCTAAAAAATAAAATATACATGAAATATACATAAAAAATATTCTAGAAAAATCGATCGAAACTACAGTTTACAAGATTGAGATTTTATGTTGTTTTGTATTCAGTACTGAATCGTCTAGAAAGAAAAATGAAATATCCAAACTTCAGAATATATAAATAAAAAGAAACTGGAAAGAAAGACAGAAGATCTAGCATACTAAAATGACTGTTATTTCCAACTCTCTTTCAAATTATTTTTTTATGAAAGGTGCGAATTTTTTTTTGTTTATCTAGTAAAACACCAGGAGTCAATGACTAATAAGAAATATCGACTTTCATAAACAAAATACAATTAAATCCAATCTTGAGCAATAATATTTGTAAAAAAATGAATCTTTTTTATCATCGAAGCTTTTTTACATTCACATTTGTATAGAAACTGTAGACAAGCCGAATATGATTAATTTTTCACTTCAAAGAATATGAGAATAAGATATAAATATTCAAGTAAAATCAGGTCGAATGTACTAGTATGGGAAGTGTCATGTCCGTTATGTAATATACCAACAGCAAAAAGATATTTAACTGCTTTTACACGAAAAAAACTTTTTTTCTGAAGTATTTCTAGTATTATTTGGTCGTACACAAAATAAAGTTTTACTGTGAAATGAATCTATTTCAGCTTAAAGCCCCGTTTATACTAGCGATTTTTGTGGAGATTTTTGCTGCGATTTTGTCCATAATAAATAATGGTAAAGGATTTACTCTTAAAAATGTCTCTTTTGAAGGATGAGACAAAATATTTCATATTTCCGAAAATTGCCACGAAAATCACAGCAAAAATCGCCGCAAAAATCGCCAGTGTGAACGGGGCTTAATATATATTAAAGAAATAGAATGAAATAAATATGAAGTAGAAGGTTCTTTTCCAGAATATGTCATCTCTGAACCAACGTTAATAATTTGAAATTACTTCATAAGTTTTGTGTAATATTACAATTCTTTGAATTATAACTTGCCACGAGCAAAGAATTCAATCTGAATAGATATGTTTCCCTTTATTCAAATGCAAATTATTCTACTCAGTTAACACTTTCTTTAAATTTAGCTTTAGCGTAAATAATAACGCTATATTGTTTCGGTGAAGCAAAAGTCAAGCGATTTTTAAGAGCAATCAAGTTCGATAAATTGCTTCTGGGTAATTTGAAGAGTATTTAATTTTTGAGCAAAGTTAGTTCTAACTTTCTATTTTTTATCTCATTTCTTGAACAATAAATTATCTTATTATTTATGGCGTTTTCCATTTTCAAAATATTTGGAGTTGTCATTGGAAAAAATTGCCCATACATTTGGAATATTTGCTCTTTTCGGTCTTTTTTCTCTCTTTCCAAAGCAAAAGGTTATTCTTAAAAGTAAAGTTACATAGCACGAGTAAACTGCGTGGCAAAACATCCTAAATGACCCGTAAATCTTCGGGTTTTTTTTTTTTTTTTTTCCTTTTTTTTTTTTTTTTGCTTACTAGTAAATAGCGTGTTTTCGAGGCTACGAAACCTAAGAAACCATAAGAGGCGAATGTATAAGCCAACAGATAGTATATAAAATCAGCAAAAGTACGGTCCTAAATTTTAACAAATTCCTATGAATCATATATCAAAATGTTCAGGAAAGCCCGGGGTTTTCAATTCCGCTTCAGTTTTTGCCTAGATAGTCATTATTTTGAGAAAAATATCCAAAAACCTTGTTTTTGAGACATAATTTGTATGGGCTCACATGAGGGGGCGTGAGCTTGGAATCCTAGCTGACCAAATACTAACAGATTTTTCCTGATGTATGCAGTACTGTTCCTTCTTTGGAGAGCCAGTACATATACTTTGATGCTGGTTCATCTGCTATAGACAAGGGATTTATGGCGGGTTTGAGATGCAGAAAAAAAATACTGACGACAGTAGGAAAGGGTTTTTGTGTAAAAACCGTGGCCCGCGATGGCTTAGAATTTCAATAAGAAGGTTTCAAATGAAAGAGAACTTTTAATTAAGAATCTGAATTCAATTACTAAAAATGCATCTCTTGGTCGCTATTTCTTCGATGTCATAGCTGAATTTAAATGTAAATATTTTTTAATGACAATACTGTTCATATTATATTGCAAAATTTTCTCCATTTAAAATCCGCCAACTTCTGCGACATATTTGCAACTTATGGTAAAAACATGTCACCTCTAAGACAGACCAAATCAGGAATCAGTAATGCAATAATAGATAATAAAAGATGATCTTTGAAACCGAAGACCAAACAAAAGAGCCAATGCTGTCCAAATACCGCTAGAGTAAAAAAACGAGAGAAAAAACCCCGACAATGTATGTATTTTAGCGCTGATTGGTCGAGAAACCCACACTATCACATGATAATCACCTCCAGGATAATCCATAATGGCGGCCAGCCGCTTCGTGGCTGTTACCGGAAAAAAATTCTTTTATCTTCTCTTTCTTTTTTTTTTTCTTTCTTTTTTTTTGTTGAAAGAATCGCCTGTGTTTTTATACTAAAATAATTATTTGCCTCAGTCTCAGTGAATATGAGGAAATATTTACCTCGTGTATTGGTAAATATTCCCCGATATTGTTCGCCTTTGGCGAATACGGTTAAACATCCATTTTTAATATCAATATTGGATTGAAATAATATTGCAAGATACACTTCGATGTCAAAGTAAATAAGGGCCCAATAACCTTATTTTCTAGGAGAGGCATATCGTCGCTGGTGAATATTTACACAACTTGCTAACGTAGTAGTCCTAACGTATTAGTTTGTTTAGACTAATATTTGAAATTGTCTTTCCATAGAGTACCAAATTTCTAAATACCTAGAAAATTCAAATAAAATTGACAAACAGTACAAAGATTATTCACGAGAAAATTAATTACGTACCGTGACGAATGATATTTCGCGTACAGATACTTATATGACCTAAGTAATTCGAGTGGCAAAATGTTATTTTACTCCAAATTTTACTGTAAATTAGAAAGGAACACGGCTACTGAAAGATTTATTTTACTTTTCTGTTATTCATTTCGTTGGATGTTGCGGTTATGCATTTGCTTTATTGTTTCATAAAGATTTTGATATTCATTGCTTTAGTAACCAATTTTTTTAGCTCACTGACCATGAAAAAAAAAAAGATGCGTAACTTTTTTCAAACTCAAAAAATACATATATATTGATAAATAAATAATTCAACCTGTCTTTGGATTCAACGATTGTAACGAGGATGCCTTTAGCAAACACTTTAAGAGGATATTCTATTTATATGCGAACATATGTTGGTAAAACGCATGAATATACATCAAATTCTTAAACAAGCTTAAAAAGTGCATTCGTTGCAAAAAATTAACAGAAATAGACTTACCCGGCCAAATATTTCTCTTTACAATAGTGTGACTCAATATTGCCGAAGAATTTTAACCATAAGACCAATTCATAAATCCCAGCACAAAAAAATGAATAACATTACAAAGTCGACAGACAATAAAATATTCACCTTCAGAATTCCATGCACTCGTTAAGTTGTTATTTTGTTCTTGAGTAACGTGTTAGGTGTTAATGTTTAATTATTTAAAGGTAGAAGTGTTAGGTGAATGTCATTATTGAAGCATGAAGAATGCATTATGTTTATACTCTCTACGTCCCGCCAATTATTTATTATTCATTTATTAAAAGAAAATGTTAACAAATATATGCTTCGACTGTGCGAAAACTGGTTTAAAAATAAAGTAGAAGTTATAGAGAATCCTTAGCATGATATCCCAGCTAAACCACGAGCAAAATCACAGCCTACAAGTTATTACCACAGTCATGACACTTTGGTACCTGCTATAATTCAAATACATTTTCTCTAATTGGGTAATATGTTGTGCAGCAATAGGATATTCTTTAAACAATATCTAGAAACTCGCATTTTAGGCTACAGGAAATCTTAGTAAGACCCTTTTTGCTGTGTCATTAAGCTATTTATAATCCATTCACTGACTGATACAGGAAATAGCTACCAGATTAGAGCTTATCTTAATATACCACCAATGATTGCGGCGGATTGAAGAGTACACGATTGGAACATAAAAGTATTAGCTTCAAAGCCTAAATTATGACAATTGAAATTCAAATACATAGTCATGAGACCAGAATATTAAGCTTTTTGCTTGTTTAGTACTTAGTCCGTGACATGCTCGCGCCAACATTTAAATTTGCGTGCAGTGACCTAAAGCAACTTGAACTAAAGAAGATGCGTGGTCACGGATCGAAATTGCCCCTAAAAGTAGTAAGAAATATTGAATCAAGGGTAAACTAACTGTCTAGTAATGCAATACACACGACGGGCAGTGTTTGCCTGTTATTGTACGCGACCAATAAGATTCATTATTCAGCTGATGGATACAAAGCAATAGAATACTCTAGAAAACATGAGGGGCAGTGTTTGCCTGTCACTGTAGCTGGCATTGGGACCCATGAGATTCATTCTTCAGATGACTGATAACAAGCAATAGAATACTAAATGTTCCTAATTAAACAGTTAAGGATCATGATTGCTGACAGCGTGCGGTCAGAATTAGCAGCATTTTACATAAGATAATTGTCAGTCAGAAATAAATAATATTCAAGGACTCAAATCGTATTCAATATTTAAAAAATGACAAAAAATGTTTATGGGATTTGTCGATGCTTTAGTACAAAAAGGATTTTTCAAATTCTAAGAATTAATTTAATTTTCAAATATTGCAAAATAAACGAAAAAGAAACCATTTTCAAAAAAATGAAAAAACAATGTCATTTATTTCGCCCTTGTTTTCATGTCTTCATTTAGGTATTCTTGAAATGGAAGAGAGTGAAAGCTAGTTTAATTTTGCTAAATAAGAAATAAGTCACTTGGCCAAACGCTTCGTTATGAGAACATATTTGACCAAGCAAAATCGCTGCTCAAGTGCATAAATAGTGCCGATTTGTTGGGCAAATATTTCATAGAATTGTAAACAGAAAATAGCATTCAACGTAATCAGTACTTTATGACTTACCAGCATTAGATTATTGCTCGTAAACTGTTTGCCAAGTGTTGTAAGTATATATTCGTTATTGCTTGGTCCTTTGGCTTCAGTGTTCAAAGTGCTGGTCCAAAACGTCTCTCATTTATTATTAATCATAACAGCACGGAAAGAAACGGGACGGGACGCTTATATATTTGCATCCATTAAGATTGATAACCTAATTAAGATTACCTCGACTGATATTGTCTTTTTCTGTTTTTGTAGCTTTGATTTGTTCGACAAAATCTATGGAAAGATTGGTAGCTATGGCAACAAAGGATTCCTAATTGTAATGGTGTGAACAAATCAAACACCCAATTTTATTCATCAAACCTTGAAACACCAATAGACCTATCCCGAATTCGCTTGACTGGCCACGAAACAATGGTTTGAAGTTCGAGATTAAACTTGATTCTTTTATTCATCAAGTTCAACCTCGACTTAAAACCATTGTTTCGTGACTAGTCAAGCGAATTCAGGATAGGTCTATTCGGCTGTCTTTAAAGTCTTTTAATGATAAAGAAATAAACACATTGTCCATGTTCAATTTCCACCGCTAACAAATTCAGTCCAGTATATTAGGTTTAAAATCTTCGTGTTGTTACTGGCGAATAAGGGAAACTAGCTGAGCAGTACGGAACGTGGCATAGAATTAAAAGTGGGCGGGGTGGGGAAAATCAGTAACAAAATTAAAAACTAAATAGACCTTGACCTTGAGTGACCCTGAAATAATGGTCCAAGTCATCGTTGCCATGGTTTTCCTCATTTCAGCAAATATAAATACAGAAATCCTGGAAACGGGCCTATGCATGTGTAGAATATTATTGTTATGGCTTTCCTCCTTTTTCCAGCCAATAGAAATGAAACCCTTGAAACGGGTCTATGCATGTGTTATTGGTGACACCTTCGAACTGAACCGTACCACAGAATGGGATTTTGGCAGTGGTGGTAAATGGCACTGTGACCAGTATTATTGATGCAATTTGTTTCATTGATCTTTGTTTCATGCTCTTCAGAAACATCTTTTTTTGAGGAGGACTGAAATGTTTTGGCAAACCTTATTGAGTTAAAAACATGAACCTTTATCAAGCAGTTGATCGATCAACATGTTTATACTCAAAGAATAAACCTCTTTGTTCTTGCACATGTGTCACGTTAATTAGTCACTGCCCATTTATTCCAATTAGTACGACACAGTAGTTTGCTTCGTTTTCATGACGAAATGCAGTAAATTCTAGACCAATAAAATGTTTAGCTAAACGGTTGCCGCGTGACAAAGGTCCAACCATTTATGTTATATTCTTCTTCAAAATCCTCTCACTGCTGTTCCCAATTGAACATTCCCTCGCTCCATTAATCTCGTATTTCCTCGTGTTTTTTCACTCTTTATAAACCGTTTTATACAGGGTTATTATATGCGCAATATTAATTTTCTTCCATGTAAAGAGCCTTAAAACTAATATTTTGAAATGACAAAAATATTCTGTAAATATTTATAGCATTTCATATACTTTTGATTACTTTAGCGCGCGTGTGTATGGCGATTAACACTGAATATTCACAAGTTTTCAAAATGAAAAAACATGCAAAAGAAGGCCTGGCCGAGCCCTTTTTTCAAAGATAATAACTTTACGATCTCAGTGTGAAATCATATTATATATATAATAAGAAGATATAACTAGCTAAAAACTAGTGTGAGCTGCGTCGGTGTTTCTAATGAAACAGTGATGATGAAAAGGTAAATTATACACCGTGAAAAAGATGAAAAAAACGTACTGACGTTTCGGACGCTAGTCCTTCGTCGTACTCCGACGAAACGTCAGTTAGTTTTTTCATCTTTTTCACGGTGTAGAATTTACCTTTTCGTCATCACCATATAATAAGAAAATTTTTTTAAAAATAGCGTAAGAATTGCATAATTACATTATAATTATTTTATATTATTAGCTTATTTTTCACACAACCGTATTCTTTCTACGCGGTGTTTAAAGAAATCAACGGTTTTCAAAGTCGTTTTTTTTTTTCATGAGAATCTTCAGTAAAGGATTGATTTAGTGTCTAGAGAAAGTAAACATACAGCTTGTCAAACTAGCTTCTCATTGCAAAATTTGCGTTTTCTTGATAACAGAGTATTTCAACTTTGTGTTGATGGAATTGACGGTACAAAAATGAAATATAATCATAAAGGTTAGGTTTTTTGAGGGGATTTTAAACATTTTTTGAGGATATAATTATATATTAAGTCATAATATTATGAGAAAGGTACGAAAAGAAATAAAATCCTCTATTGATCTCCTTCTCGCTGGTTCAATTAAATATGCGCCTAAGTTTACTCTAAAACTTTACAAGAGGCATGCAAATGACAGGTTAATACAGTATTAAAGCGAAAATTACACAAATGAACGACGGTTTTTGGGTAACTTGATAAGAAAAATCAATAGAAAAAATGTTCAGAGATAATTGCATTCGATAAACAGAGCATTATGTCACCAAAGAACAAAAAAAATATAAGTAAACAATTAATATAATCCACAGCTTTTTTGACCACAATAATAAAAAAAGCTCAGTTTGTGTATTAATCTGGCTAATATAGCATCCCTTAGATAAAATGTATTTTCTTAATGCGGGCATGAAAAAAGGACAGTCGAATGTGGGGAACACATAGGAGAAAAGCCGCAAAAAAAAATATCAATATCAGTAGAAAAGTTAAGGAAAAATTAAAAAAAAGAAGATGAATAGGGATTAAAATGAGAAGAGGAAGGAGAACTAAAGAAGCCGACAAGAAACGAAAAGAAACCGAAAGAAAACAAATAAAGGAAAATTGAAAAAAGAAAGAAGAGAGATCTAGATACGAAAGAAAAACAAAATTAGGAGGGGGTGTAGGAAAAAAGAAAGTAAAATGGAATCTACTTTTAATGATTAATGTACGCTTGTATAAAATACAATCAACTTAGAAATAAGGTCATAACATATTTCATTGCCAATTCGTTGAATAAAACCGGTATTGGTTTTAGAGAGGGAAGCTGTTTAAATACAGAACCTAGATAATTGTTATTTTGATTAATATTTATTTAACGGAGCACCTTCCTAAATAAACCCTCCCCTAAATTGAATTAACTCTAGTTGTTAAGGTGTCAGATTGTATCTCTGATAAATAGAGGTGGTCCTCTGAAGAGCCCACTTAAGCACTTTAAGGCACTGAGGGATCGACTTCTGGCGTTAAGGTACGATTACATACATATATCCTATTCAATTTTAGCTTATTTTAAAAGCCATTTTCAATTTCTTGTTCTTAGTAAAAAGAAGATATAACTAGCTAAAAACTAGTGTGAGCTGCGTCGGTGTTTCTAATGAAACAGTAATGACGAAAAGGTAAATTATACACCGTGAAAAAGATGAAAAAACTTTCGGCAGCTAATCCTTCGTCTTTTACTCCGACGAAGGACTAGCGTCCGAAACGTCAGTAAGTTTTTTCATCTTTTCACGGTGTATAATTTACCTTTTCATCATTACTGTTCTTAGTAAAAGTATTTCATATTTATTATCAGTTTTAGAAGTCTTTATTTGAAATTTTATTTTGGTTTTGAATTTATTTACACAAAAAGAAAGACTGTCACAAGATCTAGCAGCACTTCGCGCTCACGGATGGCGTCAGCCCTGTGCTTCGTTCACTAATAAAGCACAGTTTTTGAACAGCGTGCGTGTACTATCCTAACTATATAATGATTAACAAATAAAGCAGCTTTTTCCATGCTCCGTTGAAAAATAAAGCACGCAGGAAGTGGGGTAAGCACGAGGAAGTGTAAGGAGAAGCACGAGCCCTAGGCGCGTGCTTCTCACACTTCTTGAGTGCTTACGGCCCTTCCTAAGAACTGAACGGAGCACGGGGAAAAATATCCTATTCCTTTTAAAATATAATTAATACTTCTATTTCGGTATTGAATTTATTTACGTGAAGAAAGAAAGACGGTCGCATCAGGCAGAAACTGACGTTTCGGACGTTAGTCCTTCGTCGGAGTCAATAGAAAGTAAGAGTGAGAGAGATGTATATATAGTAGAGGATAGAGAAAACAAACCAATAAGAAGAAAACAAGCCATAAAACAAAAAGAAAACAAAAGGATAGAAAGCAACAATAGGTGAGAAAAAAGGGAAAAGAAAAGAAAAAAACAAAACAAAACAACTTAAATGTAGGCGAAGCGTTCGTTCATCCCGTGGGGATTAACGGTGCCAAGTGAATGAATAACACGCATTTCTTTTGTTTTGCGATGATGGTTGCTGCCGTGGGTTAAACAAAGACCAAAAACAATAGCATTAAGCTCAGAGTGATTACCAGAATTGAAGTGCCGAGCAACTGGTTTATTCAAATCTTTCTTTCGAATGTCGTAAAGGTGGTCTCTAAAACGATCACCTAATCGGCGGCCAGTTTCTCCAACATAGAGCATGTTGCAGCTTGAACATTGAATACAGTAGATGACGTTAGAAGAAGTACAATCAAAATGATCAGTAATATTATCTTCGCTCTCGCACTGATATCACCATCAAGCCCGCTGATAAAGGTGGTGCTGTTGTCGTTTGGCGCACCGATTTGTACAAAGAGGAAGCTTTACGCCAACTCTCAGACACCAATTTTTACCTTGAAATCAACAAAGACCTCACACCTACCTACCACCAAACTGTCAAAGACACGATCAACTCTTTTATTTCTGACGGCAGTCTTCCAGCTACTGCCAACAATCTTATCATCAGCACTCCCCGTACCTCTCATGTTTACTTTTTACCTAAAATTCACAAACCCAATAATCCTGGCCGTCCTATTGTATCAGCTTGTAGTTGTCCCACCGAACTTATTTCTAGCTTTCTTGACTCTCTTATGTCACCCATAGTTCAGACTCTACCCACCTACATTTAAGACACTAATCACGCCCTCAGGATTTGTAATGACTTTCAATTTCAAAATTCTCAATCTAAGTTTTTATTTACCATGGATGTCAAATCTTTATACACCGTCATTCCTAATAATGAAGGTCTCAATGCTCTCAAACATTTTTTTGATCGACGCACCGCTTTAGAACCTAGCACTCCTACTCTATTGCGTTTAGCTGAACTTGTTCTCACCCTTAATTGTTTTTCCTTTGACAACCGGTTTTTTTCGACAGATCAACGGTGTAGCTATGGGCACCAAAATGGGACCTAGCTATGCTAATTTATTTGTTGGCTACATCGAGCAACAAATTTTTGATCTCTACCCAGGCATTAAACCTGAATTTTTTGGTCGCTACATTGATGATTGTATTGGCGCTACTTCTTGTTCAAAACAAGACTTAGATTCTTTTATTCTCTATGTCAATTCGTTTCACCCAGCTCTTGAATTCACTTGGGACATTAGTGAAACTTCTGTCACATTTCTTGACATTTCTGTGAGTATTTCTGCTAATCATCTTAATACCACCATTCATTATAAACCCACAGACTCTCATTCATATTTACTTTATTCCTCCTCACACCCTAAACACACTCTCAATTCTATTCCTTTTTCGCAATTCTTACGTTTGCGCCGTCTTTGCAGTGACGACACTGATTTTTCTCACAAATGTCAAGAAATGCGTTCCTTCTTTCTTAATCGTGGTTACCCCATTACCATCATCGAGCGTGCTGTGCTTAAAGCCTCTTCCATAGATCGTAACACTGCTCTCACCCCTAAATCACGCAATTCTAACCTTAACCGCATTCCATTCACCATCACTTACCATCCTATTAACAACTCTATCAAACCTGTTATTAATCGTAACTTCAATTTACTCAATTCTGATCCAACCACGTCTAACATTTTCAAAGAACGCCCTCTTTTTTCGTTCAAAAGGGATCGCAATTTACGTTCTTTCTTAGTTAAAGGTGTACTTCCTTCTAATAATGAACCCGGTACTTTTCGCTGCTCTCGCAAACGTTGCTACACTTGCCCTTTTGTTGCTTCATATACTTCTATTAAAGGTCCCAAATCCACCTTTAATATTACTGATCATTTTGATTGTACTTCTTCTAACGTCATCTACTGTATTCAATGTTCAAGCTGCAACATGCTCTATGTTGGAGAAACTGGCCGCCGATTAGGTGATCGTTTTAGAGACCACCTTTACGACATTCGAAAGAAAGATTTGAATAAACCAGTTGCTCGGCACTTCAATTCTGCTAAACACTCTGAGCTTAATGCTATTGTCTTTGGTCTTTGTTTAACCCACGGCAGCAACCATCATCGCAAAACAAAAGAAATGCGTGTTATTCATTCACTTGGCACCGTTAATCCCCACGGGATGAACGAACGCTTTGCCTACATTTAAGTTGTTTTGTTTTGTTTTTTTCTTTTCTTTTCCCTTTTTTCTCACCTATTGTTGCTTTCTATCCTTTTGTTTTCTTTTTGTTTTATGGCTTGTTTTCTTCTTATTGGTTTGTTTTCTCTATCCTCTACTATATTACATCTCTCTCACTCTTACTTTCTATTGACTCCGACGAAGGACTAACGTCCGAAACGTCAGTTTTCTATTTTCACTACGGTGTAAAACTTATAAATCTACGATAGACTGTGGAAGAGTCTAGTAGAATGCCAGCCACAATGGCGGATTTGATCACGTGACCTCTTTATGCAAGTTGCCCATTGAACTTATAGTTACTTACTTACTATCTATCTTTTTTCGTACTTTGACTTTATCTTTAGCAACGCCATCAAGCAAAACCATCATGGCCTTTTACTTTATGACAGTTGTCATTCTTATGACGTAAGTATGCACTTTTTTCTAATGCTAATATTCACTAAATCAGTTAGAGACGTTCAGCACTCTTTCTCTACTCTGAAAAAGCCTTCATATCAAACTTTCCACATAGTAAGGTTATTGTAGTCACCATTTTATAAAGAAATAACTCGATTCCACAATAAAGATTTCTGTCCATCCATGAAGTGGATTCCTCTTTACAGCTGCATATTACATTCGGAATAAAACATTGACGGCAGGACGTCAGCTAGTGACGAGAAAAAATATAAGACTGAGATCAAGATCCTCAATACTCCAGTTAATTCTCTACTGCTCGGGTTAGCCTTTAATTCTCGTAGAATAATGTGTTCCATGATCCAAAAATAAAAGGGAAAAAGAAAAGGAAAAGAGAAGAGGAAAAAGAAAGAAAGAAAGAAAAAAGGGGGTAAGAAAAAAAGAAAGAATGAATGAATGAAATAAAAGAGAAAGAAAGGTAAAAAATCGTGCTGTTTTGGCTGTTTCCCTGTTAGTTTGCCTCAGTGTCTCGAACCCTCCATCGAAATTTTTGAATCAGGGTGAAGTGTAGCAATTGAATTTGCATAATGATATGCCAGCTATAATTGAGCCCGACTTAGGGGAGTCTTCTAGTTAGTAATATTATTTCTTTTCTTTTTACTGATGAATGCAGGAAGCTAATAGAATTTCAAGGAATCTTGGCAGGTTAGTTATACATATATGTATTTAAAAACCCAATTAAACTCTTTTGCTTAAAGCATACTAATATCTCCCAAATATATTTTTACCATTGACTTGGAAATTCCTCGCGGCGCTTGTGGTTTCACTTGAGTTTGGATCATTTTTGGCGTCATTTCATGTTCAATTACGGTACAGATCCATTGAAAAATGACTTCGATTTGTCAAGTAGACCACTTGTCATTCTCTTGAAAATATGTGTTCTCACGCAAACCCTTAAACAAAGGAATATTACTCCAGAATATTTTTTTTCGATGATTAAATATATATGTATATTTACTTCTTTAGCATCAGAATGTAGCAGCTATACCGTCCTCAATCAGGCTGACCGAGCCAGAGATTATTCCGCAAAACATGTTCTCAAATGTGATAAGAACGATCTTACCAAGAAATGGTATCGCTTCTCTGGTGCTGCTGGATCCGCTTTACCAACCACTTGTGTTGCTAAGAACCACTGTGGTACCCATGCTACAGGATGGATGCAAGGCGTTCATCCCACTCAAGCACAGGGGATCGTTACGCGAAGAGTCTGTTATCATTGGAGCAGCAACTGTTGTCACTGGAACAACAACATTCGTGTGAGGAACTGTGGTGGATTCTACGTGTACGAGCTAGAAAAACCACCACACTGTCATCTGAGATACTGTGGCAGCGGTGGACCAGGTACTAAATTTATATTGACCAATTTTTACATTGCCCAGGAGAAAGTTTAGCAGGAGATCTGCAGCTGCAAACATTTTTCAGCCTTTTCTCGCCCCATCGCTCCAACTTATTTTAAAAGAGCTTTCGAATACACAAATTCGCAAGAAAAAAAACGCGACCTTGCACAGTGAAAATAAAACTATTTATTTGAAAAAACGAGTGAATCACAATGCTATACAAATGTTAATACTTCTTTTGAATCAAATAGGAGAGCACTTGTGATTCAGGTGATGAACATTCTGCAAGAGACAAAAAATGACGCATATTGAAATCAAGCGAGGTCCAGGCAATGCTCAACACAGCGGCATAAGAAGTTTCAGTTCACCTCGTTAGAATATGCATTTTTATTGCTTCTTGATAACAAAGTCATTGACCATTCTGTTAAATTTAATTTCAGCTCCAACAGTTCAACCCCCAGCATCACAAGGTAAGGTATTTTATCTACAGTAGATATAAAACCTTACATCATAATTACATTTACATCATCTGTATTTCGTTAGCACAAAATTTAATTTAACAAATAGTGATTGTCGTAAAAGCATTTACTTGGGATTTTTTAATGAAATTAAGTTACCTATATAAACAATGTAGAGTGGCAACACTGCAAGATGAATATCTTACTTCCGTTTAGAAGTTTGTTGGAGTGACTCCTATGAAACCTTTTTGAACTATTTTTTCAATTTAAATTAGAATGCAAAAGCTATACCGTACTCAACCAAGCTGACCGAGCAAAAGGATTTTCCTCAAAAAGTATTCTCAAATGTGATAAGAACGATCTTACCAAGAAATGGTATCGCTTCTCTGGTGCTGCTGGATCCGCTTTACCAACCACTTGTGTTGCTAAGAACCACTGTGGTACCCATGCTACAGGATGGATGCAAGGCGTTCATCCCACTCAAGCACAGGGGATCGTCACACGAAGAGTCTGTTATCACTGGAGCAGCAACTGTTGTCACTGGAACAACAACATTCGTGTGAGGAACTGTGGTGGATTCTACGTGTACGAGCTAGAAAAACCACCACACTGTCATCTGAGATACTGTGGCAGCGGTGGACCAGGTACTAAATTTATATTGACCAATTTTTACATTGCCCAGGAGAAAGTTTAGCAGGAGATCTGCAGCTGCAAACATTTTTCAGCCTTTTCTCGACCCATCGCTCCAACTTTTTTTAAAAAGAGCTTTCGAATACACAAATTCGCAAGAAAAAAACGCGACCTTGCACAGTGAAAATAAAACCATTTATTTGAGAAAACGCGTGAATCACAATGCTATACAAATGTTAATACTTCTTTGAATCAAATAGGAGAGCACTTGTGATTCAGGTTATGAACATTCTGCAAGAGACAAAAAATGACGCATATTGAAATCAAGCGAGGTCCAGGCAATGCTCAACACAGCGGCATAAGAAGTCTCAGTTCACCTCGTTAGAATATCCATTTTTATTGCTTCTTGATAACAAAGTCATTGACCATTCTGTTAAATTTAATTTCAGCTCCAACAGTTCAACCCCCAGCACCACAAGGTAAGGTGTTTTATCTACAGTAGATATAAAACCTTACATCATAATTACATTTACATCATCTGTATTTCGTTAGCACAAAATTTGATATAAAAAATAGTGATTGTCGTAAAAGCATTTACTTGGGATTTCTTAATGAAATTAAGTTACCTATATAAACAATGTAGAGTGGCAACACTGCAAGATGAATATCTTACTTCCGTTTAGAAGTTTGTTGGAGTGACTCCTATGAAACCTTTTTGACCTTTTTTTTCAATTTAAAATAGAATGCAAAAGCTATACCGTACTCAACCAAGCTGACCGAGCAAGAGGATTTTCCTCAAAAAGTATTCTCAAATGTGATAAGAACGATCTTACCAAGAAATGGTATCGCTTCTCTGGTGCTGCTGGATCCGCTTTACCAACCACTTGTGTTGCTAAGAACCACTGTGGTACCCATGCTACAGGATGGATGCAAGGCGTTCATCCCACTCAAGCACAGGGGATCGTTACACGAAGAGTCTGTTATCACTGGAGCAGCAACTGCTGTCACTGGAACAACAAAATTCGTGTGAGGAACTGTGGTGGATTCTACGTGTACGAGCTAGATAAACCACCACACTGTCATCTGAGATACTGTGGCAGCGGTGGACCAGGTACTAAATTATATTGATGATATTTTTATATTTCAATTGACTGAGAGTTTTTCAGCCATTTCTCGCCCAATCGCCCCAACTTATCTTTAAGAGAGCTTTCGGATACCCTCACCGAAATCCAAAAAACTGAAATATATAAAATAAATATATGTTATTAACCGGCGAGGAGGTCCGGATCCAGAGAAAATCCAAGACTGAGGGCGCAGTTTTTCCCTATCCGGACCGACTATAGGAAGGTAAATAACTGATTAATTTTTTTTCCGTTTTTTTTTTTTTTTTTTGTAATCGGTTTGTTTTGTTGTTAAGCGCCAAAGGATACCGGACAGCAAGCGCGGGCAGATACTCACAAAATACTGCCCGCTCAAACAGCCAATAAGAACACACGATTTTTATTTTGGATACCGGACCGGAATTAATAAAACCATTTATTTGAGAAAACGCGTGAAATCAAAATGCTACACAAATATGAATGCTTCTTTTGAATCAAATAGGAGAGCACTTTAGATAAGTTTCTTTAATTTCTGATTTTATTGCTTCTATTTGTTGATTTTTAATTTTATATCCACATTTAATTATATCGAACCGCTTCATTTTGCAGCTCCAAATCCTTGCCTCGCCAAGCCATGCAAAAATGGCGGAAAATGCGTTCAGAATGGAAATGGATACACCTGCACGTGCGTTCAGGAATACACGGGCAAAAACTGCGAACAAGGTAAATTTAATTTGTTACACTCGTTTTTTACGGGGCAATGAAAATAGGCATTTCTGCGAGCACATAATAAAATAAACGAGATCAACAATCCAATAGAAATATGGGTTTCATCAAGGGAGCGTAGTGCAATAACGTCTAGGGCATCACTTGGTTGATTTCTGGTCGGAATCACATGTAGGCAGAGTTCATAATATCTCTGCCCTACACCGAGGTTTTTGCTCTGTCACACTGCCTTTGAATTACATGAACCCAGAGGTTGTTTCAGGGTTTGATCTGTGAAATACCCGTGCCATGACTAAAGATCAGCCCAGAGGTTGTTTCAGGGTACAATATGTGAGTCAGCCATGCCGGCCTTGACTTAAATGATTCCAGAGGTTGTTTCAGGGTTCAATCTGTAAGTAGGCCGTGCTTTGATTTATTTCAGCCCAGAGGTTGTTTCAGGGCTCGATCTGTGAGTTAACTGTGGCCTGACTAAGATCAGCCCGGAGGTTGTTTCAGGGTAAGATCTGTGAATTAGCCGTGGCCTGATGTAGATCAGCCCAGAGGTTGTTTCAGGGCTCGATCTTTGAGTTAGCCGGGTCCTGACAGCTTATATCATCCCAGAGGTTGTTTTAAGGTTGGTTTAAGGCTTACTTAGTTTAGCCCAAAGTTTATTTCGATCAGAGCTGGACTTCAAGTTAGCCGTACCCTGACTTACGTCATTTAGCCCCAGAGTCAGAGTTTGCTCCAGGTTTCGATCTGCTAAATGGCCGTGAAAATATTACATTAAAAATAAATAAGAAATGGAAATTAAGCTGATGTCTTAAACTTTTCAGATGTGAATGAATGTCTGAAAAACCCCTGCCAAAATGGTGGTTCCTGTAGGAATACCAAAGGAGGCTACACGTGCTCCTGTAGAACAGGATATCAGGGAAAGAACTGTGAACAAGGTGCGTAGTCAAAGATTATTATAAAGAAGAACTGAATCAATACTAATTTTGAGTTGATATCTCACTCTTTTCAGATGTGAATGAATGTCTGAAAAAACCTTGTCAAAATGGTGGTTCCTGTAGGAATACCAAAGGAGGCTACACGTGCTCCTGTAGAACAGGATATCAGGGAAAGAACTGTGAACAAGGTGCGTAGTCAAAGATTATTATAAAGAAGAACTGAATCAATACTAATTTTGAGTTGATATCTCACTCTTTTCAGATGTGAATGAATGTCTGAAAAAACCTTGTCAAAATGGTGGTTCCTGTAAGAATACCAATGGTGGCTACACCTGTACTTGTAGAACAGGATATCAGGGAAAGAACTGTGAACAAGGTACATAGTCAAAGATCATTATAAAGAAGAACTGAATCAATACTAATTTTGAGTTTATATCTTACTCTTTTCAGATGTGAATGAATGTCTTAAAAACCCCTGTCAAAATGGTGGTTCCTGTAGGAATACCAATGGAGGCTACACGTGTACCTGCAGATCAGGATATCAGGGGAAGAACTGTGAACAAGGTAATCAAAGTGCTATAATTATAAGTATTTACTTTTGAATAATTATTTTTATATAATTATTCCTATTTTTGTGTTTTCTCGACTTACATTCCTCACACTTTAAGAACGATGGTCCACTAATATGGAGCAACGGCCGGTCGCAGTCAAAATTTCGATTTTGTTCATTTTTGGTTTGCTGGAAGGTATTTCCAAGTAAGCAAACTTGGTGTAGTTTTTTTTTTCAAAAAACGTTTTGCACCTCATTTGATCTCATCGAATTTAATTTATTTAAAATATAATATATATATATTTTTTTCTTTCTTCAGTTTCAGGATGTAGCGGATATACCGTTCTCAACCAAGCTGACCGAGCAAAAGGATTTTCCTCAAAACATGTTCTCAAATGTGATAAGAACGATCTTACCAAGAAATGGTATCGCTTCTCTGGTGCTGCTGGATCCGCTTTACCAACCACTTGTGTTGCTAAGAACCACTGTGGTACCCATGCTACAGGATGGATGCAAGGCGTTCATCCCACTCAAGCACAGGGGATCGTTACACGAAGAGTCTGTTATCATTGGAACAACAACTGTTGTCACTGGAAAAACAACATTCGTGTGAAGAACTGTGGTGGATTCTACGTGTACGAGCTGGATAAACCACCACACTGTCATCTGAGATACTGTGGCAGCGCTGGACCAGGTATGCGTGATGCAATACAACACAAATTGATGAACATTATTTCTTTCGTCCAGTGTTTAAAATGGGATGAATACAACGAGTGAATTAGAATTAAACTGGACGTTTCGGATGTTAGTGCTTCGTCGTAGTAGAAGAAGGACTAAATTTAGAAACTTCAGCATAGTTAGAAACTTTCTTACACGGTGTTTGTGCTCTTCTTATTCACTTAGTATATACTGACAATTGAATACAATGTTAGACTCCATTACAATTTAGATTCTACAGAGGTTTTGCACCATCACGTGTCGGCGCCCAGAATACAGCTTAGACTGCCTGTGGTTAGATGGCAGAACAATAAAATCCCTTTGCTCTCGGGAATTGAAATATTTTTCATTTAAAACGATTGTGTTGTTCCTACCATCTAACATGCCTGCCGTCATGTGGTGGTGCAAAACCTCTATTGCACTGGATAAATCAGAATCCATTACATCGTGGGCAAAGCAGATACCTTATCACTCGATAAATCAGACTTCATTTCACTGGACAAAGAAAATGCCATTGACTCTTGACAAATTAGATTCCATTTCACTGGACAATCCAGATGCCATTGACACTCGACAAATTAGATTCCATTTCTCTGGACAAACCATATGCCATTGGGGTATTATAGTTGTTTTAGATGTTGACAGAAACAACTTTACATTCTCTTACTTAATGGTGATACCTTCGAGTTTTGTTAGCCAACCAACTGATTTCTTCTTATATTGCATGTTGTATTTCAATCGCTCTTTTTATCATTTTATCTCATGCGAATGGTGTCCAAAAACTGACCACTATTTGCAGTCAATAAGAACGAAAGCTATTGAAAAATTGTGATTCAAGTGATGAACAATCTGCATGAGACAAAAAATGACGCATAGTGAAATCAAGCGAGGTCCAGGCAGTTCTCAACACAGCGGCATAAGAAGTTTGCACTTCATCTCGTTAGAAAATGCATTTTTATTGTTCTTCATAACGAAGTCATTGACTATTCTGTTAAACTTATTTTCAGCTCCAACAGTTCAACCACCAGCACCACAAGGTAAGGTATTTTATCTACAGTAGATATAAAACCTTACATCATAATTATATTAACATCATCTGTATATAATTATTAAAAAATTATAAGAAATGTTTATAGAACATTTTGGAACATAATCTTCAATTAGTGGATATGATGTATAAAATATTTCATAAGCAGGCACCAAACCATCTGCAAAGCCTAAGTCAAATGACGTGATATTTATAGCTACGATTAGAGAGGAAGCGACTTTGATTTTCAGCCTTCCATGCCAAAAAAAACAATTTTATGAAACGCTACTTCTCCTACCGTGGTGCTATTGCCTGGAATGAGTTGCCCAACGAAATGCGAGGAGCTCGATACTTTGGAAACCTTCAAAAGAGCTCTTCAGCGAAAAACATTCAATAGCACCCTTAAATAATTAGTTCTATAAATGAACATGTATATTTTACGTTTTTACATGTAATTAGGATACATTTTTAGCATATAGGTAGATAGTATATATAACTATATATTATTACATACATAAAAAGATAGTTTTATAGTTCTTTATTTATATTTGTCGCGATTTAAATTCTAGCACGGCACGCCTGAAAAGCAGTGTAAACATTAATGATAAAAAAGGTAAATTATACACCGTGGAAAGATGAAAAAACTTACTGACGTTCTTTTACTCTTTTACTCCGACGAAGGACTAGCGTCCGAAACGTCAGTAAGTTTTTTCATCTTTTTCACGGTATATAATTTACCTTTTTATCATTACTGTTTCATTAATAGAAACACCGACGCAGCTCACACTAGTTTTTAACTAGTTATATCTTCTTCGTGCACATAAATAAAGTTAATTCATTCATTCATTCGCTGATAGTATGGTGATTGGCGTAAAATCATTTACTTGTTGTTGTTCTTTAAGAACATAAGATACCGATATAAACCGTGTAGAATACGACATCTTAAGGAACACTGCAAGACGAATATCTCCCTTCCGTTTAGCCGGTTTGTTGAGGTGATTCCTACTGAACCGGCTTCCACCGTTTTTGACCTTTTTTATTTTCTTTTTAATTCCCAATAGAATGCAAAAGCTACACCGTACTCAACCAAGCTGACCGAGCAAGAGGATTTTCCTCAAAACATGTTCTCAAATGTGATAAGAACGATCTTACCAAGAAATGGTATCGCTTCTCTGGTGCTGCTGGATCCGCTTTACCAACCACTTGTGTTGCTAAGAACCACTGTGGTACCCATGCTACAGGATGGATGCAAGGCGTTCATCCCACTCAAGCACAGGGGATCGTTACACGAAGAGTCTGTTATCACTGGAGCAGCAACTGCTGTCACTGGAACAACAACATTCGTGTGAGGAACTGTGGTGGATTCTACGTGTACGAGCTAGATAAACCACCACACTGTCATCTGAGATACTGTGGCAGCGCTGGACCAGGTATTAAAGTTATCTATATAAAAAAATAATAGGTTTTTGCCGTGAAATACCTGTTGTTGTTTGATGTGTCAGCAAATTCAATCTGATTGAATTCAATCCAATGTACTCTTCATATTTGTCTTTAATGCTAGGCTAACATGGTAATAGAAAAGAAATACCACAAACTCTATCGAGAAAAAGGGTAATTTTTTTTTTGTATTTCCATGTTAATCTTGCATACATGATTTTCCATGAAGTGTCTATTGCAGCGAGCAATGTAAATGTTTTGCACTAAACCTGAAGTGGAGTTCCAATTGTCTCCATGAGAGCCATTTATAATTATCTCATTGATATATTAACTCGGGAGCTGATTTTAAAGCATTCCTATCCTGATTACTATTTATTTATGTTTTAGCACCTACAGTTCAACCTCCAGTACCACAAGGTATGACGTAATGTTTTTCATACAGACGGACCCCAATTTCTATAGCCCAAGCATGCACATTTGATAAAGAGAACGATTCAGCCATATACTATATACCATATAATATATAACAAGCTGGCCTTTTCCGTTCGTTGTAATAATTGCGCGTAACTTTCATCACTACAGAATGTAGAAGCTACGCGGCACTCACAGAGGGAGACCGGGCACAAGGATTCACTTCCAAACATGTACTAAAATGTGATAAAGACCGTTTTACCAAGAAATGGTATCGTTTTAGCGGCGCTGCTGGCTCAGCCATGGCTTCGTCTTGCGTGGCCAAAAATCGCTGTGGTACCCATGCTTCTGGATGGATGGAAGGATCGCATCCTTCTCAAGCAGAAGGAATCGTAAGCCGAAGGGTTTGCTTTTCGTGGAGCGGCAAATGCTGCCACTGGAATACCAACATACGAGTCAGGAACTGTGGAGCATTTTATGTGTATGAACTTGATAAGACACCTTTCTGCCATTTGCGTTATTGTGGCAATGGTGGACCAGGTTTGTAGTTCAATTATATTCGGATAATTTATTGTTTATTATAACACCATTGAGTCTCATATTCCTGTAGACTACTAACAAAGTGTCCCAAAGGGTGACGGTTAAAAAACTCAATCAGTTTTGAAATCGCAAAGCTTTTAAGCAGATACGAGTTTAAGACCTGCAGCATTTATAAGACAGACAGACAGAAATACTATTTATTCGGGTATCGAGTAAAAGAATATACATGATATATATTACCCGAATATACGTATGAGGGCTATAATTGTTGATTTATAGCAATTTCTATTATGTTATAATCACCTATTTAACCTATTTAGTATTGTTATTTATAATCCATTTATTACTGTGGAGCACGCATCCCCCCTTCCCCCTCTTAATACCTCATACTCCCCCTTCCCCAAATGGTTTCCCTTTCGGCCACCAAAAATTAATTCTTGCGGGATTCTTGTGGATTTGGCTAGTTATCTCTCTTTATAATACAAGTATAAATATGCCATTTGTTCCTTGAATAAGATAGTGCTTTCACATTTCAGCACCAACAACAGCCCCACCAATTCCTACAACAGGTGAGCTTTAGATAAGATTTTTTTAATTTCTGGCTTTGTTGGTTTGATTTGTTTTTTGTTTGTGTGTGTGTGTGTGTGTGTGTGTTTTATTGTTGTTTTTTTTAATTGTTTTTGTTGTTGTTGTTGTTGTTGTTGATTTTTTAAATATCTTTGATGCTTTCGCGAAAGAAAAAAAAAGAGTCAGAGTCAGTATTGTTCTTGATGAGTCTGGTCCAGGTAGAACTAAGGCTTTAGGAATCTTCTCTGTCGAAATTATTTGGGCGTTTGAAAGTTTTGATGGATTCTTTGATGAGTCGAGGGAAGTATTTGGAGGTCTAGCTTGGCGAGAACTTCAACAGAATTAATGATAATGTCATAATCAGGGTTGTCGTGCGCGTGGTTTGCAATATCGGAAAGATAGTTTGCCCGTTCTTAGTTTGATGCGCTTTTATAAGGCAATCAATGGTGCGGCACGTCTGTCCCATGTAGCATTTACATCAACCACATGTGACAAGATATGTGCCTTCGGTCTGTAGTGGTGGTAGAGCGTCTATGTATAGTCGAAGATGTTGACCGACTTTGTGAAGCCAATGTTCTTTGTAGAAGCTTGTTGATACGGTTAGAAATGTTGGCGATGTATAGAAGACAAGTGAAACCGCCGATGGATTTGTCTTCTAGATCAGGGTCTGTGTGATTCTTGGTCGTGGTATAAAGGAGAATATGTTAATGATTTCAAATGAGAAGATTTCTACCGCCTTAGTTCTACCTGAACCAGACTTATGAAGAACACTAGTGACTCTGACCACCTTTGCAGTGACAACTCCACCAGAAAACAAAAGACATGTCACTTTTTCATCGCTTCATTACCTCTTCCCACGTTTCGTTTACATATACGCGCTTCACACATTTTCATTATCATTCTGATGAAGGCTATAACCAGTTATAGCCGAAGCGACATGTTCTTTAAAAAATCTACGCGTTTTATTCGTAATCTTACATTAATTGCTTGTTTTAATTTTATATATATCCATGATTACAATGAACCGTTCCATCTTTCCCAGTTCCAAACCCTTGTCTCGCTAATCCTTGCAAAAATGGCGGGAAATGCGTTCAGAATGGGAATAGCTACACCTGCAAGTGTGCTCAGGGATACACGGGGAAAAATTGCGACCAAGGTAAACTTTCTATGCTTATTTAGGTTTCTGGAGATAGTAGTAATCTTAATCTTATACCCCATTCAAACCTCAACAGTGTTTAGTTAAACTATGTTTTCATTAGGAAAAAAATTGAGAAACTGGAAGCCTACAAAATATGAACTTCTAAAATATTATCCGGAGAGCAAGACAAAGGATAGTTTACATGCATTATTTCACCAAATATTGTGCAGTGTTCGTAGATAGTTTTCCAAACCTGGCCTGTTTAGTTAAACCACTTTTAAACATGTTTAAGCCTTGGTGTGAATGGAATATTAATCTTAAATCCTTAGTAATTTCAGCGACTAGATAATAAGATGGAAGAACTCAATTAACTAAAGTAATACTAAATGGCATATCTATGGCGGAGTAGTAGTAGTGCACTCGTATCTCATCTCCAGTGTGGTATCGATTCCTTGATTCAGTATCGCATGTAAGAGTTGTACCCAGGTTTCCGGTTTTTCTCAATATACAGCATTGGTTAAATTCTATTTTAATCTGTGAGTTAGCCTTTCCTCTCAGTCCTCTCGGTAGATCTGTAAGTTAGCCTTTCCTCTCAGTCCTCTTGGTAGATCTGTAAGTTAGCCTTTCCTCTCAGTCCTCTTGGTAGATCTGTGAGTTAGCCTTTCCTCTCAGTCCTCTTGGTAGATCTGTAAATTAGCTTTTTTCCTCTCAGTCCTCTCGGTAGATCTGTGAGTTAGTCGTGTCCTGACTTAGATCAACCCAGAAGTTGTTTCAGGTTATCCATAAAATTGAAAAAGTTAAATCTTAAATTCCTCCTGGTTGGGTCATCTCGTGGAGCATTGTACGTGTGTGGAGGTCTTAAAACAACTGAAGATAAAGTGTTCGCTATGTAATTACCTGTATATATATTTTTCAATCTAGTGGCTCGGATGAGTCCGGCTTTAATTGACTGTCCCGTCTTTTTGCACTTTGTATCATCGTCACTAACTAATATCGGGGGACGTCATATAACCACTAAGGAAGTTTTAATAGATCCTTACAGTGACCAACTTTGCTTTAAACAGATGTCAATGAATGTTTAAAAAGTCCATGCAGAAATGGTGCAACGTGCACAAACACAAATGGCGGATACAGATGTCAATGCACTTCTTCTTTCCAAGGAAAGAATTGTGATGTAGGTATGTATTACATAACTACTAGATATAAACAACGCATTTCAAGGCTATACACGAGATGAATTAATTGTAAAAGGTCAGAAGTAGTTTTGTCTCTATATTAACATTGAGCAAGAGGACAATAATTACAACCAGTTTATGCTTTCAAATGTTCTGTAAAGAACGAAATCTAGAAGATTGACGTTTTTAAATTACGTACGGGAAGCACGGGTGGCGTGGCAGTCAGAGCGCTCGCCTCTCATCAATGCGACACGAGTTCGAGTCCAGCCGGGTTCGGTGGTGTTGTATGTGAGTTAAGTTGTTTGTTGGTTCTCTCCTGTGCTTCCAGGGTTTGTCTCCGGGTTCTCTTGTTTTTTTCCCTCCGCAAAATCAACTTCTAAATTTTCAATTTGAACACAGAACGATGGCCACAGGTTTGTTAGTGCTATTCAGTGCTACCCTTGTGAAAAAGGACGTGTTTTTTTTTTACACGTAATGTTCAATTGTTCTAGATGTTGATGAATGCCGCAGAAAGCCTTGTCAAAATGGTGGATCTTGCCAAAACAGGCCAGGAAGCTACTTCTGCTTTTGTCCTGTTGGATTCATTGGAAAAAATTGCGAAACAGGTTTAATTCTTACTACTTAAAATGTTTAAATATTTAAAGTAAATAACAACCCATGATGTAATATTAAAAAATAATGTATGGATCCGGAATTAGGAGAAATAATAATTGCAGTACTGAAATAGTTGTTTATCAAACATATTGCCCCAAGTGTGGTCGGTACTTCATATAAATCTACAAACTTTTATCTATACTTTTTTCAATGACTTAAGCACACGTTTACTACTTAATGATGACGATGAGGATATTTAGAAATATCACATTTAAATATGATTGATTTCTGTTTATTCAGACATAAACGAATGTTCGAGAAACCCATGTCAAAATGGTGGTTCCTGTAAAAACACAAATGGAGGTTACACGTGCACCTGTAGAACAGGATATCAGGGAAAGAACTGTGAACAAGGTGCGTAGTCAATGGTTTTTATAAAAATAAGAATAAAATACTAATATTGAGGTGACATCTTAATCTTTTCAGATGTTAATGAATGTCTGAAAAACCCCTGTCAAAATGGTGGTTCCTGTAAGAATACCAATGGAGGTTACACGTGCACCTGTAGACCAGAATACGAGGGAAAGAACTGTGAACAAGGTACAGTCAACGGACTTTTAAAATCATATATAAAAATAAGAATAAAACACTAATATTGAGGTGAAATCTCAATCTTCTCAGATGTTAATGAATGTCTGAAAATCCCCTGTCAAAATGGTGGTTCCTGTAAGAATACCAATGGAGGTTACACGTGCACCTGTAGACCAGCATACCAGGGAAAGAACTGTGAACTAGGTAAACAAATTTCTTTTTTTAAACGTATGCAAGGAAAGAAATATTAATTGCAATCGAGTTGCTATGTTACTCTTTTCAGATGTGAATGAATGTCTCAAAAACCCCTGTCAAAATGGCGGTTCCTGTAGTAATACAAATGGCGGCTACGTGTGCAACTGTAGACCAGGATATCAGGGAATCAACTGTGAACATGGTAGCCAACAGTGTCTTATTAATAATTTTCTTAAGTGTTGGTAGAAAAGTACTAAAGTAAAAGGCTTTTTGATATAACTACAAACCAGGGAACCAACCGTGTGTATGTTTTTGAAAACGTAATTGATATTAGAAAAACGTTCATTGTTATGTAGTTTTCGCATTAAACTGTTTTTTTTCTTCAGATGTGGATGAATGTGTTAAAAGCCCATGTCAAAATGGTGGCTCCTGCCTCAATAAACCTGGTAGCTACTCTTGTGAATGTAGGCCAGGATTTCAGGGAAAGAACTGCGAAAAAGGTAATTAGAACACTATTATTTCTTTATTTCATTGGTTTACAATTGCTCATTATCCATCTCTGATATATCTAGGCCTCTTCTCACAATTATTGTGAAAATAGAAAAGAAATATCGATGGCAATTGTTGCATTTCACTTGTATTTCTATGATAGCCTCGCATTCCAAGATACTAATTTTGAGAAAGGTTAATTTTGCACATTTTTTGTTTTTCCAGACATCGATGAGTGTCTCAGAAATCCTTGTCAAAACAGTGGGACCTGTAGCAATACAAATGGTAGCTACAAATGTACCTGTACTATCGGTTTCGAAGGAAACGACTGTGAGAAAGGCAAGTTCACATGTGTATAACTAACATTCATTCCATGAAGCGTTGTGGACGCGTTGCCTATAACCTCAAGTACGACGAGAGTGAGTGGAATTTTTGTTTTCATTATACAGACAATTCCAAAAAACATGTCAATATGGAATTCAACCATATATTGTAGTTTCGTAAAGTAGTAAATTATATAAAATAGTTCTTAAAAGTTAGCCTTTCTTACCAACAAATACTTTTAAGCCATTTTTAGCCAGTCCATTGGTGTGTTTTATTTTTTATTGGGGGGGGGGGGGGGTCTATTACCTGATTGCCTAGTATTAGAGTAGCCAATCATGGCGCGCGATTTCTCATATCCAGTGGTTGTTTATATAATAAGCGATATTATATGATGCATATCAATTCCTTCATCAGATATTAATGAGTGTCTCAAAGATCCTTGTCAAAATGGTGGTACTTGCAGCAACACTAACGGTGGATACAGCTGCGTCTGTGTAAATGGCTTCCGAGGAGCTCACTGCGAAGAAGGTATTCTAGATATAATCTTTTGAAATAAATATATGCATAGTATCGTTCTCTCACCAAAGTATGTTGGTAGAGAGAGCTGTGTTTATAGAAAGTTTAAGGAGAGTTTTGGAGAATACATGACCTTGAAGGCTTCTGACTTTGAATCCTACTGTGTATTGATATAAATATTATCATTACTGTTATTATAAAATGTTAGAAAGAGGGGCATTTCGTTACACAATAAACAGTCTAGCACAAACAATAGATAATTGTACCCTTAGATATAGATGAGTGCGTTTCTGGTAACTCCTGCAACAATGGAGCAACATGTACAAACAAAGTTGGAGGATACACTTGTGCCTGTATGGCTGGATTTACTGGAAAAGATTGTGATCAGGGTAATACTATAAATATAGAATAAAAGGTGCTGACAAAGGACCGTTTATTTGCGATCGGGGATAAAGAAAGTAGGTTGACCAAAAAAAAACTGAATCGCACAGTACTTTTAAAATAAACAGAATGGAAAACAAGGAATGGGTCATGTTTATGCAACAACGGGTAGGGGGTTACATTTCTAATATTTTTTATCAAACGAAACCAATGCTCTCTTCTTAATGAAAAATGACAATTCCCTTATCCAAAAAACCCGCTAAAATCATTTCTTGTATCATCCTACTGATTTAGTCCTTAGTCTAGGACAAAAGCTCCGGGTAGCTTTCTTTCTTTCTTTCATTCTTCAATATTATTTTATTTATTTGTTATTTTATTCTATTTTTTTAAATTTAATTCCATTTTTTAATTATAATTATTATTATTGTAAAGAGTTTAAAGTTTTAAGCCGTTCTCTAAATCTCACTATCTGTACACATCATCTTGACTTTACGTACTTTACATCTCAATGTTCAAAACTGAACATCGTCTAGTTTCAAATACATGGAGAAAGTGCTTCTTCAGAAAAGCTGTAATAAAGAATATCTATTCAACTTCATCTTTACTTTTACTCATTAATTACGATGAAACCCTTGTTTTCTTCCAGATGTCAACGAGTGTGCTATCAATCCATGTCAAAACGGTGGTAAATGTATTAATACACCAGGAAGCTACAATTGTCATTGTCTAGATGAGTTTACCGGCAAACATTGCGAATCAGGTAGGATATAGTGATCATGTCACTTAATGGCGAAGAGTAAGGAAGTAATAGAAACGTAATTGTAGAAATGTACTAGACTACCGTAAAAGATTATATGTTTTTTTTTATTATTAGTCCTTCACAGTTCAATGCGCCTCGTTCCCAAGAACTACAACTTACCTATATTTCTATATCTTCATGTATTTCATAAGTGCTATGCGGTCAACATACTCTCATCTTTGCATCATAATTACCATCTTTGCATCTGTCTGACTGTTTTGAACATAATATCAACCCCTATTTTGTTTCTCTTTCTTTTAGAACCAAGCAAACCAACAGAGAGTAAGCACTTTGTATATTAAATCATTAATGTTGCTTTATTGATCTTTTTTGATTTGATCTGATTTCACTGATTGGACATTTGCATGATGGCGTCATTGACTTTTTCTACCAGACTCCCTCGCACACTTGCTTTTGCTCAGTTAATTAGCACCAATTGTCTCACTATTCCCACGAGGGAATACAAATTTGAATAAGAAAGAAAATTGGCGAAGCAGTTTGATAATGGAGTCAAATGACGCCATCATGCAAACACCCTATTATATTGTGTTGATTTATTCTTTAATATACCTTATTCGTGGTGTGACAATCAATGTTTTCCCAATTCAGCGTGACAAGCCTCCAGAGGATTCGTTTTCTTTTGTTTTTACTTTTCGAAAAATTCATGAGTATCCCAAAGGATAGAACAGGAATAACGATGATATCCCGACGAGTTGCAAAACAATAGCTCTTCATTCCCCCAGAGGTTTGTCACGTTAAATTGGGAAAACATTGTGACACCACGAATAAGGTCTATTGATATGACGCAATGCTAACTTTTCCTTTTTTTTTATTTTACTTAATCTTTTATTTTTCACCTTTCATTCATCGTTCCTTTCTTTTCTTCTTTTTGTATCTATTTAGAACCCGGACAAGGTACGTTTAACTATCCGTTAATAAAATTGTCGATAAACCATGGGCATCGTTTATGATTGCTTGTATTCTTCTTGCGTCGTTTAACTGATATTCATAAGCATTATTTCAGTTATTCAAAAATACAAATGCTAATAGCATTCAAAACTTTTGCGTTTTAAAACTAAGAAGAAAGATGTTAGCTTGTTTCGTTAAATAACTTATAAATAACATGAAAAAACTTTTACTCCGACGAAGGACTAGCGTCCGAAACGTCAGTAAGTTTTTTCATCTTTTTCACGGTGTATAATTTACCTTTTCATCATTACTGTTTCATTAGAAACACCGACGCAGCTCACACTAGTTTTAGCTATATCTTCTTATAAATAACATAAAAAGACAAATGATTTTTTTATAAGATAAAATGACTTACAACTTTAAACTTTCTCTAAAACGTTTTTACTTTCTAACCATAATTTTCATGGGTTTTCGTTTAGCTGATTATAGCCGTGTAGGATGCTACAAAGATCGTGGAGGAGATGACCGACCATTCCCTACACTTGTTAAGAACCTCAGACCAGGAATAGATTGGAACGACCTTAAAACCTCTGTTATAGACAAGTGTGCCAATGCTGTTCAAGCTTTGGGGTATGTATCACTAACCATCTAACTAACCTACGGGAGTTTTAAATTATTAGCACAAAGTGGGTAGGCAAAATCATACTGAAAGCTTCACAAACATCACCCAAAACCTTTCCATGGTAGAGACAAAAATGCATAAAACCTCTTTTATCATCCTACAGTAGTTCTCGTAGCTTCTCAATATGTGATGGCCCCCAAACCACTTTCTCAAAACCATGTCCCCCCTACAGTTTTGCCCCCACCCTACACCCCCCCCCCCTTCATTTGCTAACAAATGACAAATGAAGCCCCCCTAGCTCACTTAGCAATACAATAACAGATAAGTCATGTGTGTAAACAATGTTCTAAAGGCTTTGGAGAATGTCTCCCAGACTATCAAACTAACTGTACTAACAGACAATTTTGAGATGTGCACCAACCATATATGTAATCTAACGTTTATCTAATTTCATTTTCAACCCGTACGTTCAAACATTATCGATACACTGGAACATCGTATGTCGTAGACAAAGTCAAGGCAGGGCTAACTTACAGACCAAAACCTGAAACACAACCTTATCCATGTCAGGGCACAGCTAACTCAAACATCAACCCTGAAACAACCTCTGGGATGGTTTCAGTCATGGCACGTCTAGATTAAAAAAACTCACAGATCGATACCTTCAAACAGCCCCTGGGCCAATCAAAGTCAGGGCACGGCTATCAAAATGATCGAACCCTTAAAAACAACCTCTAGGCTGATCAATGCCATGTAGGGTACAGCTGATTCGCATACAAATCAAACCCTTAAACAACCTGGGCAGATCTGTTGAGGGCATGGCTTTCTTACCTCTAGGCTGATCAATATCATACAGGGCACAGCTAACTCACGAATCAAACCCCGTTAAGTTGAAACACTCTGGGCTGATCTAAAAGTCAGGGCATGACTAACTTACAGATAGACCAATCTTTGGGCTTGTCTTTGAGTCAGGGGACACGGCTAACTCACAGCTAGAAGACGCATGAATACGCATACAATTCAAACAAAGAATTCGTATTATCAAGGAAATTATACATGGTCTGAATTGGGAAAACCATAATTAGTATCCCTAATTATAAACCAAAAATGTCTGTTGAAAGCTGTATTTTAGGTATCTATCTCAACATATATCTGATCTAAGTCCATTTTCGTGTTCTTGTTTGTTTGTGTTTTCTTCAACTTTTATCTTATTTATTTATTTTTTTCAACTGCAGATACACATACTTTGGCATCCAGTTCTACGGTGAATGTTGGAGTGGCCTTGACGCCAGCGTACAGTATGACAAACATGGGACACAGGGTTCGGAATGCTACGTCGGTGTTGGTGCTGCAGGTTCTAACTTTGTATACCAACTAGACTAGAAAGAAAATTTTTGTCTCGGATTTTTTAGAGTGGATAGACCATGTGTATCTTTGTTTTGAGGTTTAATAAATGAATGTGAAAAATACGAATTTGAGAGTTTTAATGGTATTAAAAATTTATTTCATATTTAATTAGAATCAACAGTTGATTCTACAGCTAGCAGAGTGGCTCTTCTTCCACTTCATGTAATTGGAATTTTAAGTTGATTTTTGTTAAGAAGGAAAAACCGGAGAACCTAGAGACAAACCCTAGAAGCACAGGAGACAACCAACTATCAACTTTACTCACGTATTACAATTATTTAAAAAATATTTTTAAATATTAAAAGTTTTTTTAAATTCAATCATAGAACTTTCATTCCCTGTAGCACTAGCAATCAAGTGATGGCAGGCATAGCATGATGTACAACAATTGAGTCTTTGGCCCATGGGAAACATAATTTTTTCTCATTTAAATTAGCTTAGACCATATTTAAACCAGTCCAAATTCTTGCTGTTGTCAAGGCTGACAAGACTGTCTATTCTAAGCGTTTTTCTGACCTGTGTTGTCTTTATGATTTCTCATTAATTTTTTTATTTTGAGTTGTCCTATTCTTTTACGTTCAAGTTAAAGCTTTAGCCACGTTATAGGACCAGGCAGGGGCTGCTACTTAGGGGCTCGCCTATTATTAAGCATTTTGTGTCATATACCGGAGCCAGTTATAGTATAGTGTGTCTAAGGTAATGCTAGAGTTTGCTACATCGTATGATCGGAATTTTTCGGAATAAATTCAATTGCAATTTAGTTAACCACCTTCTGAGAATAAATGAATTATCAATGCAATGCCATTTGGTAGATGAACGAATAATCTTTGGGAGGAAGTTCTATGAAGTTGAAGGATCAGGAAATGATTGTGATAGCTGAAGCCATGAAGAAAGTGATATATGCATTATTTTATTTGTAATAAAAAGTAAATATAAAGCATTTGACTCTCTACATGTAGTTAGTATATTTTTCAGATGGAATACGCTAAAAATAGAATAAATACTAATAAATATTAATCCTACTTTAGATAATGTCACTATGACCCACAATTCACTTCGGTCTTGAAATGCACTATTTTGTATGCAGCATTCGGTATTCAACTTCTTTTAAAATAGCTATGAACCTTTATATAACTAAGATGTATCACTCAAATCATATGAAAATATTTGACTGTTCAATTATTAACTTAAATTGATAAATTTTAAAAACATTGAGACGAGAGCAGAATTGATATTCCTATGACACCTAACTCAATATCGATTTTATATTACGAGGCTTATCCTCAGTAGACGCCGGCTCTAAAAGCCAATTCATTTGTTTAACTATACAGTAGGACAGTGAATAAACATGATTCAAGGGAAATGTCCCGATGAATAAGACGGCATGGGAAACGAAAGCACGGAAGAATACGACACAAAAACTACGCGAAATAAAGTCTTGTTGAGGCATATGGCCTTCACATGACTACTTTTTCACAATTGTATTTTCAATTTCAAATAGAATGCAAAATCTATACCCTACTAGACCAAGCTGAGCCAGCTAACAACTTTTCCTCAATCCGTTTTCCCACATGTGAACGATGTTACCAAGAAATGATATCGCTTCTCTGGCGCTGCTAGATACGCCTTACCAACCACCTGTGTTGATCAGAAACATTGTAGTACCTATGCTAGAGGTGTATGCAAGACTCGCATCCCACACAAGCAGATGGATCTTTAAACGAAAGGTTTTTTGTCTCTGGAACAACAATCCGTGTGGGCACTTTGGTGTATTTTACGTATAAGAGCTGGATAAGCCATAGACTTTTGCAAAGCCGGCCACCCCTTGTGTATCTTCATTGCTCGCTCGATACGCTCGCCAAATTTTTGTTTCACTCGAATAAAAAATCCTCGGAAGACAGAGAAAAGTTTCAGCTTAATTAAAATTCGAAAAATTCATGAAAGAATGACCCACTACGTTAGTGGAGGCGTGGAGACAAGCTGTCGCTATGTAGGTCGCGCCGGACACAAGACAGCTGTAGAGAGAGAGAGAGAGAGAGATCACAAATATGCGGTCATGTGAGCATATGCAAATGAAATATGAGTGGTACAAATATTAAGATTATTAACATTTAAATTTATTTTTTAATGTTCATTGAGCAAAATTTGAATATTCATAGCTTTAATTAAGTTGAAATGTGTATATTGTTAAAAACCGTGTTGCTCATTTTTGCGTGCGTTTCTTCTTCGTTTATTGTCCAGTTTTCTATTGTAAGTTTTCATTTGTTCATTAAGTTATTTTGTCCGCATAGCGTCAGTATTATAGAGCTCGTAAATTTATATTTGAATATTCCATAGAAGTAAGTTGAAATGTGTTTATTGTTAAAGAATCGTGTTGCTCATTTTTGCGTGCACTTTTGCCTCATTTATTGTCGAGTTCTGTGTAGTTAAGTAAGTTTTCATTGCTCATTAAGTTATCTTGTTCGTATAGAGTATATATAGAGCTCGTAAATTGCTATTCAGAATTAGTTTTTCGTTGTGCAGTGGAAACAAAAATCTGGTAAGTTTTTGCTAAGTATCTTTTTTCTTTGAGCCTCTGATTCTCTTTTTCTTTCTCGTCCTAGTCACTAAGCACAACGTATTTAATTTGTTGCTGTAGCAAATCATTCATCGTCAATTCATACTGCAGTTATAGATGAATTCTTCGTTTGCAGCCACGTGTGTTTTCCTGGTTTCAAAATACTTTTCGGTGCCAATCGACAGACGATCCTTACTGATGACCATATAGAGCTATTTAATGATACAATTCTGAGTGAGAAATTGGAGAATTAAGCTTTTCGAGCTATGGGCTGACAAAGTTAGCAATATATTTAGTATAAATGTAGGGCGAAAACTTTCTAAATGAAAACTACTGTCATCCAACATAGCAGTCAAACTTTCAAAAGAGTATTTCATCACAACTATTTTTTTCCACCGTACTTAAGACATGCAGAAATCAAATTGCAAACATATAAAAAACTGGAAATGTTTGGTTTGGGAAAATGTGTGCATTTCTTTGCTCTTTCAGACCCGTAATCATCGTAACTCAAGAAGTTCCAGATTAACGTTTCATCGTTATGCGGTGATTTTCAACTCGTGCTATCGCAACTTAGAAATCAAAATCGAACTTATAGTTAATCACCTGACCAATATTTATTTTTCGCATTCTTAATTTCTTATCTTTAGTAACGCCATCAAGAAAAAACATCATGGCTTTGTATTTTGTGTCATTTGTCATTCTTATGACGTAAGTATGTACTTTCCTAATGGTAATAGGTAATTTATTAGTTGATAGGAACCTTAAGCTGCAGGACGGCAACGTGGGCGACAACGTTCAACCTCCTATTGCATTATTAGCGGTGTTCACCTAGTATTTTACTCAATAAGCATCCTCGTATTAGCGTGAAATTTCGTCTTTTGGGAGCGCTCTACTTATTACAAAAAATCAGCAAAGATAAGCTTTTGGCGTAGCCGTTCTCTTTTGTACGTAAAAATAGGGCATTTCACTTATTTTCAGCAAAAGACGGCAATGATGTATATTATTTCGTACACTCCAACGAGTATCTATTGAATAGCGCAATTAGTGCTTTTGTATATTTACCGACCTCGTCGTCACTGCCGTCCTGCAGGGGCTTAAGGTCCCTAATGACGTTCAGCATGTTCAGCGATGAATAATTCTAAATGACTCTTATTAATTGTTTTTGACGACGTCAATCATTCCAGCTGCTTCTCCTTATTCTGAGATACTGCTCAGTCTTTTAGAGAATAATAAAAACTCTTGGTCGCATAATGTACATTTTAGTCATATTACGAAGAAATAACTCCGATTCACAATAAAGATGTCCTTCCATGCAGTGGATTCTCCTTTCGTAAAGCTTATTCTATTTTAATTCCGACAATAATTTCTGAAATAGCTGTCTAGTTTTCTATTTAGAGTTGTATTTCACATATGAAATAAAATGTTTGATTGCGGGTCGTCCGCTAGTGAGGGGGACTCGTAGAGAAGTATACACTTAGCTCTAACTTACATGAAGTGTAGTCCACGAATTAATAAACTGAAATATAGAAATAATCAAAGAAAGCATTAAGTTGTTTAAGAATCCCAACTGGCAAGGAGGCAACAGGATTGAGATCTCGAATACTCCAGTTTCGAATTCAGTCTGCTGCTCAGGGTTAGCCTCGAATTTTGTAGAATCTACTTTTGTGTTCCATGAAGTAGTGAAATTCCATGGAATTTCAAAACTTTTGCATTCAAGATCTAGCTGCATTAATAACATGTGCATTTTTTACTTCAAACAACACAGCGGTAATTTATCAAATTGAGGTGATCAGCGGTAATTTGTAACTCGAAAAACTTATAATGCGAAAATGTCTGACAGAACTGTACATTTTGAGCTATCCTATAATTGGTTCTGAAGAGATAAATAAGAAAAATAGAATATAGAAAAAAAAAGAAAGAAAAATAATGAAAATAACGCTTGCTGATTCGGTAAATAGAATATATCTTGTAGCAAGGGCGCTAGGGCAAAAATTGGTGTTTTTTTAGCCGTTAGACTCTGTTATATTGGTGTTTTTTAAACGTTAGAAACTGTTTAAACTGTTACGTATCTGTACTGCTATGTGCTGGCTTGATTTGTTCAGTTTTCCCGTCTATATGCGCCAAAAATATTGCTGTGACCAACGGTTCAATCGTACATAACGAACTACTGTATCCTATACCTGCCTCGTGACCGCTTACGTAAGCGTACGCGTCGGTTAATAAGTTAATAAGTTAATCCAAATCCCCTAGAATAACCAAGAATGAACATTACGCTTACGTAAGCGGTCACGAGGCAGGTATAGGATACAGTAGTTCGTTATGTACGATTGAACCATTGGTCACAGCAATATTTTTGGCGCATATAGACGGGAAAACTGAACAAATCAAGCCAGCACATAGCAGTACAGATACGTAACAGTTTAAACAGTTTCTAACGTTTAAAAAACACCAATATAACAGAGTCTAACGGCTAAAAAAAACACCAATTTTTGCCCTAGCGCCCTTGCTTGTAGTAATTGACTCCGACGAAGGACTAACGTCCGAAACGTCAGTTTCTATTTTCACTACGGTGTTAAACTTATAAATCTACGATAACTTGTTTCATTAGAAACACCGACGCAGTCCACGCTAGTGTTCACTAGCCATCATCTAAATATCTTGTAGTGGTTGAAATGATACTGGTAATAATGAAGTGGTAGTAATTGAATTTCCATAATGACGTGTCTAGCCATTCTGCCCGATGGGAGAAGTATTCTAGTAAATAATATATGCATTCTCCTTTTTACTGATGAATACAGGACGATGATAGAATTCCAAGGGGTCTTGGCAGGTTAGTTCTACACACTTATTATAAATACAATAGATCCCTTTTGTCTGATCGTTTCCCATTTCAGATTAAAATTCTTTGTGACTTGTATTCATATTCGTGTGTCTTCTCACGCACAACCGTCAAGCAAAGGAATGATACTCTAGGTAATTAGACGAGGTCTGAATTGTAAAAACAATACGCTCGATCAAAAAAGGTCTATTAATCATCTATCGTTTGCTATATTTCTTTAAATAAATCTAAAATAAAGCAGTGCTACGCTATTCAAAGCAAAGCAGCCCGTTAGTATTGTGGTCCTTGCTTTAATGCTTATATCCACACTTTGATTTTCAAAGGTTTATTTTAGCCCGAATCCTTACGATAGAGCAGCGTTACATCGGTTTTTATTCAAACGTCAAATCGATCTAATCAAGTTTACAAATATTTGAATCTTCAACAAAAACAACAACAAAAAACCGTTTTCTCTCCAAATATGACTGTACTCATTAAGGTGAAAAAGTAAAAAGCAAAATTAGAATTCTTGGTTTGCAATCAATCCCAAGAGAGCACAATAACAAAAGGGATGTCCGCCATGTTGGAAGATATAACAAAAGAATTCATTGAAAAATCTCTTGTCAAATTCTTCCAACATGGCGGCTACGACGCGTCTATTGCAAACGAAGAATAGTCATTTACTAAACTGAAAACTGAATATAATATTAGTCATTTCTATTCACCCATTTAAAAAAATGAGTTTTTTCTTATTACTTACAAACAAAAAGCACATGGATAAAAAATAGCGCGGGATGTAATGCAACTATACTGTACGCACAAAAGGCAAAAATAAGCAAAATAAAGTAGATGAAAAAATAACATTTGATGTGGTGACTCAAACACAATTTGAACTTGATAAAAAACGGCGCGCAATGTTAACCCGCGTTAGTAATACGCAAACGCGGAACAAAACAACGTGATTTACACGTAATAAACTGTTATTGTGGAATATGTCCTCGACATGACTACTTTTTGACAATTGTATTTTAAATTTCAGTTATAGAATGCAAAAGGTATAGCGTACTCAACCAAGCTGACCGAGCAAAAGGATTTTCCGCGAAAAATGTACTCAAATGTGATAAGGACGATCTCACCAAGAAATGGTATCGGTTCTCTGGTGCTGCTGGCTCCGCCTTACCAACCACCTGCGTCGCCGAGAGCCACTGTGGTACTAATGCTCCTGGATGGATGCAAGGCGTTCATCCCACTCAAGCCAAGGGGATCGTTACACGAAAAGTCTGCTATCACTGGAACAACAACTGCTGTCACTGGAACAACAACATTCGTGTGAGGAACTGTGGTGGATTCTACGTGTACGAGCTAGATAAACCACCACAATGTAATCTAAGATACTGTGGCAACAAGGTTTAGTCTTGGACACTTGAAGTCGTTAGACAATGTGTATCTTATTGAAGTTTAATAAATGAATATGATAAAAAATCAAACTTGAGGATTCTTTTGCTGTCTGATAATAAATATAATAACATGAGAATCAGCAGTGGGATTACAAAAGAAAAGTAGCAGTGGATTTTTACGGAAGGAGGAAAACGGAGAACAAGTAGGAGACCTAATACTTTTTGGCTTAAATAGGCAACTGCCTGCTTGGGGTATGCAAAGTGCTTCTCTTCTTCTTAAAGCGTCCAATGCCAGAGCCTGAAATCTTTGAACATTAGACCAGATAACGCTGGTGTTATCATAGCACCTCCACCAAATCTAGTAAGAAAGCACAATGTTGACGTTCTCATGGATTTCTTAGATCCTCAACTCTGAAAATGACATCACAAGCGCAGAGCAAATGAAAACAGCTATGGAATCACATGGCGGCGTACGTGGTCTTAGTGTAGTTCTTTTTGGTTCTTTACAGGTTCTCGAAAAATATATCTCTGAGAAATGGGAAGGCGTAAGCATTATCAACGACGTTGTTATCAAAGAGCGCAACATGAAGGTTTGGAGGACGTATGGCGTTGTAAATGGAAAAACCATATACTATACAGCAAATTTCAACTACGTTACCCACTCTTACTAGCAAAGATGGAGGACTCCAGTCAACGGATAACAAAATTCTGTGATCTCACACAAAAATAAAGTAAAAAGGAAAGAGAAACATGCAAAGACCAATGCTGAATCTCACGACAGCGAGATGACAGCGACACTGATGATGACTTCACCTGTTCAGAAGCCCAGAAAAAGGATGCGCCAAAACGTTCCAAAGATTTTCATCCCCACAGAAACACCTCGACTTTGGCAAACAAAGTATTTTCAAGAGAGAGAAACTTTCCTTGACCAAGCAATGCTAAGGTATGCTGAGAATTTAGAAAGGGGGTAAATATTAAGCAAGTCAAAGAATCAACTTCAGTACTTACTCCGGATATACCTCCATCATTGATGGGCCGGGCGTTAAAGTATAGCTCCTCTATAGCCGACGTCGACTAACAAAAGATCTTGGAGAACAAACAAGAAGGGAATCAGACCCAGAACAATTATCAAAAGCAATGAGAAAAATACGTAATGCTGATGGGTCTTTTCTCTTCGACGCCAACAATTATCTGACATCTAAACAGATTGCAAGCTTTTCTTCCCGTTTGTCTGCAAAAAAAAGCTCTTTCATCTACCTCATTGAGCGCAACTGACGATAAAGAAGAAATTGTCGACCTGCTACAATCATAGAAAGAGAAGGAGTTTGAGCTTGTGCGACATGTTGAGCTTCTTAGGCCAAGGGCAAACTTCGAACTAACCATAAGCTTAATTTAGTCGAACCTATTACATTTGAAATAGGCTCAAGCATAGTACGAAGTTCGACAAGCCAAGTCGGACATTACGACTCTTGAGCGACTTTTCGGCAAACGGCGTTTTAAAACACGTGCGTTGCGTATTGTGAATGCATTAATCCGGAAAAGACAAACAAATGTCCGTGCGTTCCCCCGTGTATTTTCATGTCCAATTAAAATTATAATAACAATGGGTGAGTGAAGTAAGATTGACATTGGTTCGACGTTTGCCGCCACATAGGCCCTTAAGACGACCTTTCAACGAACCTATGTTCCACTTCACATACGGTCTTGTATTTCGCTACTAAAAAGCAAAGAGAGAAAGGACAGAATTTTTAGTCGCTTTTTGTGTATTTTTCTCCATTATAGAGCATTATTCGATCAAACCAAAATTGAGCAAAATTGACTTTTCAAGGGTTTACCAAGGATTTTAAATTTTGTTCGATCGTTACAGACATTCACTTTGTTTTTTTGTAGCACCTCCTGCCTGATCCTATTACGTGTATACATTCTGCTATTAATAGCTATATGGCACTTTTAAACTTTCATTTTATTTAATAGCTGAGCCCGCCGAGCTCGCGGAGCACCATACTTATGAAAAATTGGTATCCCATTGAGTTGATTCATGGCTACCGGTTAATTTCAAAGCAAAACTACTTGAAGTTAATGCCCAGAAAACATCACTTTGGGACAAATTTATGGCCAAGAGCAACATAATTTAAAATATGTTACATTTTACCGCACGTTCGTTTGTTCGTTCGCTTTTAGCGAACAATCATATATATAATATTACTACATAAAAGGAATTTAAAAAGTTTGATGAATGAATTGACTTTTAAAAAACATTTCCATAATTACTGGTTTGCTCAGTTGAATGAGCATGGGTTGGACCAACACTCAGGGTCTTAAAGTTTATACAAATGATTAGAACAAGTGGCTCGGATGACCACCCATAAATGACGGTCCCGTCTCTCCACAATTCATCAGTATTAACCAACATCGGAGAGATTTGTTACTTTTTCATTACGCAACATTTTTTTCGGTAGAAACAAACAAACAAACGATTAATTGCTTGAATACTTTATTTCATATATTGTTTTCAAGAAAACATTTTACCAAAGACATGCTGTCCTCTCAGATAATCATTAATATCTGAAGATTATTTTACGCTTTGATTTTGTAGACCATGTTAGCCCCAGTTCCTCCAACACCGACAAAACACTGGTCGGACACACCATGTTTGTCATAGTCTACTTCGGCATCAGAACCACTCCAGCATTCGCCGTAGAATTGAATACCAAAAATATTTATACCTGCAGAATGAATAGGGGTCAAATTAAATAAGGCAAAAACCATTAATTAATTAATTTATCAAAATATACAATAAAAGATCAGATTAAAAAAATCAGATAGATGAGCCATTATTATTCAATTGTAAAACTCGTGTGACAAAAGAATAATT
>WHPX01001445.1:0-91780 GCA_011057435.1 Actinia equina | reverse complement strand
TTGATAATCAGTACTTATCATATAGGTGTGGCTGCTTATCTTGATTGGATCAAGTTGACCCTTGTTTTTACTCTGCTTTCGTGATTGGTTTAGTTTTCCTCCAATTAGTCCCTGTTATTGTGGTCTGCACAGTAAATGTGTTTTTTAAGAAACATAAAATGATTGTACTCTTGAATTTTCAACAAAGCATGTTCTGAAGTAATACATGTATATCCAGGTTTTAATATTTAATGCTACTTGGAGCATATTACAGAGCTTCATATGGATATTTCCTTCCTTGAAAACAAATCTGAGTTCCTAACAAATACTCAGAAGGTTGAAGGCTACATTTAAACATAGTCAAAATTAAAAACAAAAAATTTAGAAAGACATACAACATTTTAAATATTTATATTTGTAGATGTACTGTATTACTACTTAGCCATTTGGCTGCATGTTTCAAAGGATCGTGTTTTACTACTGAAATTTTGGAGGGGGGGCAAATGCCTCCTTGTACCCCACCCTATGCCACTGATATGTAGTCTCCCTTGCAATCGTTTTTAGTGTCGGTCATCAGGCATTGCTCCCTTCTTGTGTTGGCTATTATTTTTATTGAGATCTATTGTAAGAGGAATCTACAGTTAAGGCCTTATCATTATTTTTCATTTCGTTATTTTATTTATTCAAGACCAAATCATACACCAAGTCCAAGTGTAAGTAGAATAAGAAAAACTCCTGGGACAGTCGAATCAAGGATGAAGAGAAGAGCATTCCCTTTTTGCTGAAAGCCTTAAGAAAATGGAGCATGAAAATGAGTCTTCTTCCCACACTAATAAAGATGTTGATATGGAAATTGTACTTGGAGGACAGAACAACAAGACAGAAAATCAGTCAGAAAATCTTCTCCAAAAGAAAGAAATATTCAAAGTGAAAATGGAATTCAAAAAGAAAATGATTTCCAGAAAGAGTTATGGGACTCAACCTCTTTAAGTGAGAATTCTGATTTCCACTAGAAATTTAGACAATAAGAATAAGAAATATTGGAATTCAGAAGTTGATATAGAAATGCCTGAAATAAGTACTGATAACCTTGAGAACCATAGAAGTCCTTCCAAAGGAGTTTCTAATTCTTCTCAGAAATACCAAACAAAAGCTAAGGAAGAAATTTCTGCTTGCGTAAATGAAAGGGAAGGAAAGAGAAATAACGAAATGAATGGGAATAATGAAGTCAAAATGAGCGAAAATCAACAGGATCGTAATGAGAAGAAAAGAAAAGCTGAGAAAGATATGAATGAAGATATCAAATACCAGAAGTTAAGAAACTGAGGACAGGGAAAATTGAAGAAGAAACACGCTCATCTTGGGAACAAAGTATAAATGAAACGTAAGTATGGATTGGAAGTGTTTAGGATTCTCAATAATAGTTGAATATTTGACCAAAAAAAAACAACTTATGGGCCGAAATATTCTAATAAAAAGATATGCTATTATGATACGAGTTAGAGTGATGTTTTGAAAAAATTAGTACAAAAAAGAGTACAATTTGGGGTTTAATTGTCTTCCTCTTGACCAATCAGAAGGTACAGTTTAAAATAGGTATTCATTTACGGAAGAAACCGCGAAATTAAAGTGACCCGGGTTTTTCCGATTTCACGAAATCGCGCAAATGAAGTGTCGCGAAATATGGTCATCCAAAAATCGTGAATTTTAAGTGTCGTTAAAGAAGGTGGCATAAATTAACTCAACAGAGCGGGCCAAAAAAAGTCTGTGATTGGACTAATGGTGGTAGTGTCGGTGTCATAAAAAGGGTGATATTTAAGAGAAATTTAAGCTTGGGCTTCTACGACGATATACCACAATGATAGTGAAGGGGTCAGTTTCTTGTTTAATTCTGGCATCTTTTGTAGGAATGAGTGTAGTGAAGATGATACCCATCCAGATGAAGGTCCTTCCGACACTTTTGAAGAAGTAAAGATAAAAAACACTAATGTAAAATCAAGGTATCTTTTTAAAATTAATATTTGTCAAAATCGGGCTGTATTTATCAAGCTCAGTATTATACACATTGCTTTCGGTTCAACCCCTTTCAATTGCGCCACTGCTGTACTTGCAGGGCTGATAAGTGCTAATAAGTTTTATCATGCAGTTCAACTACGTATGTATTTTACAACCACCACTCCCCGCACGGGGCTCTTCCATAAGGTTCCCTCCACACACACTACCACTACATTCTTTACGACATCGAACGCTCAATAAGCCTGAAGCGAGATGACGTTTTACCCCCGTCTCTAGACCATAATAGTTTTTAAAATTCTTTCATATTAAAATTTTTGATTCCTTAGAGGATACAGGAACAATAGTCATAATTAAAGAACAAAAGCAGTGTGAAAAGGATTATGGTCTAGAGACGGGGGTAAAACGTCATCTCGCTTCAGGCTTATTCATATGTTGATTTTTATGGAGGGAGGAAACCTCATGGCAAGGCAAGGGAGAGAACAACATGTCAAACAAACTCAACTCACACATGATCCAGTCTGGGCCGGGGCTCGAACCCGGACCACAGTGGTGAGAGGCGAGCGGCAAACCACTACGCCACCCATGCTACTCGGACATACAGTACTGTATATAGAAAATGTTTGTCCAGTCATCAGTTGTTTTGTCCTCCCACTTGCTTAAGAGTTTTATTTACTCTGTCCCAGATCGTCATCATCCAGCCTCGTCAGTGACAACTTTGTCAGACTGGACATGAAACATAAATCATATCGTCGCCGTGGTAACGGGATGACGGGCTCCTCGTATAAACGCAAAGCCTGGACCACAATGATGAAAGCACGTGGGGAATATGTCAGCAAGTCAAGTTGGACACGCAGGAGGGGTGGTGGCGGCGGTGGTGGTGGCAGAGGAGGGCGTGGTGGGGGTAGGGGCTCTTGGGGAGGATCGCAAGGTGTTAGTGGCACATGTTACAAGTGTGGTAAAGAAGGACACTGGGCAAAGAACTGCAAAGGGGGCCAAAACACAAGAGAAATGTAAGTAAAAACAAGACTGTTTTAAATTTACTGTTCTCATCAGTCTTGATTAGAACATTTTTGACATCATCTATCATCAGTAGAATGCAGTCGTAAGCTATCATCGTTCTTTATACCATGTGCGCTGCTTACTCACTAATATCAGGGGAATTAATTGGCTTATACACTGGAATGGATGTTATACAACTGTAAAATGGCGCAATTAACAGCATTATCACTTGAGGTTAACCTTTGAACCAATCTCGGTGCGTGAGATTACCGCTTATTCAATAATAGTGCTTGGGCACGGCACCATGGTCCCAAATACTATTGTACGACTGTTTTTTCGTACCATGAACTTTTCACATTTATTCAAAGCTTTTTTAAATCTTGTCCTGAGTATATTTCATTCCTGTCGCTTTAGCAAACCATTTATACCCTGTTTCATAATTACGCAAGCCAGACAACTAGCTATAATTCAATGTCTGGGTCCCCCCACCCCCCGTCAATTAAATTTCCAACGTCCGACTTAATATATTTTGATTGACATAAGCAATAAACACAGACGTCTTGAGCTGTGTTTGTGACGTACGTATTCATCGTTCGTAATAATGCATATTGTCGAATTCATTATAAGACCTGATGAAGATGAAGATAATCCAGAATTCACCCCTGAGGACGATGAATTCATTCAGCAGCTCACACTCGAGAGAGCAGCACAAATGGCAGCAGGAGTTGCTGTCCAGGAATCAGAAGACGGTAGTGACTCGTCCAGACTGGTGGTACTACCCCATCATCTTCCACGCCCTGTCTATATACCACCCCCTCCACCTGATGCTATTGAACCCCTTTACGAGACTGTGCATGGAAGTATCATAGGTAAGGCAATGCTATTTTGTTAGAAGGGAGGGGTGGCTCGGGTTTAATGTTTGCCAAAGGCTTGATGTAGCTTTTATATCAAAAATTGACCTAGCATTGTGTTATTGGGTCGTTTTAGGATCGATCATAAGAGTTTTAAGTAACTTGTATAATATGTAATTGTTCACAGACACGCCAAAGGACGTCTTCTCTGCCTTGGGCCAGCTTGGTTTCTCGTCGTTTCGTGCTGGTCAAGAACAAGCCATCATGCGAATACTCAGTGGTGAGTTAAAAAAAGAAGGCCAAGATATAAGGACTAATATAAAACGCATAACGCAATGCTCTTATCGGCTGGACGTAAGAGGAGCACAGGGAACCCAATACCTCAAAAGTGCAAGCAGTAGGATTTAGAGGGTATCTACGAGTTAGCCATGCGGCAGTTCAGATTCACTGAAGTATTTGAAGCCTTGCTAACGTAGGTTTGATGTATTGACAGGGGTTTCGTCCCTGGTGGTGTTGTCTACTGGTGCAGGCAAATCTCTGTGTTATCAGCTTCCTGCCTACATGTACTACAAACGTTTTCCTTGTCTGACGCTGGTCATATCACCTCTGGTGTCCCTCATGGAGGATCAGGTAATATCAGAGGCGTAGCAAGGTGTCGATCATAGTTAATAAACACGCCTATTAGATTTCATTCCATAACCAACAGAAAGCGTTTTTGGGGGGAGGGAGTGGGGGGTAATATAGGCGCGATATGCTCATGCAGTTAAAGAAATAAACGAAGAAAGCACCGACTTTTTTTACAGTCATACCAAAACTGCTCTAAACTATCAAAGTGAAGGGGCAAACACACATTTTTAGGTTCCCATCTACTTCCCTGCGTTTTGCATTTTTTATGCACCCAAGCGTACTTTTTAACTAAAGTATTTTACTGTTATCTCAGATCGGTGGCCTTCCCTTTGGATTAAAAGGAGCCTGTCTGCACACCAACCAAACCAAAGCACAACGTGCCAAGATCTTAGAGAGCATTTCATCAGGACAAATCGCTGTACTTTTACTGTCCCCTGAAGCTTTAGTTGGTGGTGGATCCGGTGGTGGTTGTCTTCCATCCAGTACGAGATTACCACCCATTGGTTTTGCCTGTATCGATGAGGCCCATTGTTTGTCAGAGTGGTCGCATAACTTCCGACCATCGTATCTGCGTGTCTGCAAGGTAATGTTTATATTTTTAACAGAGCGTGTAAATTAATGTGTTGATATAATCCATTAAGCTTGTTTTGTTGAAATTTGACCGCGCTATACAGTTCTATAGATGATGAAATCCATCCCAATTGTTTTACTCAATTTTACTTAATTAGAATAGAGCGCGGAAAATCCATCGATAGGTGACGAAATCCCCAATTGTCTGGTTCATTTGTACTTAGAATAGAGCGCGCAAAATCCATCGATAGGTGACGAAATTCCCACTTGTCTGGTTCATTTGTACTTAGAATAGATCGTGCAAAATCCATCGATAGGTGACGAAATCCCCAATTGTCTGGTTCATTTGTACTTAGAATAGAGCGCGCAAAATCCATCGATAGGTGACGAAATCCCCAATTGTCTGGTTCATTTGTACTTAGAATAGAGCGCGCAAAATCCATCGATAGGTGACGAAATCCCCACTTGTCTGGTTCATTTGTACTTAGAATAGAGCGCGCAAAATCCATCGATAGGTGACGAAATCCCCAATTGTCTGGTTCATTTGTACTTAGAATAGAGCGCGCAAAATCCATCGATAGGTGACGAAATCTCCAATTGTCTGGTTCATTTGTACTTAGAATAGAGCGCGCAAAATCCATTGATAGGTGACGAAATCCCCACTTGTCTGGTTCATGTGTATTCAGATTAGAGCGCGCAATATTTGTACTTAATGTTGGCGCGGTTTATCACAATGTCAGTTACCATCACGCTTTCATGGCAACTATTTTTATCACGACGCCGTATCTTCCTTAGTATAACTAATTTTCGCTCTAGATCCTGTGATAACAGTTTAACCGACGCGATATTAAACTAGTTCTTTCTGGTATTCATAGGTTCTTCGTGAACAGTTCGGAGTGCAATGTTTCTTGGGCCTCACAGCAACAGCCACACGATCAACTGCTGCCTCAGTCGCACAGCATCTCGGTATATCTGATGATGAGGGTGCCATCATTAGGGGTGCAGCGGTACCTCCCAATCTGTGCCTCTCAGTGTCACGTGATCGTGATAGAGACAAGGTAAGTTATGTTGATTAGATCATTTCTCATGTCATTTTGTTAGCAAATCAGCGCCAGTTTTTATTGAAACGTTTTGAAATTTGTTATGTTGTCTTACTCGTCTTACTGCTTGTTCATGATCTTATTTGACGAGCCAAAGTTCCATGTAAAGCCCACGTATTTTCAGTGGCAATTTTTATCGAAGCGTTTTGAGTTTTTTATTTATTTCTTACTGCTTTTCCATGATCTTTTTTTAAAACAACCCACACTTCAATGTAAAGCCCACGTATTTTCAGTGGCAATTTTTATTGAAGCGTTTTGAGTTTTTTATTTATTTCTTACTGCTTTTCCATGATCTTTTTTTAAAACAACCCACACTTCAATGTAAAGCCCACGTATTTTCAGTGGCAATTTTTATCGAAGCGTTTTGAGTTTTTTATTTATTTCTTACTGCTTTTCCATGATCTTTTTTTAAAACAACCCACACTTCAATGTAAAGCCCACGTATTTTCTAGGATAAGTCTAACCCTAGTCCTTGTCTTATTACTATCCCTTCAATTCGTGTTGGATATAGGACAGCTTCTTTGAGTGACCATCAACCCTCGTTTTTCTCACTATACTTTAAACATGGGCACAATGGATCGACTCCGACATTCGTAAAATTTGAAAATGTTCGGGACAAACTTGTTTCCCGTTCTTTCCATGACAATCTGGTAATTTGAGTCTAGATATATTTTTCTTTATATCGTCTATCCTTATTACAGCAAAAGAAGCCAAATCGATCAGTTTTACCCATGAAATAAAGATAAACACACCTAAATAAAAGCCTATATTGTTTTCTGCCATGTTTGTGTTGTTTTCCTGGACACCCCTTAATGCTTTGCAATTCAAGATGGCTGCTGTTTCATCGAAGTAGGCCCTTGACCCTCTAGATTCTCACTGAAGTTCGTTTCCATTAACAGGCGTTGATAGAGCTTCTCCAAGGTCCTCGCTTCTCGCAGTGTGAATCTATTATCATTTACTGCACACGTCGTGAAGTGACAGAGCGTGTTGCTACCCTGGTCAGAACATGTCTACAGCACTTGACCCCTACCATTAAACCGCTTGACGAGGAGGACGAAGAAGAAGAACCAATGAAAAAGAAAGCTAAAAAACGGTAAGATATTTCTTTTTATCATATAATTATCCATAAAATACTTATATTTCTCCTTTTCGAAAAACTGATATATTCAAATTTGCAAATAACAATAGAAGCTTGTTAAGTTGATTTTATGGATAATTATATAATAAACAGAATATTGCATGGGCGCTTGGAGATATGAAATTTATCTTCGAGTGTTGACTCGTTCGCTACGCTCACCCGTTGACAGATCTTTTCAACACTCGTATCTCCACACGCCCATGTAATATCCTCTATTTATGCCTTTTCTCCTCCCCAGCAAAAAGAGTATTCGCAAAGCACCTCTGACATGGGAGGCCGAGAGCTACCATGCTGGTATGTCAGCAGCCCAAAGACGTCGTGTACAGAAGCGCTTCATGTCTGGAGAACTAAGATTAGTCGTAGCAACAGTAGCATTTGGTATGGGCCTGGATAAATCTGATGTCCGTGCCATTATGCACTACAATATGCCCAAGAGTTTTGAGAGTTACGTACAGGAGATTGGACGAGCTGGAAGAGATGGGTTACCCTCGCACTGTCATGTCTTCCTTGACCGGGAGGTTAGTACCTCAACTATGTGTTTCTTTTATTCATTTGTTTTAGCTGGATTTATTTTAGTCTTGTTGTAGTGGATCACAAAACAATTCTCTTGGGTTTTTCAATAGCCTCCTTAAAACCTTAAAGACCATACTGGTGACCTTGAATGAATATGATGTTGATGATGGACGATGCAAGGGCGTATTCGGTTAAAACTTTAGGGGGGGGGGCTAATTGAGTTCTTCCGTCAACGCAACGGAAAAAAAAATCATCCATTTCTTCAGTTTTGTTTTGTTTTGTTTTCTGCTGAAGGGGTCCCTTTCCCCCCTGGATTTGCACTTGCGATGATGACGATGACGACAATGTGTTTAATGATGCTGATGTGGTTGCTGATGATGATATTTGATGGATTATGTAGCAAAATGTATTACTATGTTAGCTTTGCGTCCAAGATAATTTTGAGAAGGACCCTACACATTAAACCACCAGCTTCAGTCCTTCATAAAATCTCAAAGTAGCTTATCTGATACGCCGAGGAGCGCATTTAGAAGTTAGGATTTACCTCTGACAACTTAGCACTACTTCCTTTAAAGAGCAGACAGTTTTATGTTGCTAACGATTTCCATTTTAAATACCCAAAATGGCTCTTTCGTTGTTCAAGGATCTGTAAATCGAATTGTTGAACTCCACCCTTTCCTACGTTCGACATCCCAGGGGCGTTTACTGCAACCTTCAAGCTCAAGTTTATTTAGATTGGACTAATATATGTTTCCAACTATTGCCCCATTGACGCGCAAATACGGTAATAACTTACTGAGGCAGACCAATGGGTTTTACTATGGATGGTATTTAAAGTAATAATTATTAATACATTATCATCTTTGGTTTTCAATATTTTGATAACTATCTTGGTCTTTACAGGGCAAAGACATGTACGAGTTAAGGCGCCATATTCATTCCAACACAGTAGACAGAATCACCGTCAAGAAACTGGTTAACAAAGTGTTTCCTCGATGCGATTGCAAGGACCTCCTTCGCGCACAGAAAGAGCGGGAAAACCTCAGAGAAAACCAACAAGAATGCGACGAAGCGAATGAAGACGACGAATTTGTAAGTGATGATATTTTAAGTCAAATAACTGACGAACAAATGAGTGATAAGACAGCTAACGTGGAGGGCGGGACCGATACCCCGTCCGAAACATCCGAGTCTTGTTGCCATGGAGAACTTGAAAAACAATCCGGAGATTTGGAATCTGAATCATTAGAAAACAAATCTCTTGAAAACCAAGGAAACGCGAAATATTATCCTCCGGAACAAATTAAAGAAGTTGGTGAATCCGTGGTGAACATCGCAGAATCTAATTCTAATGAAACGGACAGTGAAATCAGCGAGGATGTTAAAGAGGTTTCTGGAAGGCGCACAGAAAGAGCTTGTGGAGGGCATGAAGTAGCTATAGCAACCGAGTCAGCGGTTCAACTGCTAGACATGCCCGAGGAGAGCATTGCTACTTTACTTTGCTATCTGGAGCTTCACCCAAACCGCTGGGTTGAAGTACTGCGACCTGTCAAAGGCACGTGCACGGTGAAGTTCTACGGCGGGCATGCGCATTTAAGAGCCGTCGCCAAGAGAATCCCACCAATAGCAGCGGCAGTTGCTTACTGCGAGAAAAAGAAACTAGGTTCAAAAAGCAAAGCTCGCTTTCGTTTCCAGTCGTGGAGATTGCAGACAAGATGGGATGGGACTTGGACCCGGTGTTTAGGGAGTTGAGGGCGTTACAATGGAACTCTTCCCTCGCTCCTGACACGAAGTTAAGTTCATCTGGTCAGTCAGGCATTCTGGTGGAGTTTAGTGATAATTCAATGCACGTGCGCGCGCCTGGTGACTTGAGTAACGAGGAAAGGGATCGAGTATGTGACTTTCTGGACGATCGTATACAAGCTGAAGAAAAATCGCAGTTAAAACAGCTAAACACGCTGTACTCTTCACTCAAGAAAGTCTCGTGTAGCGAATACTGGCAGTGTTCTGAGGAGATTGACCAAGAAAGCGATAAAGAACTCAAAAACATGATTAAAGCTTACTTTGATGATCTAAACAACGCAACGCAAAGCGAACTGGAAGACCTGAAGAAAAGGCGGGAAAACGACGCGTGCGATGCCGACAATACGCGTGATAAGCACGTGAATTGGGACGGCGTTGCACGTGATATCAGAGTTTTGAGTGGCATTCATCATGACCAGTCTTTCACAGGCCGCGCTGTTGCGAGGATCTTTCACGGCATCAGTAGTCCGTGTTATCCTGCAGAAGTCTGGGGTCGTGACCGTCGGTTTTGGAGAAAACATCTTGATATTGATTTTAACAGCTTGAGAAGATTTGCTATCCGTGAACTCATTAAACTAAAATAAGATTGTGACAATTATCATCCTTAATCCATGTAAACTCTCCATGGTTTTGTAATTTGCTAGTCTCAGTCCTCTTAAAACTTGTCATCTTTTCATTATTTTCTCTTTCTTTCTTTCTTTCTTCTTTCTTTCTTTCTTTCTTTCTTTCTTTCTTTCTTTCCAATATTCCCTTTCTTCCCTTTTTCTCTTCCTTCTCTTCTAACCGATCCATCCTTTTAACCTACATTTTTCTCGCCCAGCTTTATTAAGACAATTTCATTGTAATTACAGACTTTCCAATAAATGTATTGCAATATAAGACTTTTCAAATTAAATCATACCAAAGCTACTTCAAAGGTCATCTCATTATTTCTTAATAATGAAGGTCAGTTTTATTTTTGATGATGCAATATTAAACTACACATGCGCAATTCAAGTTTCAAATTCGTCATTAAAAATCATCTAGTTAGCCGTGTCCTGACTTAGGTCAACTCATATTAGGTTGTTTCAGCGTTTGATAAAATTTGAATGTTTATTTCTAGACTTAGGTCCAATGTCTTCCTTCGAATTGTAAGCTGTGGTGGACATCGTGAAAAAGGAATTTCCCTTGTATATTCCTGTGCCTTCTAGAGATGTAGAGGATTACAAAGTTTTGAATTTCCTTTGTCTAGCAGAAGGGAGAAACTCTTCTGGTTATCCAAGCTTTTATTATTATGGTAACGAAGACGACATTTTGCATCCTACGAATTTCGCTGCGGAATTCGAACCTAGAGTTACTTCAAAAGTCTTGTGGGTTCATGATGGATCTATATTCAAAAGATCTGAAGCAAGCCCAAAGACATTTGATAATGGAGGCAGTGCCGCGTAGGATGTCACATTCAGTTTAGGAACAATCACAGAATACAAATCCAGTTACGGACAGCTAGATCGATGGCTTTTAAAATGTTGCAGCATGTAAATGGTAGTGTTGTAAACTTAGCTAAAAAAACAAAAGCTTTTTATGATTCATTCTGCAATAATGGCAGAGAAGATATTCATCATTCTACAATAATACGTGGATATGTTGGACAAAAAGACAAAGATTTACATTGGTTTGTCATATGTTTTAGTTTCGGTGCTCTTAAAAAATCCCATAAAGTCGAACAAAATTCCCTACAAAAATCTATTTTTTTATGTGTTAGAATATTAAACTTTTTCTAAAATGTTGATATAACCTAGATTTTTAGGAGTTTGTCCAAATAATCTATTAAAAAATAGAGAGTACCGTGCAAAATTTGAGGGTTTTGCCCTGTTGAAGCTCAAAATAAAATCTTGTAGATTTTTCAGCGGTTTTTGAGCGCGCACATCGTGGGCTCAAATCGTACGTTCAAAAGTAGTCAGCTACATTAAATTCCTTTTCCAGTGTCAACAAAGAACTGTTTCATAATTCCCTGAAGTCAATGGCATCAGGTTGGACTTTAGTAAAGGAACATGTGAAATCAGAGTTCCCGGACTACTTGCCTGTACCTACGATTGCAGATGTAGAAAGATATCGACCATTGAATGTCTTGATTCTGAAAAACGGATCTTCATTTGCATCTAAATGGTATGAAAAACCGTTAAGATGGTTAATCAAGACTCTCCCTATCTTCGAATCCGTTGGAGAAATGGATAACTTTGCAGTTGCTCGTCCCATTGAGGGTGGTTCTCTTACTTCTTTACCCGAAATACATGTGAAAAATCTTTGTGTTCTCGGTGAGGATTCGAGGACTACAACGACTTTGGAAGGTCAAATCGCGAAAAGTCCGCCTGAAAACGCCGAAGGAAGCTTTAAAACATCAACTATGCGGCCCTGTCTAGGAGAAATCGGTTACCATAGTGTTGAATATCGAGATCTAAGGGCTTGGATCGAGCAGTATTGGTTTTTGGATGAAGATATGATATTAGAGGCAAAATATGGCAATCTCTTTATAATTTACGGTGCCATAATGGCGGAAAAACTCACATTCAAAGGAAAACGTAAACAAAGTCTTTCAGGTCACATCTCTTCATTTTTTAAAGCAAACTACAAATCTAAAAGCTACATGGATCTAAAGAGGCCACCAGAATTTGGATGTTTTCCTATAGCTGTTAGGATAGGGCAAATAAATGTTCGTCGATCGAAGCACGAGTCGGTCATGACTTGTTCTACACCTGGTTCTAAGCCATCTTCGGCAACTGGCACAGGCTTCTATCGCCTCAAAATCGAACCTCTGAGAGACTTTAGCCAGTCATGTTTAAAGAGGAAATTCGGGAAAGAAAACTCGCCTTCAAGTGGTAAGTAATAAGCTGATAAACTTTTTACATGCTTTATACATGCATGCTTGTGCATAAGTTACGACGTCACAGCACAGGTAGCCCAAGCTTGGTTTCTGTGGTGTCACGTTATAAGGATGTGTATGGGGATTCTTCAAAAATTTCCATAAAATCATTGAAACGTGAAATAAAGCCTCGAAATTTTATCTGATCATTGAGAAATAGCACTTCTTTCGCTCTGTGTGGTTATCATTTGAATTTAGCCCGTTTTTACTGGTGGGGGAAAAGATCCTTAAAACGGGCTAAATTCAAAACATAACCACAAAGAATCCCCATACATTTCCTTATAACATGACACTCCAGAAACCAAGCTTGGGCTACCTGTGGTCACAGTTTTCATAATTCTCGACTTTCACATCTCCATAATCCTTTGCATCTTTGGGGGGTAGCCAGAGGGTAAAAACCCACTTATTTTGCTGAAGGCTGATCAGACAATGTTGAAAATACCTTGTTTGGTATCCAAAGATAAAATGAAAAAGTAAAAAACAGAAAAAGATAAAAGCTTGAAGACGTTTAAGGTAGATTTTAAACATTTTTTCGTAAGTCAATACATTTTCTGTAAGACCAAAACTCTTGATGATCTGTACGGGCAAAAATAACTTGGAATAAACTGATAATCAGTATTGTACAGATAAAAGCAGGCATAGTATGAATTCAATTGAAACCGGTTCCAAAGTATTTTGGGATTTTCCATTTTAGAAATAATGAATTAAAATGGTTTTATTAGCCAAACTAGCATGCCAATGGATGAAATGCCAGTCGTTGTTTAATAATTTTTTCAAACAATAGCAAACTTCAGCGAAAATTCTTTTTTTTTTGGTATGAAAACCTAAGCGAGGGACTTTGGAAGCTACTTCAATAAATAGGCAATACGCAAGTATGGTTCTCCTTTACTTTAATGAACAGGCAAAATATCTGTGTTTAAAATATGTACATTACGAAGGCATGGATAAGGATAAACAAAATGAAGGGTTTTTCAGTGATCGCTTGCCATGGTTATTACGAAACAGTGTGAGAAGACACGGTTCAATGTTTTTTGTAAATGTAATGTTAAAACTGGCTTACAATTAACACTTTTAATCCTTCACGTCCATCTGTATGCTTTTTTATTACTAAACAAGCCGTATAAATCCTCCTTTACAAGCTATTTGCCATTATATGATAAATTTTACCACCACATGGCTCAAAATGTTTGAGCATACTCAAGGCAACATAAAATTAAGACAGAAATACAATATATGTCCATGGGAGTGCTCAATATTTTGGAGTATACTCAAGGCAACATAAAATTCAGATAGAAATACAATGTATGTCCATGGGAGTGCTCAAAATTTTTGAGCATGCTCAAGGCAAACAAATGACTTATGTATTTAGATATTTACGAAAATTACGCTTTGAATTCCTGGTTATTTTTACTGGAAAAATGAATGATAATTACACTAATCCAATAAAATATCAGGATTAGTGAAATTTGCCTTGGATGTCTTTCATTAAAATGCAAATTTTGAAGATTTCCGAACTTCTTAAGGTGACTGCCTACTTTTGAAAATTGATTTAAACTTTTTTTAAAACATCGATTTTCGGAATTGAAATTTAATGCTGATTCCAAATCTGGAAAGAAAAATAATTGGGTGTCCCGAGCTTGTTTTCGAGATAATCAGCATTTAATGGATGCCTACGCAGGGGTTTTTGAAGCAAAAATTACGCCACCGGAAGTGATTAGAATAAAAGTAAATAAGCATAAAATTAGAGCTTTATGCAAACTAAAAAGATGCACAAATGATTGCAAGTGAACCATTGTACAGCAAAAAATAAATATACTTGACGAAGAGACAAATAAATACCTGTATTCTTCATATTTCGTCTTTTCGGTGGTCTCGAAAGTGAGTACAAAATCAAACCAAAAAGCCGACAAAAATCTCATTTTTCATATGTTCCACATTTAAACTTTTCTAAAAAATTTGATATGAGGTAAATTTTTAGATGCTTTTTCAAATAAGCACTTAAAAATTATAGGGTCCCGTGCAAAAATAAGGGGTTTTACGCCCTAGAAAGTGAGAAAAATGTCAACCGGAAATACCGCCATCTTGGAATTACAAAGAGCGCTTTGAATGATGGTAGTTTGAATATAAGAATGATGTTTATTGGGTAATTTAAACCAATAACAGAGAGGTTTATATCGGTGCGTCACGTGTGTCAAACGTTCGGGCATGTTGAAAAGCTTGCTTTCGATTTCATTTTGAAGTATAAAAGATGTTTTTTCATGATCATGAATGCTGTTGAAGTCACTTGCAAGCTTTCAACTCATCGACAAGAACTCCAAACTGGACAATTCTTCTTCCTGTTTTCCAGCTTTCGTTGGTTCTTCTTTTTGTTGTTGTTGTTTTAGGTATCGCTGCACAATAGTCGTGGTCGAGTAGATGTGCGCTACTGGAGTTTCGCAGTCTGTACTTTTTTAACCCTTTCGAAAATCGTTGTGCTCTTGATTCTGCTTTGTTATTTTTGAAAGAGGTTTTGTTCTTCATTTTGAGTACTATTTTTCGGATTTTATAGGCGTAATGATCAAGCTAAATGATTAATGTTGTGACGAAATAAGTTACTAGGTATCACGTAAGCCTTGCCGGCGACCAAACAAGTTTTGCATGTATATTCCCGAAATCATGTTAATAATTTTATCGGTTTCTTATACTTTATATATTGCTGACTGGAATATGTTACTTTGGGAAAGTATTTTTTTCATATTAATTATAATTATAATGAAGTAATGATTTCTTTTTATTATAGACAAGTCGAGGAATACGTTGTAATGTTTACAACTTTCATATCGGTATAGCTGATTGGCGATTCACATAGCTCAGAATTTCTCAAAAATGTGAAACCCAGTTAAGTTTTTTACATTTCTAAAGTTTAGATTTTCATTATTGATGAAAAGAGAGCATTTTAGCGTTCCTGAATTTTTATTGTTCCCTACATTTCGCAAAAATACGAGGCCCAAAAAATCAACTGATGCCAGTGGTTATAGATCTTTGGTTATGCGCAGAAAAATGCGCAGTAGCGCACAATTTCAAAAGTAGGCAGTCACAAATCAACATTGCAAAACAGACTTGAAACTGGTTTTAAAAAAATGGTAAGCAAAATATAATCTTACTTTTGCTTCTTTTTTACATAAAGATATTTGGTTATCTATATGAAGAGTCTTGTTTTTAGATGGGCCGTATTTTTACCGCAATGAAAATTGAAAAAAAAGAAATGTCCCTGAAATATAATTCCTCCGAAACTCTCTCCGATAAAAGTTGTTTGTGATCTGGAAGTTTCTTGTTTTAAGTTCAGTTATTTTCGCTGTGTTTACATCCCCAAATGTAGCACAAAACCAGTTTTTTTGTTAAGACTTTGCCACTTGAACTCCTTCATACTTCCTTCTATCGATGATGATGATTTTTGAACCAAAACTTTCCAGTAATCACTCGTAGGACTCGTAGAAGTAGTTTTGAAGCTTCGTTGCACAGTTTTTAGTTTGAATGTCTTCAACTCAAAAACCAGTTTTTATCAGTTGTTTGATTTCGTGAGCCTGCCGGAGCTTTTGATTGGCTAACAGACAAAATCTAGTAAAACTGGTTTTCCTTGAATTCGTGATCGGCCTCTGATCGACCTTGCATCATAATATAAGTAAGTGTGACTGAATCATTGAAAAAACAGCTGCAAAATGCAGCGTTTTTCAATACTTGAAAGCTACTTTAATCGTAAAATTGAGTTCGTGACATTTACCAGAAGCAAAAAAAGGCCTTATCAAACAAATTGAATGGAATACCAGTGAAATATAATAATTTGAAAAGGAAGATCTTCGTTCACCATGCATGCATATAATAGAGTAAACAAAGGTGTGTTTTTCTCACAAAAATGGTTAAATAAGACCGAATTGTTTTAAAGATATCCTTTTTTGAATAAAAGAATTTAGTTGGGCAGTAGTGCTGCACTTCGGAAATCTATCAGTTCTTGTGAGAAACGCTTTTTAGTTTAATTTAGCTAACTATCGCTTAGCTTACTATTTAACCTGAAGATTTGAGTGTTTTATATTGCACTTTTCAATTTACTCCTGCTTTTTGTGTTTTACTCAATAAATGTTCATCTTTTCATATCATTGTAGTGCATGTTTTAATATTTTAAGCTAGTGAAACCAGTAAATTGATAATTGAGGTTGTTTTTCCAGCATTTTCCGGTGGAATCTTAACTAGTCCATGTAAAAGTTGAAAAAACTGTGGAATGGTCTATATGTCACATCGATAAGAGTTTATCCATATAAAAGTTTAACTTCTAAACCTTTTATTTTAAAATGCTTAGTCATTCTTTTCCACCAGAGTGCTCAAAATTTTTGAGCATTGCAGTGGACAGAATGACAATCATGACCTTACATCAGAGTGCTCAAAATTTTTGAGCACTCCCGTGGACGAACGGGATGACAAGAAGCATACCTTCCACCAGAATACTCAATTTTTTTTCAATAAAAACTACTCAAATGAAATTTCAAATGACATGATGGAGATAATACCTAAAGTTTTTGTTTCAAAATGAAGTGCAAAAAGATTTGTACTGAAAAATCAACCAAAAAAATTAATTCGATTGCCATGGTTAACATTAAACTGCGGTAATGATAACAAATCGCTGATAATTTTCTAAAATGGAAAATCCCAAAATACTTTGGAACCGGTTTTAAGAAACCTTTCAATTTGGGACAGTTTTTTGATTGGTTACCCCCAAAAACGCAAGGCATTATGGGGATGTGAAAGTCGAGAATAGACCAGTTTCGAATACCGAATTACCGCTGTGTTCCTTGATTACAGACTCATTTGCACAGGGTTTGCCTCGTATCAGTGTTTTTAAAATAGCCTGCGTAGCGGCCCTCTGGTAGGGAGTTTTGGGCGAGAGGAGAAGGGAGAGGGGACTGCGGAGGGAAACAGAGAAGGGGAGGGGGACTGGGGAAGAGGGGAGAGGGGGGAAGGAGGGCCTGCAACGAAACCCCGTGTATTTGACTGAACGCTTGAATTCTACGATCAGAATTTGATCGTAGAATCTGATTGGTCGAGCCGCTAGAATCAATCATCGGCTTGTCACATGTCATACTCACTTTACTTTATTTCAATATGGCGGCGTTAGATAGCGAACAGGAGTATGAAAGTATTATAAATGAATGTATTTTAGAGTTGAAAAACGCGAGAAAAGAAGATTTTTTTGATCTAAAACCACAACAGAAAGAAACAGTTATCGCTTTATTGTAAGGAGTAGATGTTTTAGCCGTTTTACCTACTGGATTTGGTAAAAGCTTTATTTTTCAACTTTTCGTGTTGGCTACCCTGCGAGCAGAGTCTCCTTTTACCTCCTCTACGGGCTCCTCTACCTTCTCTCGCCCGTAGAGGAGTTAAACGGAGACTCTGCTCGCAGGGTACGTGTTGGCCCAAACGAGAATCAAACGAAGCTAAATCATATTCCAGCCGTTTTGATTTCATTATTCGATTCGAAGATTCATTAATGAAAACGAATCTTCAATTTTCAAAAAATAATACAGTAATCTGAAATATTCGATTAACTTGGCTTGTAGGCTCTTGTTTATGACGCAAACTAGAAGGTAAGTCATTAATATTACACATTCCTGGCACAAAACGTTTGTTTTGCATTTCAGTTGCATATATGCTTGGCTTTTGTGTATGCCAGGCTTTGAAGATTCGTTTTCAATAATGAATCTTCGAATCGAATAATGAAATCAAGAATCCAAAGACAAAGTCATTCATGACCTCTACGTGTTCACGCTTTAGGTAGTTTGACTGTAAAGATCAAGTTCAAGAGGCCACATCTTTTGTTTCCTGTACACTTCCGATTAATTTCTGATTGGTCGATCTTGACATTGATTAATAACAGGAAAGCTTATGATAATATTAGGGCGTTCAGTCAAATACACGGGGTTTCGTTGCAGGCCCTCCTTCCCCCCTCTCCCCTCTTCCCCAATCTCCCTCCCCTTCCCTGTTTCCCTCCCCAGTCCCCTCTCCCTTCTCCTCTCGCCCAAAACTCCCTACCAGAGGGCCGCTACGCAGGCTAGTGTTTAAATACCCACAAATACCAACAGTAAGGTTAAGAATGAACAACTTCAACAATACAAACACTTTAAAACTCGACGGACTTTGACTGGAACACGTGAATATTCTGCACAAAATCAAGGCTACCCCTGCGTAAATGAGTTTGAAACACAGCGGTAATTTGGAATTCGAAAATGGTCTATTGATCTGGGCAAATACTGAATTGGGTTTCCTGTGGCGTGGTGTCTAGAGTTTCTTTTGCTAAAATAGCTCTTGTTTTTTAAACCAGACGACAGCTTGTCTCCGCCAAGTTCAAAGGTTCTCAAAAGAACAGGAAATGACAGCAGGAGCAGTGTATCCAGAGCAAGACGACGTCTTTATGCCTTGCCAAGATGCTGAGGCTTAAGGTGTAAACCGCTTTAAAAACGATCCAAACACAACCAAGAATAGTACAGAGAAATAAGAGAAAAATATCAAATCCTCACGAATACCCTACATTTCATATTCTGGCTGCGTTACCAGCGTGGTTGGTCCTTGTAGTGTAGTGGTTAACACATCGGACTAGAATACCGAAGACGTGGGTTCAAATCCTGCCAAGGGCATATGATATTTTTCTCTTATTTCTCTGATTCATTATATACACACCGAACGCATCATTTCTACAAGAATAGTACAGCAGTAATAACTTAATAACTTTATTTTTTATAAAGCGCCTTTCCTTGTGCTCAAAGCGCTGTTTACAAGTACGATCAAAAAACTAATAGACAACTATTTTATCAAAAAACAAAATTCTAAAAAGATCTATACTTAAAATAAGCTAACCTAAAAAGATATGTCTTGAGTTGCTTTTTAAAATCATTAATAGATTGACCAAGAGAAAATGAACTAGTTCATATTCTCTTGATTGACTATTTCTAACTATTTAATCAAAAACTGGATTAAAATAAGATCCAGACTCAATTAAAATAAGCTAACCTAAAAAGATAAGTCTTAAGTCGCTTTTTAAAATCTACAATAGATTGACTATTCCTAACATTAATGGGAAGTGAATTCCAAACTTGTGGAGCATTAATTGAGAAGGCTCTATAGCCATATGTCTTAAGATTATATTTGTTAATTTGCAATAAATTCTTCGTAGAAGAACGAAGAGAACGAGACGGCTGATAAGGCGAAATCAGATCTCTAATCAAGGGCACTAGGACACCGAATGTGGTTGGATTTCTATAGGTTTTTTTCCTTTCGATTATTTAAATTAAATTAGCTTATCTTGTGTCCGTGTTCCTTCGTTCGCTGTTGTAATGCAGACGTTTTCATTCCAAAGGTCAAACGGTTTGAATAGGGGAAGACTACATCCCGGGCGGAGGTAGGACCCCAAAAATTTCCGAGCGGAGCATGGTGATTACTGATACCGGTCTATTCATTTCCGGTTGTCACAAACACTGTAATGTCACAAAAGGACTTTCGAGCGTGACTCTCTTTTGTTTAAAAAAAACATTTTTCGAGATTTCGAATATTGATGCTTAATTCTCTCGTTTTCGAATTCTTCTATAATCTTCGACTCTTTGTACGCAAGAAATATTCGAAAATACATAATTGTTATTTAAAAATTAAAAAAAACTTATTCTTTATTTAAACGATGTTTATAGAATATAGACTCAATTATCTGTTACTCAATTATCTGTTTCAAAGGTTTCAAAGGTTTTTATTTTTCCACACACGAAAGCAAAAAATTACAAATAGAACTTAGAAAGAAGTGGAAAGGTGCAGGATGAACAACCCAAAATGGGTTAACTAAGAAAGATCCTGCACCAAAGTAAACAATTTTAAAGAAATAGTGGATGGCGGAATATTATACTTACAATAAAATAGTAAAATAGAAATCAAGCAATTTTAAAGTGAAAACGGTTGCGGATTTACATTTACGAGTTAAATATAAGAACTTGTAGTTTACTGAGAAATGAGGTATTTTTTGAAATTTGTACGGAAACTTTTGATCGATAAACTATTTTTGATTTCAAGAGGAACATCGTTCCAGTTTGCAACGGCAAACCAAACTGGACATAATTTAAGTTTTGGTGAGGCAAATATAAATTCCTTTTCGTTTTAGAGCGCGTGTTGTAATCATGAATTATATTGATATCTCTGAAATAGTCGACAAAAATATTAGGCAATTGATGATTAATGTGTCTATACGCAACCTCGCAAAGCTGGAGCTTTACTATCTCGAAGATGTTTAAGATACCCAGTTTTTGAAATAAAGGTCTACTAGGAGTTCTGAAATCTGAGAAGGTGATTATTCTTAAGGCTCGTTTTTGTAAAATGTGAATAGGCAATAATCTTGATTTATAGTTACTTCCCCAAATTAATGAACCATAGGATATATATGAATATATGAAGCTATAATAAAGATTTTTCAATACATTAGGACTGAGGTAGTGTCGGCATTTATACGAAATGCCGATTGATTTGGCAATCTTTCTAGAAATAAAAGCAGTATGACGGTTCCATAATAAATTTTCATCTAAAAGCAGACCTAAGAATTTTGTGTTGGAAGTTCTGTTGACTATTTTTCCTGGCGATAGGAATAACTGCGCTTCGACACTATCAACCACGACATTCCTTAAGCGCTGTTTTGACCCAAAAAGTATATATTTGGTTTTGGTAAAATTAACAGTGAGCTTAATCGCCTGTAACCATTGATTAAGCGAAGCAAGTTCCTTAATTAAAACTCCAAAAGCTTTCTTGAGACATTTATGGGAGTATAGGAGATTCATATCATCAGCATACAGCAATAAATGGATAGCTTTCGATACGAATTGTACATCATTGATAAAAATGAGAAACAAAATAGGTCCAAGAATCGAACCTTGTGGTACCCCATAAGATTGCGGTAGAAGATTAGAGCTGACCCCCTCAATGCAAACATATTGCTTGCGGTTTTTAAGGTAGCTTTCAAACCATTTCAACGTATCATGAGTGAGTCCATAATAAGAGAGTTTATCCAAAAGAATGTCGTGACTAACAGTATCAAAAGCTTTTGATAAATCAAGGAATACACCCAAAGAAATATTGCCATTATCAATTGAGTCTATAATTCGATTGACAAAATCAAGAGCTGCCAATGTTGTATTCCTCTTTTTTCTGAATCCAAACTGATAGCTATACAACAAGTGATTTTCTTCCAAATGATTAGTTAAACTTTCACACACTATTTTTTCAAACATTTTAGAGAAAATTGGGAGTAATGATATTGGCCTAAAATTCGAAACCGGCTCATGGCTACCACTTTTGAATATAGGAATAACTTTGGCAATTTTCATTTCATCTGGGAATATACCCGTCAGAAATGAAGTATTAAAAAGAAAGGAAAGTGGTTGACATATATATTCAGCCACTATCTTTGTAAATTTCGTAGGGGGAGCATCGTGACCGACTGTTTTTGAGCAGTCAAGACCATAAAGCTGATCTAAAACATTATAATGCGAGATTGTTGGTAGATCCAATTTATTTTTGCATGAAATTTTCATCCAGTTTCGATAGCTATCACCAGTACTTTGAATCTTTTTCGCTAATGATGGACCGACGTTTGTGAAGTAGGTGTTAAATATATTAGCAATATCTACCTTCTTGGTATAGCGTTTGTTATTATAGAAAATGGATGAAACTTCCAAAGGTTGCGACTTTTTCTTATTTAGTATTTCATTAATGACTTTCCAAGTAGCTCTTATGTTACCCTGAGCACCATTTAACATAGGTTTATAATAGTCTTTCTTTGCAAACCTTAACAAGTGATTTAATTTGTTTCGGTAATTACGAAATTTTATTGAATTCTTAGACGGATTCTTTAATTTTGCCCTGTAAAGTTTGTTTTTCCTTCTGATAGATCTTAGAATACCTGGCGTTATCCAGGGACGCTTCAAGCTACCTGAATTGACACGAACGCTTTTAATAGGAAAGTGTTTGTTATATAGTCCAGTGATCGTATCAATCAGATAATTATATTGCTATTTGGCATAGATACTGCAATCGTAGGCAGGGGAACAACAAGCGGACTAAAGGTTCATATTTTTCGGAATCCTGAAGCTTCAGTTGCTTCAACTAAGCTGATTGACCTTATTGGAGGGTCATATTAAAGTGCTTATAGGCTAAGAAAACGCCAAAAAGTACTCAATTTCACATGGAAATCGCACGTAATGATTTATGTAGTACGCAGTTTTTGGTATTCTACTATCATCCTTATCAGTAATTGACCTTGATAACCAACAGAATTAACCACATACTGCATAGCGAAAATCATGAAAGATGGTCTTGAGCAAGAGACTATGCAAATGCACTTGACGTGCCCACCCTTCGACCATTGTTCAGAACAGACCAAACAATTATTTCTAAAAATAAAAATAATCCTAGCCTGTAATACAAAAAGAAAAAATAAGTATTAAACGTTAGGAAGACTTTTCTATAAACGTGAAACGTGGTCGATTAACACCCTTGGAAACTTTTAGATCTTCCAGAACACTGAGTGTTCTTCGTCCCCAGGTTTAACTGAACCTGATATTGCCGCATTGATTTTTATCCTTTCCCTGGGGAGGGAGAGGAAAAGGGGTTCTACTTACAATCTTTCTACACCCTGTTTCATGATTGCTGGTTACTGTTTACTTCGCTGTTTACATCATTGGTTACAGATCACTTTCATTCAATACTGTTAAAGAAAATCGCCAACTTAGAGTAAAAACACGTGACCGTTAGCTGGAAATGGCCTACTTGCATACAAAGCTAAAAAGGCCTATTCAGCTAGGATAAACGCTGTTTATCTCTTGTGTAGACTTTTCCTTATTTTGGGCATTTAAAAAACGTTTGCAATGTTTTTGCGTACTCCACGTTCAGGCAACTTGCATGAAAAGATTGCCCACAAGCATCGCACCCAAGCCAATCTTCTCCGTCGTCATCCCGACACTCTTTGCAAACTCCGACTTCTCTCCTGAAATTTAATTTTATTTACATTGAATCAAAGCCTGAACACAAAAGAATCACAATATAATATATACTCATACTTACTCCTCGACATCGCTGAAGCAAGATCCAAAGATTTGCCTCGTTATGCTTTCACGTTCCACCATGACATCCAACGAATCTTCGGCAACTGACACGCCCTCGCAAATGCAACGTGCAAACTAAAAGAAATCAAGGATTGCATATAAGTGTTTTAGACCTTTTTCAAGTAATTTGAACTCAATATATGATCGAGAGAGATCTATCATATATTGAGTACAATGAATCGCAGCGTGAGGTTTCATTTATTTAGACTAAGGGACGGACCATTAATCTTTAGGGGAGTGGGGTTGGGCAAAAACCCAAAACAATTAGAACACGACTTTAAAAAGAGAAAAAATTCGTGCATAGGAAAAATGCCGAAAAAATATTCATGCAAGCTCTAAAAAAATTTCCTGCACAGCAATGAAGGGTAAAAAAAATTCCTTCACAAAATAAAATGCCCAACCCCCCACCCCCACCTCCTCAAAAAATTCATTAATGGTCCGTCCCTAATGTGCTAGACAAGTAACTAATTACTACAATAGTGCATATATAGTCTAATTTTTGTTAGTCTCGCTAACTATTTCGCGAACTATTTCGCTCTAAAATTAAAAATTCTTTTGGGAAATTTGAAAGGGATGTACGTATGCAAATGACATCACGACTATGAACTGACTACAATTGTTGTCTGGACTGCTAGCTGACTGTAATATTTGTCACATAATATTCATAACACGAGCGGGAACAGAAGACCGTCGAACTCGCTTATGAAGACTGATTTTTAGGAGAAAAATAAACAGGCTTTTAAATCTGCCTTTCTATTAACTTGTTTGAGTCTGTCTTTTCGTCGAGGGTCGAGGGTCGAGGGTACCACGTCGAGGGTCGAGGGTACCAAGTCGAGGGTCCAGTATTACGTCGAGTATCAAGTACCAACTACAGGGTAGACCGAATTACAATGTCTAATATGGAGGAGAATTTCTAACTATTGAAAATATAATTGAAAACCATTCGCGGCAAAGTTGCATTTGAGCCCCAAAGGTCATTTCTGGTTTTATATTTAAACGACCGATTTTGTAACGCCACGCTTGACACGCTTACTATTATTTATAGATTTTTTTTAAAATTTAAAACAACAGCAAAATTATGATAACGTACCTCGTTCATAGTGGGAATAGTGTCGTTGTCAAGCATGTAGCATTCCAGCTGATTCACCAATACTTTTAAGTCCTTGTTAAAAACTTTGCGAGGCACTGGTGAAAACAGCGGTTTCCTTGGCCCCATGGGTCGTAAATGACAAGCATTCCCAGCTTCTCGGCTTGCCTGCTTACTTGGTTTAAGTTCCCACAACTAGACATGATCTTGGTAATAGTAAATCGACTTACGAATATTAAAACTAACGAATATACAGCTCTCTTCTCTAGCTATCTGCTTCGAAAGACTCGTATTAGCTATGCGCACGGGAATACAATAGCGCACATTTCCGGTCAGTTTAATGCATGCTTTGCATCAAGAACTGTCAAATGACGGAGTAATCAGATGAGAAGTCTTTACAAAATATTCGTTTGGTTTTATATTTTTAATTCTTTTTTTTAGGATAATGGAAATATAAACTTAATGTAGATTTAGGCACTGCCTAAAAGCGGAGCTCCAAAGAAATAGTATATATAGTATTGAATACGTGTCAAGAGTGGCGTTACAAAATCGGTCGTTTAAATATAAAACCAGAAATGACCTTTGGGGCTCAAATGCAACTTTGCCGCGAATGGTTTTCAATTATATTTTCAATAGTTATAAATTCTCCTCCATATTAGACATTGTAATTCGGTCTACCCTAGTTGGTACTTGGTACCCTCGACGTAATACTGGACCCTCGACTTGGTACCCTCGACACTCGACGTGGTACCCTCGACCCTCGACCCTCGACGAAAAGACAGACTCACTTGTTTAATATAATAGATAGCACGATCTTTTGACACATACCTGTTTGGGACAGTCTTTTGTGTCCTTTGTCCTTGCAATGACCTTCGGCTCGAACATAGCAGGCAGAGTTCAATAACTGGAAATTCTCCAGAAAATCTTCAAATTCCTCCCTGTTCCCATTAAAATATCCATAGCAAAACCCTTTATCCACCGAAAATCCGTTCAAATTTTCCTGCAAATAGTCTTTTTCTTTGGACACTGACTCTCCTTCCATGCTATAAACAGGACTTACACTCCACAAGCGCGTAAAAAGCCCGCGAAAACATTTGCCTCAGGGGTTCCTACGCTGGACTGGAAGCTAACAGAGCTAAGGCTTACTTTTCTCTTAGTTAGTAGATGCTTTTGTCTATCAAAAGAAAAACCGTATTTAGTTTCTTCAACAATCACTTATATCAAACAATTATTCTGTTTTTCGAAAATTCACTTTTAGTAAATATTAAGAAATGGCATTAATATTTATTTGAATAATTCTTGACGAAGAGTCACGCTCGAAAGTCCTTTTGTGACATTACTGTGTTTGTGACAACCGGAAATGAATAGACCGGTATCAGTAATCACCATGCTCCGCTCGGAAATTTTTGGGGTCCTACCTCCGCCCGGGATGTAGTCTTCCCCGGTTTGGAATAGCCTTTGAGCGTTACTTCTTTAACGGCCGTTCCGTACTTGACCCTGTTTGTTTACTATGCCAACAACAACGCGACCGCGCGATGCTCCTTACGTCAGTAATATTCAACCGTCCAGAGTTAATATGGTTAATCAAATTCGTCTTAAGTTCCATATACACGATCGCCCTCGGTCCTCACTCGGACACGAACGCTAGTAATTCGAACTCTAAGACGTGACTAACAGATTACGGCATCTATAACTTAACAGTGTACAGGAGTTAGAGATTTAAGTACCATCGATCAACGACAACGCACTAATTTCCCCATTCTCATTCGACAATTTTTACTCAAATTTTTTATTTTATTTTTGTATCATCAACTGCAATAATATTCTAAGCAGAGTTAGTAACACTCTTTGCAATTGAAGCGAAAATGTTACTGATGCCGAAAATACTACTAATGCCGAGGGAGATCGTGTTAATGTCTAGGCCCAGCAGTGGTTCGTACACTAGCGTTGGTGCTGCATCTGTCATCGCTGTGTAAACACACTGCCACCCCACCTTTCAAAATAATTGGATTAAGCGAGCAGACGAGAGAACAATGGCAAGCAGGCTAGTTATTAACTCTGGACGGTTGAGTATTACTGACGTGAGGAGCATCGCGCGGTCGCGTTGTTGAGTCAAGTACGAAACGGCCGTTAAAGAAGTAATGTTCATAGGCTATTCAAACCGTTTGACCTTTGGAATGAAAACGTCTGCATCACAACAGCGAACGAAGGAACACGGACACAGGATAAGTCAAACAAGTATAACGTCAATTTAATTTAAATAATCGAAAGGAAAAAAAACCTATACAAAGCCAACCACATTCGGTGTCCTAGTGCCCTTGCATTGACGATCTTGCACTGCTTGACAAAAATATCGCGGTCCAATTTAGATCTAGATTTACGCCACTTACGCTCTAACTTCCTCCTCTTCGATTTTTGAATTGAAATATCGTTTGAATACCACGGAGCATTAGGACGAATGATGATGGAACGTTTCAGCAAAGGTGCATTTTTATCCAAAATATACTGCAAATCTTCGTTATATCTGACTACGACGTCAGTAACATCGGAAGATGTACCATACGATTTTAACAAGGTAGAATTTGCAATTTCTTGGCGGAAAAATCGCTTGTCAACAGAATTTATTTTCCTAAAAGTTATTTCCTTCTTCACATTAGGCGGTCTCTTGATAAGTAGGTTACATATGACTGGAAAATGATCAGATATCACCGCATTGTTTACAGATAGGTCACTTACGACATGATCATCTGCCCTGGTTATGACGAGGTCAAGCATATGGTTGCAGTTATGGGTTATAGTATTTACATGTTGATCCAGATTGAATGAGTGCAGTAACTGAATAAATCTCCTGGCAGTTGAGTCATTGACATCATCAAGATGAAAATTAAAATCGCCAGCGATAAGTAAGGAGCAAGCAGTAGTTGCCAACAACTCCAAAAAAGTTGAAAATTCTCTAAAGAACAGCTCCACAGTAATCTTGTTAGAGGATGAAGGAGGAGGGCGGTAAATGGTGACAAGTCGAAGACAATTTCCCTAGTAGTTAATATTGGCATCAGAAAATTCGAAGGACGTATTACTAAATGACTTTTCATCTAATTTATGTATGCTCACATTAAACAATTTCTTGTATAATAGAGCTACGCCATAATATTAATGTTATTATCGACAATAAAATCCTTGATGATGAGTGTCTTATTTTTGACAGATTGAGCATTTAACAGGCAAAAAACAGAATTCTCGTCTATTGTATTGTTGCAGAAGGAACGATGTTTTTTAGAGTGAATATCTTCAATGTGAATAGAGATCAGGTTACTAAAGTTAACGGAGCCAGGTTTAACAGGTTCATTAGGTAACAGTGTAAGCAGTCTACCAGGTAGTGATTCCTGGTATTGGAACGAGAGGTCGGTGTTTTGAGCTAATAATTCTTCCAGCCATTCAAATTAGAGGAGTTTCAAACCTTTAAAATTCCTCCAAATTTTATCGATATCTAGCTAAAACAACCTCTGGGCTGAACGGCTTAAGGCGCGCTTACATGGAGCAATTTTCTCTGCAACTTGTGTCGCCGTTGCGACACAAGTTGCAAGAGTGTCTATACGGTGCACCGGAGACACAATCGCTGCCAAAAGTAGAAACGAATTCTACTTTTCGCAACGATTGCGGCAACTTGTCTCGCCACTTTTTTAAAATTGTGCTGTAGGTTACACGCTGCAAATGCTTCATGCAACTTGTGTCGCAACACAGCGAAAATTGCTCCATGTAATCGCACCTTATAGATTGAATCGGTGCCTTGAAATACTACTTCTGTTTGCCGTTCAAATTGTAGTACCATCAAACCTTAAAAAGGCTATCGATACCCTGAAACAACCTTTGGGCTAATCTAAGTCAAGGCACGGCTAACTCACAGATTGAAACCTGAAACAAACCTCCGGGCAGATTAATGTCAGGGTACGGCTAATTCACAGATCGAATTAGAATTTCATTTCATTAAATTTATAAAATATTCAACGTTATTTCGTCCTTTAGCGGGGTATAATATTATTTTCGAGTGTTTTCCTTTCTGAGAATGACACTCGGCGTTTTTGCTCTTGCCTCGTATAATCAACCGGAAAGACTTCAACGTAAATAACCGCCCATAAGAATTCCGATAAAGCCTTGCTGTCATAATGTTTTATTTCTAAAATGACTAATCCAGTCGCACTGTTCGCCGCCGGTTCTGCAATTCAGGGCAAAATATCTCCTAGGGTGACTGTGTTTTTATCTGGAAAATTAAACTTGAAGTGTAATGAAGTCAAAACAAACAAAAAAAGGTGAAAAGTATATGTGCATGATTTTTTAAATTTTCTATGAAAGAAGAAAAATATATATAAACTACTTTTTTCATTAAATTCCTGTCTTGTTAAGTACCGCGTGTTATAAAGAAAGTCAAAGATTTCATGTATGTGGTTTCAAGGAACACCCGAACCAACTGACTTCATTAAAAACCTAATTGAAAACAACCTCACTGCACCAGCAACAAGGTAGCAACCAATAACATAACAGCATCATCTTCCAAAGCAACATCACCAAACAAACCTAACTTCATTATGATCATCCTCATCAATAACATCACAACAAGGTCAACACGATTGCCAACATCAACAGCATCAACAAAAGCAACATCACTAAACCAACCCAACTTCATCAACAGCATCACCAACAAAAGCAACATCACCAAACCAACGTCATCAACAGCATCACCAACAAAAGTAACATCACCAACCCAACGTCATCAACACATCAACAAAAGCAACAACACCATCACCAAACCAACCCAACGTCATCAACAGCATCACCAACAAAAGTAACATCACCAAACCAACCCAACGTCATCAACAGCATCACCAACAAAAGTAACATCACCAAACCAACCCAACGTCATCAACAGCATCATCAACAAAAGTAACATCACCAAACCAATCCAACTTCATCAACAGCATCACCAACAAAAGTAACATCACCAAACCAACCCAACGTCATCAACAGCATCACCAACAAAAGCAACATCACCAAACCAACCCAACGTCATCAACAGCATCATCAACAAAAGCAACAACACTAAACCAACCCAACTTCATCAACAGCATCATCAACAAAAGCAACATCACTAAACCAACCCAACTTCATCAACAGCATCACCAACAAAAGCAACATCACCAAACCAACCCAACTTCATCAACAGCATCACCAACAAAAGTAACATCACCAAACCAACGTCATCAACAGCATCACCAACAAAAGTAACATCACCAACCCAACGTCATCAACACATCAACAAAAGCAACAACACCATCACCAAACCAACCCAACGTCATCAACAGCATCACCAACAAAAGTAACATCACCAAACCAACCCAACGTTATCAACAGCATCACCAACAAAAGTAACATCACCAAACCAACCCAACGTCATCAACAGCATCATCAACAAAAGCAACATCACTAAACCAACCCAACTTCATCAACAGCATCACCAACAAAAGCAACATCACTAAACCAACCCAACTTCATCAACAGCATCACCAACAAAAGCAACATCACCAAACCAACCCAACTTCATCAACAGCATCATCAACAAAAGCAACATCACTAAACCAATCCAACTTCATCAACAGCATCACCAACAAAAGTAACATCACCAAACCAACCCAACTTCATCAACAGCATCACCAACAAAAGCAACATCACCGCCACCAACAACGAAAACGTTAGGAATTTACGAAAACTGTTTTCTTTCCGATTCTGTCCTACTTTACACTTTTGTAAATCCCCCACCCTCCCCATCGAATCTGTATTTATAGTCTTTTTTTTTTTTTTGAATTTTTTTTTCGTAACAGCACAAGTGTCTTTTTCCTATCTAAAATTGCGAAAATAACCAAAACATTCGGCTGGTATTAGTATCGGCGAGTGACCTCTTAACTCGAGAACACTATGAGTGGTCTCCAACAGTAACATATCATTTCTTCTCGATCATGGTTGGTTTTTTAAAGCCATCATTGGTGTGTTTGCCCTATTTTAAAAACGTAGGCAGGAGTAGAAGGACGTTTTTTAGGACTACCAAGGGCTGAGTTGAATTGATCTACGAGTCAGATTCCATTCCTCACGAGAACAAGGCTTTGTTACAGGCAACTTTTAAGAACGTGGTTCTGTTGGTAAAGCTCAAACTAGTACATTAGGAATTGGTCCGATAGTAGTATTTGAGCAACCCATGTCATCGACAAGCACTCTTTTCACCGTCTCTACAATCATCCCACTGAACAACTCCACAAGTACGGAGACCAGAAATGAAGACCAGAACAAAGTTCCTCAAACTATAGCTTTAGTTTGTCTGATAATCCTGAGCCTAGTTGCTAACATAATTGTCGGCGTAGTGGTGCTCAGAGATAGAGAACTACGTCTATCAGTACGAAACCTAGTTCTCGCAAGTCTTGCATTTTCAGACCTTCTGATGAACGAGGTGATGCTATTCTGTCTTTTCAGCTTGGTCGGAGTTATCACTGACCTTCAGAAACAAGTTTGCTCCGTGTTCACAAGGCTACATGGCATTCTAGTGTATGTAAACGTGCTTCATTTGTTTATTTTAAGCATCGATAAATACGTGGCAGTTTTTTATCCCTTACGATATGCGCAGAAAATCACAGTTAAAAGACTTGTCCTGGGTTTATGTGTGGTTTGGATTGTTCCTGTTATCACGATTGGGCTTGCTCCTGAAATAATGGATGGAAGACCTAACTATCACTCATCGACCACCATCGTGGAGTGCATGAACTTTCCTGCTTACAGTACAAGCGAAAGACAGAGAAATTATATATTTTCAAATGCAGTTTTCTTGTTTGGGATTCCGTTGTTGTGCATGCTTTTGGCCTACTTAAAAATCGCCAAAGTGTCTTGGTATCAGTCCAACCGTGTTGATCATGAGCCGAGAAATGTGGTGACAAGATCTCCCAGTGCAAGAATCAGAGTGCGGGAAATGAAGTGGGCAAAAACTATTGGTAAATGAAGCGATAGTATTAAAGCGGTTTTCGTATGAGTGGGGAACGTAAGGTACTGATCAACAGCATGCCGTAACATTGGACTTCCAGTAATTTGTCCAATCATAACGCATAGTTATGATTAAAGTAAGATATCGTTTTGCTACAAATTTGCGCTATCGTTTCCTACTTATACGAAAACCGTTCTAATATTATTGAGAGGCGGTTATCGAGTTTTCAGTGGTGCAAATTAAAAACAAGCTTGCAGAAATGAAGTAAATATCACTGGTTTGGATTGGCATCCACGAAAACTCGAGTTCACTGCATCAGAGCTCGGTCCGTCAGTTATTTGTCAATAGCACGAGTCCATTACTAGTAGTATGCATTACCGGGTCATGAGCATGAACTAATACGCTTGGTTTTTAGAATTCTTTTATGTAGCAGCCAATTGTAGTGCATTAAAAGAGTCAATCGGAGTACAGTTTTCGAAAACAAAGAGCGGAACAGCCTCTGTCGAATAGCACGAATTCAAGAGACCTTTGAGATTTTTTGTACAAAGCAAAACGTGGGCTCTCAATTAACAGTTAGGCTAATACTCATTGACGTTGCCTTCTGTTCGACTCGAGGAATTCGCTCTAAAATTAGACCCGTTTGTGACTCTGGACTTTAAAACTTGTGGTCGAATTTCTCGTGCGCCTCAACAGTTTACAAACCTAGCCAAGACAAGTAGAATGATTTCTGCGATTAATATTATTATTCAGATAGAATCATTTTCCGGTTTGTTTTGCGTAAGAATGTGCGTTAACGCAAATCTGTTCTCTAACGAACATCAGGTGCAAAAAGTAGTTGCGTTCGATCGATAATTTGAAACCATTAAAAGACAGCACCGTACAGTAACGAGAGCCGGGACAGTACTATCAATTATCTTTTTGTTTACAAAATATACTTATCAGTTTAGGTTGTTTTGCTTTCCGCTAACGATTCTGCTGTCAAAGGTGAAAGAATTCTCTGAAATTTCAACCACCTATATATGACGCATTTTCGCTTCATTAAAAACACCCCCAGCGAGTTTTTTTTTGGTCTGATCTAAATTTGGTAACATAAGAGACACAAGTGAATGCATCTAATTCGCAGATAACTCTTAACCCCTTAATATTTCAAAACAAAGTCAGATTCAAGTACTTATTTTTTTCCTTTGGCTACAACTGTAGTCAAAATTATTTCAATTTCTACCTCGTAGACCATATTTAGCTGAACAACTTGAGGACGTTCCTGCGAGTAAAATATCTTGGAAGTTGACCATTTCGGCACCTATCGTGAGCTACGTGAAGAGTCGGCAAGTGGTGAAAACAACAAATAATCCGGTGGAAAATAAAATGTGGAAAATAGCAAATAATAAATATATTGATGAAACAGAAAATGTTGTGTTTCGGTGCGATAAATAAATTCCATTCAAAAAATTGAATCCACATTTTTAGCATTTCTTTTACTGAAATATATAAAATAAAATATGGGTGTCACTGACTTTCTTTTAGAGATATGAGAGTTTGAAGACTTTCTTGATATTTTGTTCATCAAAAAATTCGATTGACGTCACCACGATGTTTGCGCGCCCACTAAACTTATGCGAAAAAAAGGATGCGCGTGAATAATACCCGCGAAAGTTGGGAGGCGGGGTTGCGATGCTTTTCGATCTCCCACAATAATTCAGCCCCACAATCCTATGCACCTCGAAGTCGTTACCAGTCTTTCTTCACTCTTTAACTTTTCTTTTTGCAGGCATTACGGTTGGCGCATTTATCTTGTGTTATCTTCCAATCATCGTGATGCTCCTACGACAAGCTTATTATGGCCTGGAACCAACAGCGTCTCAAGCCATCCTGTTTCTGTCTTTCACCAACACACTAATCAATCCCGTTATTTACGGCCTCCGAAGCAGAGATTATCGCAAGGCTTTCCTTAAACTGTGCATTAAAGATTCTGACGTCGTTTCCGGTTGCATTGCGTCACAGAGAAACCGAGGAACTACTAAGGGGACCAAGAGTGAACAGAAACTACAGAATAGAGCTCCAGGTATGGTTAAGGTTGATAACATCAGTGAGCTGTCGTCTACTTCTACCTCTATTTCGTTTGTCATCAGTAGGGCGTTGTTTCAAACAGTTTTGTCAGAAGTTCTTGAAGATGGCGTTTGTTGACTGGCTTTTAGTGATTGGTTTTGACTTTTGACTTATTTACCTCATATATCCGCATATATATTATTCTCTATATACCGTCTGCAGTTATAAACCATATGACTGGTTGGCATAACTGTTCTGCGCTAGCTGTGTGTACAGTTTACCGTATACTGATCATATACCGCATATATATTATCCTCTATATACCGTATGCCCTTATAAACCATATGACTGGTTAGCATAACTTTTCTGCGCTAGCTGTGTGTACAGTTTGCCGGTATACTGATCATATACCGAATATATAGATGATGGCTAGTGAAACTAGCGTGGACTGCGTCGGTGTTTCTAATGAAACAAGTTATCGTAGATTTATAAGTTTTACACCGTAGTGAAAATAGAAAACTGACGTTTCGGACGTTAGTCCTTCGTCGGAGTCAATTATCCTCTATATACCGTATATATAAACTTATAAACCATGCGACTGGTTGACATAACTGTTATACTCTTTTGTACAGTTTGTCCGTATACTTGTCATATACCTTCTGCACTTCTAAAGCATGCTTTTTATAATGTATACTCTCTCTATATATCCCTATCAAGAACCGCCGAAAAAAATGAGTTCGCGGAAATGCCCAGGCCATTCTGATCATTTCCAATGTGATCTTGGAAATGCGATTTCTAGTGTCGCAGTTTCGAGGGACGATAGACCTTTTGGGGTCGGGCGTTTTGGTCTTCATTTCAGACCACCTGTCATTCTCTTGATAATAAGATTCTTTGTTTCAGTTGTATCCATATTCATGTATGTTCTCATGAGCAGCCGTTAAACGAAGAGGTGATACTCTAGGGTCTGAAATGAGAAAACATTACGCCCAAACCGAAAACCTCTATGTGCAACGTATTTATTGCATATTATGAAATAACTGTTATAAATCTCGCATTCTGATTGGTTGGGAGCGCGTGCTTTATGACGCACGCGCACGCGCCCTTTGCATTAAGAGAAATAAAAAACTTGTTTGCTGGGCTGTGTGGAGTTATGAAGCACTTGGGGATTGGCAGAACACCCAAGAAGTATCGAGGAGCACTTAACACTGCTGTCGTGTACTGCCAATCCCCGCGTGCTTCAGTATAACTGCACATAGCACGCGCGCGCGCTTTCTATTTATTCAAAAAGTCATGTCTAAGCTTTAGGCAACTCATAAAAGAATATTATTCGCCTCCGTCGTTCATATACCGGTGCTCTATACTATATACATTTTATAAGGTATACATTATTTAAACCATGATATATTCTAGCATTTTATATAATTTGACACTATCGATCTGCTACTATACTACGGTCAGACCCTAAAGAGAGAGCAGGCTCTTTTGAAGCGAAAAGTTTGGGAATATACCCATTTATTATAAGATCAAGTTGACATTGCAGTGCATTGTGGAGCTGTTTTGAGGACGAAAATGGACGCCATCTTGGAATATGTGCCGTAAATCAGCCCCATAATGCACTGCAATACCAACTGGATCCATTCTTTTACTCAACCTCGGGATGGCTTATATTTACACTTTACTGTCTGCGAAAATGCCTATTTTTCTTTTATTATATTTACTATACCATATTATATCATTACGAACGTTTCTATTATTGTCATAACGCATTCAAATTTACGTAATGTTAATTTGTCCCCTTTAATAGATAATTTATGTTATCCCTAATAATTGCGCAAAGCACAGGATCAATCACGTGACCGTCTTCTAACAGTTTCTCCATGGCGATAAGATGATGAATACTGCTGACGACATGTTTGGTAAAATCGACCTGGAAAAAAAGGCAATGAAATTTAGACCCTTTGCACTGAGTCCCTCGAGGATTTGTTTTGGGGACATAACAATGGATTTCTTTTTTGCATAAGAAAAGACGGACTATTGTTTTATCTCCCAGAACAATTCCTCTAGGAATTCAATGCAAGTTGTCTATTTAGACAACAGGTAACCCAAAATGGTAATCTTACTTTCTTCTCCTCTGATAGACCTTTAATGTTTTCATTAATGTTCCATTTATATTAGTATTTATTTTTGTTTCTAATGTTCGGGAATTCTTCGTATTTTAGTACCTACTGATACACAAAGGGATTGTACTAAAGGGAACGGCATATGGTCTGCTTTGAAGAAATTCTTCAAGGATCCCTTTAAACGATTTAGAGTGTGCGGAAGTCCAAAAAGCGAATTATCAAAAGGAAAGAAAACATTTGAAGACGTAAGGAAACTCTTAGGTAAAAATGTCAGCAAATATTAACTAATATAGTTAACGTTGTATACCTCTGTGTGCACAGTACGTGTACAGTTAGATAGCTCCATTACACCGTAGCCAGTCGTAATTCCTTTAAAGCAATAGACCACATTTCAGGTTACAATAAATTTAGCATTTAATAGCGACTTGGAGGGATGGCAACCGTAGGGTGTCGTGCAACACAGGTAATAAATGCTTGCATTTTTATTCCGTAGTTGACATACATCACTTCATATGGAACAAAATGCTTTCGACCTTGGTTTTCTTATTCTGATTCGTAATGCATTATGTAAGGTTCATTGGCCTGAAACGAAGGAAACGTTTTCACTTTGTCATCCCTTTGCAATGACATGTGTAAAACGGAGTTGTTTGCGACGTTGCACGAGTTCAATCAAGATTTACTTCTCCAGTGCTGCGCTCAAATACTTGTATCGTGCCCACAGGTCTAAAACGCCGCTGGCAATGTTCGAAGCCAGACATGTGACTCTTCTGTTTACGGCTTTCCAAAATTGTGCTCACATTAATTAATTCTTAGAGTTGTTTCAAGAAAAGTTGCTACAAGAGACAACCCTTGGGACTGAACGATAGCCTCTATTTATGCGCAAACAGCCTTAGCAAAATTATTCTACGATACTTTTAACCACTAACCTGGTTGTCTCTTTTCTAAAGCAAGCAATCGCAAAATAAAAGCCAGACGAGGCTCCTGGCTCAGACGAGGCAGTCTCACATTCATGCTGATTCGAAATCCAGTTCCAATCTCCCGCGGACTGGACGTCAGGTGACCATATTTCTCGTCGAAGGAAAAGTCATGGGCATTCTCGCAGAGCAATTGCTCTACCATATCAACAATGTGACGTAATCTATTAAAGGCCATTTTGACGTCACTTCCGGTTTGCTGTGAGATGAATTTTAGATGTTCCTGTTCGTTGATGAGTACGACTACTCTTCCGTCCCCGTAGTATATTCCACGCCCTGAAGGCCATTTCTGGTCGGACTCGTTTATATAAGGATAGAATATATAGTTCCTTCTAAGAATGCGATCTCTGGTCTCTTTGTCAACAGCAGATAACTTGACGTAATTTGAGGTTTCGTACCCTATGGAAACAAAATGACATCATCTGAATGTGGTTGACTTAGATGGCCGAACAAGTTTAAAAGAATAAAATTAATACGCTGTATATAAAGACCTCGCATGTTCCAGAGCCAAAGTACTTATCACACAAGAAAACGGAAATTCTCAATCCAAGATATAAGCTTTAGAGCCTCGTAGCGCCAAGATATTCTTATGGCTAATATGATGTAGTTGGCGTTTGATTCATTGAATGCAGCGCGTATAAGCCTTTTCATAGTTTAAGAATCGATTCCACTGCGCATGCAATTTTATTCCGAATTTCTCACCTTTTGTTTAATTAGGAACAAAAGAAGTTGAGAAATTCGGGATAAAATCGCATGCGCAGTGGAATCGATTCTTAAACTATGAAAAGGCTTATTGAAGAACATTTGCTAGATATGATGCAATACTAGCCAAAACGTACTATCGAGATTTAAACCTTACTGACACAGGTATCTTTGCTAAAATCCGTACCTGGGATGTTATTTAGTATTTCTACAGCTGTTTTCTCAATTTCCCGTCTTTCCTTCTCTGAACATTTCCAAGCAAAGGGAAATCCTCTTAGCGACCGCAGTACTCGGACACGACAAGATACCACATATCTTGGGTCCAGGTTTACACAATCCAAGTTCCTTGCGTCAATGCTGCTGGTATATTTAACTCTAGGATAAACGCCGTGTAGGAATTCAATGAGGGGATTTAGAATTTTGGGAAATAAAGCGTAAACGTCTCCGTCTCCAGCTACAAAACCGATGTTGTTAGAAATCGCTTCTTTTTCCAAGAGTCCATATTTAAGTGCATGTTTGAGGGTAAATCCGAAGAAGGTTGCTTTATCTTTGTATTCATTGCATACTTTAAGTTTTGCATAACGCGAGACGAGCGTTTGACGACGCTGGTGTTCCTCTAGAATCTCTCGCAATGAATGTTCGCTGGCATGCACAACTCGTGCAACTTGTCCTCCAATGTTAGAACTATAATCCTGATCACCAAGGAAACCATTGAACCATCCTGACACAGTAGCCGCGAGTCCTGCCCCAGCTGCCGCAAGAGAGGCGACAACAATAAGATTTTGATTTTCAGAAGACATTGTGTGATTATTCATAAAAGTCAAACACAGCTCAAAAATGCCGGCCCGCACGATTGTTTACGTAAAAAGTGCGCGAGCGCCACTCGGTAGTCTCGTTCGCCGCAGGCCAGAAGGAACGCAGGCTCTGGGTACGAGTGCTGATCACCTTGCTCATATTACAGTATGAACTACTTTGCATATCTATGTATTCTTTTTCAACATAAGAGTCAGCCAAATATCTAATATTAATACGCCTACACTATACACTTTAGTTATATTTGACCAAAAAGTCGTATTAAACCTTAAATAAAGCGATCGATTTTTGAGCTTTTTTGTTTTTCTTTTAATTTCCCAGAATGCACCTCATATATCGATTTTTGCAAAGCACTGTAACAAGTATATAATCTTTTTTTCATACGAGTATGAAACTAGTGAATAGTTGGATGACAAAATACAAAGAATTGTTCAAATGGAGCGTTGTTTACCGTTGGGTGTATGACGTCACTGACACCTATAAAAATTCGCAAAAATATAATAATTAGTGATTATTATTTTATCAATATGACAAAAATATCAATATTTGCAATCGGAATATCAAGAATAATCTTTAATTAGCCAATGATTATTAGCCGATAAGTTATATTTTAAAAAAGACCTTGAATAGAATAAGATATAGAAATATAGATAAGTTGTAATGCTTGGTAACGAGGAACAAGGGCTTACGCCCGGAGTAAACTTGTTCCCAAGCACTGCAACTTATCTATATTTTTATATCTTCATATATTTCTTTATCTTTAACTATTTCATTAGTGCCACGCGGTCCACATACTCTCATCTTGAATAGAATAGATAAATTGATAAAGGAATTTAAATTAAAGAAATGATTTTATAAGGTGCAAATTTAACATTTAGTCTTAAATTCATTCATAGATTTCAGTGGTGGATCCAGGGGGGGGGGGGTCGAAGGGTTTCACGGATCAACCCCCCTTGAAGGTTTGATCTTTTAGGTAATAGAAATATGTCTTATATAAATTTTGCTTAAAAGTGTCCACAAAGATAATGTTGAACACGGAAATGATAGATATTTGCTGTTATAATGTTTCATTTACCTTTAAGTTCCGTTACTAGATAGTAAATTAGGTAATTAGAGCCAATTTTTTTGTCAAACATCGACTAAACAAAAGAGAATTATACACAGTTTAAGAATTGAAAAATCCTGGATCCCCCTCTGGATTTCGAAATTATTAACACTGGAAAACGTCATTAAATTCAGGAGTAATTTACATAACAGTGGCACATTCGTGAATTGATGAACGCCCCTCGGACACACTGTTAGTCACGTGCTAAGTTAATTAATGACTTGGCAAAACCGGTTTTTCTTGTTTGATAAGTCTATTTGAGAGTTGTGACAGTACAAGAGATAGTGCACGTTTTAAAAGAAGTTCTCTACCAAAAATTATACTAATAATCGTACGATATGGCGGAAACGAAAAGCCGTTCGAATAAAGTTTTGTTTTCCCCGTTGAGTGTAAGCATAAAGAAATGCAAAAAGCGCTGTTTGGTTTTGAGTAGGTCTTATATGACGTCACAGTCTGTTGAGTAATATCACAGTTCACGTGCGTAGCTAATGCCAGGACCAAAACCTGTTTGATGAGTCGTGTTGCGTAAGTGGTCTATATAAGTGATAAGATTGCAGGTTCTAAAGTAGTTCTTTACGAAGCGATCAATTTGTGGGGAAAAAAAACGATCATTTAAATTGAGAGAATTTAATTGTACGATATGCCTGAACAAAAAGCCGATCGAATGAAGTTTTGGCTTCGCGCTGAGTGTAAACTTAAAGAACGACGAACACCTTTGACTCCGAGCGCGTGCTCACATCTTCTTAATGCAGGTAACTTATGCTTGTACTTATTCATTATTCTCGTAATTACGGATCTTGTTTTCGTAAACATTTAATGACAACTTAAATAAACTCTTCCTCTTTATCCTCGCAGTTCAAGAAAGATAAATGACTGAATATATAAATGTTATAGAACCTGACCAACACGGCCCTGCACTAGTAACTCTGCTTCATCCCTCGATTCTAATTTCCATCGCTTGTAGAAGGTTATAAGACTTACTTTTGTTTCTAGGACATGAAGTTATTGTAGAAAAATCCGCAGACCGTTGTTATCCTATTGAGGACTATGAGAGGTAAGAAGGACTAATGCAATGATATATTAACTTATTGCCCAACAAAAGCGAAATGGATATTGGACAAATTCACATTAGTAAATCCTATAAAAAATCATTTTGTCCATTTGACCCTTGACAAGTGTTAATTTCACGGGCTTAATTTCACGGGTTAAATGCCTTCACTTATTCATAATTTTTTTTCGTTCAGTATTTTTTTATGTCTGCTTGTATTGAGACATCTCCTAACCCCCACCCCTACCCTACCCCTATGCTTATTAAAGGGAATAGCTGTATTTTCCACACCTAATGGTAGTGCTCTTTATAGCACAAATGAATTCATTTACTGTTCATATCTCTTTAGTCTTGGTTGTAAAATTGTGGAACAAGGATCTTGGCCAAGTGCTCCGAAAGATGCTTACATTATTGGAATAAAGGAACTGCCGGATAGTGACGAACCATTGATCCATAGACATGTATATTTTGGTCATGCGTATAAGGTAATCCCTGTCATAATAGGAAGTGTTTTGAAGTATGAATGCCTTAATTTGGTCATGGATACGAATCGATTGTTATTATAAGTGCGCTGTAGCATGTTCTAATGAATATTTTGGTCATGAATACAAAGTATTCGCCGTTATAATTATAAGTGTATTGTTACAATTGTTTTGTAAGAAGAATATATAGCAAACTTAGATTTCCTCAACAAAACTTTTGTCATTACATAATCTCTTTCTTTATTACAAAACTTGAGTGCCATTTTGTTTTTGTAAAATATGTTTTTTTTTGTGTGCAGGGCCAAGATGGATGGAGAGAACTTTTATCAAGGTTTCACTCTGGTGGAGGTGAGCTTCTTGATGTGGAATATATCGTTGATGACCAAGGTAATAAAACCATCCATAAAATAAAAATAATTTTTTAAATTAAAAGGGCATATGATATTTTTAAGACTTTGGTAAAGGATTTGTTGTATCTTGCATTCTACATTTTGCTAACTAATTAGTTTGAAATGAGTATTATACAGGGCTTAACATAACTGCAGCCTGACATTGGACAAAATTTTCATGTATTGTTGTTACATTTGGCTGATGGTATTTACAATGCGTAAAGTGCAGTTCCTCCTTGGTATGCACCATGCAACGGAACCTTCAGCAACCTTTTTTTTGAAATAGCTGTACATTAGTGTTGATTATTGGGGTGCATGTGAGATAAAGATGGGGTATTATTGACATTATTTAGATTATTTTCCAGTCGCCCCCATGTGAGTTGAGTTGGTTGGTTCTCTTTCTGACTACAAGGGTTTTTCCTCTAGCTTTTCCTCCCTGCTCTAAAAACCAACCCAACAAATTTAAACTGGTAGGGGCTCTGCTCCCAGGTCATACATGGACTGCATAGTGGCTGCAAGGGGCACCTACACATGCTTCCAGTTCAACCCGTTTGAGTTTCACCACTGTTTTTATTTTGTTCTCATTCCTGAATTCAATATTAGATCACAAACTACACTCTATTTAGAATTGTCTTTAAACAACGGTTGCATTTCGGTCAGTTTCTATGTATTTATTGTATTGATCCAAATGTCTCGGCAATTGTTTGAAGGCAATTTATTGAGTTAAGCTGTAATATCATCAATTTTCACCGTCTTCTCGAAGTGTAATAATTGCTCAAGTGTTGTTCCCAAGTAATTATATAAAACAACATATCAAAATAAAGTTTGCTAACATAAACTACTTCCGTATTAATAGGTGTTCGTGAAGTAGCAGAGTTTGGTCCAATGGCAGGGCTTTGTGGCTGTGCACTTGGAGTAGCAGTATGGTGCCATCAACAACTCAAGTAAATATACTCTTTACCTATTGCTTAAAGTTTACTCACATACGCATTGGTTCAGACATAAATCTTATTATAAATATATATACCAGGGATCCTTTTTTCATAATAGAAGATGTGTGATTAATTCCCAGTAATCTCTGTCCTGCTCAAGGGCAGATCCTGGCAAAATTTTAGGGGTGAGGGGCTAATTGAGTTTCTTCCATCAACACAATGGAAAACAATAAAAAAGGATCTAATTCTTCAGTTTTGTTTTTTTCCCTGCTGATGGGGGGCTTCAGTCCCCCTTTGTCCCCCCCCCCCCCCCCGGATCTGCCCTTGCTGCTATCTCAAATTCCGAATATTGTGAACTCTCTGTTTTCTTGAACTAAAGGTAACATCCCATTCTCTCAAAGTAGTTGCTCCCTTAGCATTCCATTATGTCTTGATCGACAGTAGAATTCAAGATGGCTGTTGTATTGTAAAATTAATAAATAGACATCAGATTTTATTTCTGTCCTCTTATTGAAAATAAATTGTGTCATCACATTGTCAGAGTAGAGTGGATACGAATACTACATAAAACTGATGTCTGTTTTTTACAATAACAATGATAAAAAATTCTCATTTTTGTCCCTATTTTCACTACAGTGTTAAACTTATCTACCATAACTTGCAAAATTAGAAAGAGTGTGCGCTCGTTGATGTCAGCTTTATCTGTCTGCCCTCTTATTGATAATAAAAAATAACCAATCAGCGACAAGAAATTTGTAAGTTTTTGTAAAAAGGTCTATAATTTATGTTCTTTTTTTGTCCTTAATTCGTAGCCCAAACACAAGGTTTCCAAGTGTCACACCATATCCTTCTGAAGAAACACTTGTCAACCACCTTAGAAATCAATTACAAGCAGTAGCAAAGAAACGAGGTATAATACTTATACTGTATTAATGTTAATACTTGGTATTTATTTCCAATGTGGTATCCTAAGAATCATACACTTCATGGCTGTACAAAGATGTAAGGCCATGTAATGTTGTCCTGTGACTTTCATTCAAGGTGTTTAACCTGTGAATTATACAGTACAGCCCAGAAACACGTGAACATTTATCATCATTTTTTGCGTGAGCAGATCACGATTTGCTCGCACCGAGTGCTTGCCCATCTCCTCTCACCGAGTGCTTGCGATCTGCCTGCGACTTGTTCGCACCTTTCTTTATTGTTGTTCGCTATTTGACTGCAATTTGGTTGCAATCATCGGTGCTCGCGAGCAAAATGCGAGCAAATCCTGACTAAAGTTTTCTCTTCCACAAAAACCTGTTCCACAAAGATTCTGTTTGGTTCGCATTTTTAGCTGGTTCGAGCTGTTTGTTCGGTCAATTCAGGCACACAGATAAAACCTGGCTGAAGCAACTGATCTGCTCACGATCAAATGTTAACATGTTTCTGGGCTGTACTGTAAGAACCGTGTAAAGAATTATCATTCACAGCCATTAATTTTTTCTTTCAATTTCAGGTGTTACAGTTTTTCCTAAAACACTCATCATCGGGGGGAGTGGTCGATGTGGCAGAGGGGCCTCTTACATCTTAGAAAAAATAGGATTCCCCAGGTAATGCAAATTGTTAAGTCTATAGAATTTAAGCGCTGGTTAATGGTTTACTGCTATGATTGATGGATCATCCTGTTATTGATAAAGCATATTTATTACCTACCTGCTTAATTCAATATGCACAACTACTGACTGTAATGTTACTCTACATGTATTTGTTTGATCTTGGTCAAAGCAATTGCTAAAGATAGTTTTTCCACTACATCCTTGCTAATTTCATTCAATTTCATTGAATTTCATTAACTGCCTGAGAAAACATCATACAAAAGAAGACTGTTAATCAAATGATTGTTTGGTACTTTTGCATACTTTGATTGAAGGCAATGTATTGCCTGATTTCCCTGCTGTGACTATTGTCTTGCACTCCGAATCTAGTAATAAACAGTGATAAGCAATTGAATATTTTTCCTCCGGGAGAGGGGGGAGTACTCCCCTATATTCACTATATGGGTAAGGGTCACAAAACAGGGTATGGTTTTCAGCGATTCTACTCTGGAACAGGGTATGTAAAATCGCCCTTAGCTCAGGCTTAGCTCAGTTAGTGTGCGGCCTTTGGACCTAGAAGTCCACAATTTTATTCTCAGGATCTCCAAATCTTTTTTTCAACTATTCCCTGTTCAGTGTAGCGCCAATAATCTGATGGGGTAAAGGGCACACTTTTAAGTGCTTTATGCATAAGCCCCTGGCTTGCGGGAGAATTGCACAATAGGTCTCTGTGCTATCAAGTAAAATAAATTACCTGTACCTTATACAGTAAATACCTTGCATTGGCCATTTTGATATTTTCTTACTACATGTAGCCGGTAAATATACAAGCCATATAATTATTTATTGTGTTTGTTGATCTAAGAAAGGGTGGAAACAATTTGGTGTTGTATGGTTTTAGTTGTATGAGGTTAAATTTCAAGTCAAAGTTTGATTTGTACATGTATGTTGGACTGGTTCTCTTTCTTTTTCCATTGTGCACTTTTTTGATTAGATTTATTCTTTCAGCTCTGTAGCTGCCAGATGCATATAAGATTGGAGTCTAAACCATCCAAATATGCATTAACAAAGGTATCAGTGGCGCAGTTTAAAACCTGCCTTGCAAATGCTCTCCCTCTTTTGAAAATTTATTAAATTACTAGGAATAATCTTTGACTGGATTCCAATTCCTGTGGGTGTCCCGTTATAAAATTTGAATTTTTTTAAAAGGAGGAAACTGGGAAAAGCAACAGAATAACAGTCACAGTGGCTGTGTTGGCCTATTTCTTGTTACTTATTGCCTTTTCTTCCTACCGAGAATTATACAATTGGTTATTTTTTTAAACATTTTCAAAATAAAGTGAAAGATGAGAAAAGGATTGCAGTGCACCTAAGAAAATGTTTTTTTTATAAGTGTAACCTTTAAACCTTTTCTTATTTGTTATATATTATTTAATGCTGCACACATTTATAGCTTGATATACATATACCAAACAAAAGCGTAAAACTATGGGATTTACTTTTGGTCACCAATGTTTGCACATTAATTGCTTTTTATCTTCAAAAAAGAATAAATTATGGAAATTGGTTACTCTTTCAAGTGCTTGATATGGTTTCTCAAACTATTAATAAGTTTTGAAGAAATTTAAAGCATAAGTTGCCAAAGTTTATGCTAAAGATATAGAAATATAGATAAGTTGTAGTGCTTGAGAACGAGGTATTCCGGGCGTAAACCCTTGGAATTAAATTCGGAAAAATTAATTTCCGACCTTGCTGGGATTCGAACCCATGACCTTCGGAATTGTACTACCGATGCTCTACCAGCTGAGCTAGAACAATAATTAAGAACATTTCCAAATCTTCTTCACACTAGTGATTTTCTTTGTTTTCTCCTTATGAGAGTTTGAGTAGTTCCTTTCTGCCATCCTTTTTCATTCATAAATGATTCATCAACAATCTTTTTTACAATAGAGGTTACAGTTCAATATCATAGTAAGAAAAAACTTGTTCAGGGTGTAAACTTTTTGATGGGACCTTCAAAGCATTAAGGTTGCTCCATGGGGTTTTCTCAGGTGCTACCATGCAACTTCAAATCGCAAATATGTGAACACAAACAATTTTTGTGGGGAATTTTTTTTAAGTTTTAAAGGAAAGATGAAATTTTTTAATGAGCATGATGTTTTTACTGAAATCGGAATTAAGTTGAGCATGTTTAGGGTTGTGCATGTGTGGTGTGTGTGTGCAAGGGTGTGGGAATATAGGAGTGGGTGCAGATGTAAAAAAGGAAAACAATTCTGTAACACTATTAAGATTATATAATAGAAAATTGTAATACTCTATCTGCAGACACATACATACACATATTTTTCTCTCTCTCTCTCTGTTTATATGCAGTGTTTTGGAGAACGCGTGATCCTTGGTCATGCAAAGTATGACACTAACCTGGGAATCATTAACTCAAGTAATTTTGTCTTGATAAGAGTAAAACAGCAATTCCACATTTATTGTCCTAACTAGTCCCTATAGTTACTGTTGCTACGTTGAGCAAGCTGAAATGTGTTTTTAAAATACAACAGTTGCTGAAGCTAAATTTTGTCAATTATAAGGGTACATTTATAGGGATCAGTCTAAACCTTACTACAACTGAATCCTAATGAGATGTTTGTTTTTCAGTGAATGTGTAACAAAGTGGACCCGTGTGAACACCAAAGGTGGAGGACCATTTCCTGCTATTCTGGAATTTGACATTTTTGTCAATTGTATTTTCTCTCTAAGGTAAAAGAGTCATGCTGGATTTATTGTTGATAATGTGTGGCTGTTCGGGGATCAGAGTTGAAATTTAGGTAGATGAGTGTGCTTAAACTGTAGGTACATTAATGCTCATATTACCACTTGATGCTTGTTCATGGCCGTAACCAAGGGGGTGCATGTGAACATCCCCTTTGTCCGCATTCTTTTTTTCTTGGTTCTGGTTTCTGCAAATCCTTGAAATGTTATGCCACTTCTTAAGATGGCTTTAAGTTTAGACATTAGTCCCATTTCCATTTCCTGTGCACCCACCTTGAAAGACCTGATGTTTTCAGCAATCAAAGTTTGAAATATCTGACCTGATCGATATACTTCTCATAGTAGTCTCTTCTAGCAGCATTGCATCATTCCTTGGCATTGGTTGATTCGTCCACTGCCATTGATCTTTGTCTTGGCTGGTAGATCAATCACTGGACCATTACCAGTGCTCAGCTGCTAGAATGGTATACCCATTGAACTTTCGTTTTTTTTTTAACATCGTGACTTTATGGATGAGTAATTAATCCTATTGGATTTTTTCTTCCAGAAAATTCCACCATTTCTAACTAAAGATATGCTACTAACAGATAACAGGTATGAAGGTATTATAATATTTTTTATTGTGCAGATGTTTTTTGAACTCTCCATCTTTCGTTATACAGTATACATTGAGTCCAAACATGTGGCGATGTATTGAATCAACACATCACTACTGAACTGGTCTTAAAATACTGTTTACCAAAAAATGTTGTCTTTGACCTGCTTGAAACTACATGACTGGACTGAAAGGAATATGAGTAAAAATCACTAAATATTTATTCCTTCTGCTATAATTACCTGCTTGTCTATGAAGATTTGTCCTGTAAACCAAAGGCACATCTAATCACATAAAATTATATACAACTAACTTTTATCCAGAGTCCCTGTTGATCCAGGCTTGAGTTTTTTTTTTAAATGACTGACCAGTATAAAATTGCACAAATATTTGTTACTGTTATTACCAGTTTGCTTACATTTGTTCTCCTTTTCCTTAGGAACTTGACAGTCATTTCTGATGTTAGCTGTGACTGTACAAGTCCTGACAATCCAATTCCTTTGTACGATACTGTAACAACATTTAGTGATCCTGTTCATCATATTGCTTTGAGGTAAATTATTGATAAATAACAAACACTATTAATTATTGTTAAGAAAAAACAGCTAATGGTTAAAGCTAAGCTGAAAGTCAAGACTGTTTCTGTCATGGGCCTTTTTCATGCAGCAGCCATATTGTTTTGGACGAATATATTTGGCATCATGCAGCCCCACATTCATAGTATTTGAGATATAAATATTAGGTGAAACAGGTTTTTATTGTTATGAGAAAAACATAGCTGCCACATGATAAAGGCCAGTTGAGTAATCAGTTCTTTGCTAATGGTGAAGTTAGAGCCAAGGCACTGGCCATTTTGTTTCTTTTCTCCCCTGTTTCTTTCTGCATGTTCCTTATTTTATAGATTCTTCTTCCCTCCCCTCCCCCCTCCTTATCAATAATTCCAATTTTCTTCCATAGAAACTCTGAATTTTTTCTTTCTGACGCCCCTTCCTCCAATCCCTCAGGAATTCAAAATTCCTCTATGTGTTGGGGTATGGATATTTTCTGGAACAATGCAATTCTATATAAAAAACGTTTTTGTTATGTTTTTGTCACTGCAGCAAGGGAATGGATATCATAGCCATTGACCATCTGCCATCATTACTGCCAAGAGACAGCAGTGATAAATATGCTCTTAAACTGCTACCATTTTTGTTAAAGCTTGACCAGGTAAATTTCATAAGTAACTAGCCATTACATTAGAGCATGAAAACATGTAGTGTATTAGAAATCCCTGTTACATAAATTGTTAATGCCCACAGGATTCCTGGGTATAGTTGGTTGTTTCAAGATAGCCAGGGAACAAACACAATGCTTGATGCACTGAGTTGTGAGTTGGGTACTGGAGTTATCCGATGCTTTATTGTACTACAACTACCATAATTCCTTGCACACCTTTTGTTTGTCAGAACCAGTTGTTTTCCAAGAAGCAATCAAAATTGAATGCAAAAGAGTATTTTGAATTTATTTTGTGAGTAAAAGTAAAGTAAAAATTTGTTTGCTTTTTAGAAGCAAAAATCCTGATTCATTTGTTTGGTGTTTTTAGGCAGATACATTCCCTGTCTGGATGCGTGCAAAGGAAATATACCGACAAAAGCTTAAACAAGCATTAGCAGGAACTATTGTTCGCAGGCGCAGGACATCAACGGCTAGAGAAGAAATGGAGGACTCTTCGTCATCCTCCTCATCTGACAGTGAATCGAGCCACACTGATCAATAATTAATAAGAAATTTTGTTTTTATTTTGAGCACTTCTCACAGCATATACTATATATTTACAATATGTTCCGAGAACAAAGGCAGCTAAAGAATGCCTTATTACAACAACAAGTATCTTTACTACCAATTTAACCAAGGTTCAGGTAATAGCTGCTCAGTATAGCAAGCTAATCGAGCTGAGCAGCTGTTAACTGTTTGTGTGGCTTACTGAATAACAGTATCAGACGTTTATAATGCTGAGTCGGGTGTTCAAAGCTGGATTAGCGCTAATCCAGGATTAACTCTATAGGTCTTATTAAGAGTTGACCCAGGATTAGTACTAATCGGGCTTTGAACAAATAATTATTTTGTATGAAAATGTCTGTTATCAGTTACTTTTTGTATTAAAATGGTCTGAGAACGATTTTGAACTTGTAATAATGAATGCTCAAAGACTGTTTAAAAGCACAAAAATAATGATAAGAAATATATTTGACCATCACAGGTAGTAGTAAATATTGACTGGCTATAGCGTATTGGTGTATATATCTATAAATTTAGATCGACATATACATGTTTAATGCACTTTCCTGTTATACTCGTAGCTTGATTTCTCAAAGAAATATTAATTTATAGCTACACAGTCGTGTAGTTCATATTGGGTACCTGTCACAGGGTGATGTATTAATTCAATGTCAACTTGGCTGCAATATTACCAAATAAATATTTTATTTACATGTATTTGTCAGATTATTGTTTTTTGGAAAGTAGAAAATTTTTTGACGAGAAGACGAGAAGTTAATTTGTAAAGGGGGCTAAAACCATTATCGCTGAAGGCTTGACAACCCCTTTGCCTACGCCCTTGTATTAAGACATGCTGGCTTGGGGTATCATAACGGATTTTCGGCACGGCACGTGTTATATATCGTAAAAGGCATATTTTTGTTTTTAACTATCCACTGACGTGCGCATCGTTGGCAAACGCCTTAAAAAGTTAAGTAATGAAATTGCTGCATGATATTTATTGAGTTGTGGAGCGCACATATAGATATTGCCCGCACATTTAGACAACATATTGTGCAGTTCAGTATAGTGCGCAAAGAGTGATGACTTCTTGCGCGCGCGCCTTGTACGAATAAGATATTGGATCTGGGGTTAACCTCGATGTGCTTGGGACGAGAGCGCACGCTTGTGGTAGGTATAGTTATCAACTTCGCTTCAAGTACATATTCGTTGATTGCACGATACGGTATCGCCGCCATATAGTTAACTCACCTTGACCCGCCCTGACGGGACTACTTCCAGATCTTGATTTGCGCATGCTTAACACCGATTATTACATGGAGCGCCTTTCGCTTATCTGCGTCTTCCGCCGCTGGGCATTTCGAGCCGGAGCCGTCAAACAAAATTTGACTATGCCCAAAGTTAATCCGTTCATAGTTAAGTTGCTTTGCATAGAAGCCAAAGGACAACATAGTGTAACGCATTTAGAGCCCTCTTGGTCGTAGAAAAATGAAAATTTCTTTAGCTATCTCTATAAAAGTAATTTCTAATAGACTAAACATGTTTATGTTTATCTTTAACGCTCTGAATGTTTGGAGCTTGGGCTCGCTGTGTTTAGCCCCAGCGCGTCTTCCCTTCCCATGATGCCTTTGTCATAACGAGACCAACATGGCGGATGTGTGAGAATTTGAATGAGACGAAAATACCACTGGTTGATAGGTAAGCAATGTGAAACACCACAAAAAAAAAACAGCTAGAAATATCATTAATGTATTTTTGGTGTTCCTGGAAAGTTTTATTCTGAGTTTTCTCTTTATTTTTAGTGTAGTTTTTCCAATGCCATTTTTCACCCTGGAGATTGTTCCCACGTTATGATCTTAAGTTGCTGAACATCTTCTTGTATGCTGCTGGAACGCTGTACTGGACATTGTTATCTCTCAAAAGTCCTCATTTAATAATGTGAGTCAGCTTATGTTGTCTTTTCTGGCGTTTTAAATCGCTCCAAACACAAAACAGTTGTTTTGACATTCGACGCAATATTTTATCCCCACTCCTCCCCTGACAAAACTGTACTCATACGGACTAGACGAAAAATTATTGAGTATCGTATATTTTTAATTTTTTCTTATTTTGATAGGATTAAGGTTCAATTTTTTTGAAGCAGTAAGTTGTGTTAATTTAAGGAATTCGAAAGCAGCTGATTTTAACTTGCTTTTTAATTTTTGAATCTTTGCTTACACTGTGTTTTCAGAGCCCAAAATTTGTAGATGAATTAAACTGACAGTTAATCTGTATTTGCTGGTATACCTACACTGCATGCCTGCTGGAAATGTCACATGGATCAATCAATATTGACTCAAGAAATATATTTTTTGATACTACACAAGGTATTTTCTATGTGTACATTATGAAAAACTTGATCATGAGAGTTAATTTTTTGATAGATTAATGTAAAAAATTTAGATTTTTTAAATTCACATAGCAGTCATGAAAAATTCCCCAAGGTTTTGTCATGAATGTAACATTTTGTCCTTAAATGTTTTTCTTAATCAGCAGACATGTTGTGATAATGCTAAAAGCTAGTGAAATTTGCAGTGATATTGGGGAGGGGGTGGGTGGGGGGTCCAATTCTTCATTTTTATTGCCCAGTGGTATATTATTGGATATAAATATATAGCCACTGATATTCACACTAGGGAGTACGATTATTATGGAGGTAAGAAATGAAGTAAGTCTGATCCTATTGGTAAGTGGACTTTGTGTTAAAACCATGCATATTCAGAGGCTTCATTAAGTTCTAAAATAATACAGGAAGAACATATTGCTTGGGGCTATTTTCGTTTTGAAGATAATAACATGCAATCCTTAGATAAATGTCATAATGTGTTGAAAACAAAAACTGTACATCTACAAATATATATTTTTATACAGATTGCTCAGTATATTTTTGCAAGTTCAATTCTGTGCTTGACTATGAGGATACAGTTCATGTTATATAAAACAGGCTGATCATTTTACTATGAGAGTTCCAATCATCATACTCAGGGCTGGAAATAGAAAACTTTTTTTTCTCAATTTTGAAATTATATAAATCAAGTAGAATTCTCGACATTGAATTTAGCTGACTTGAATTCTGAGATATATCAACCAACAAACAATTAAGTGGTTTGTTTTTACAATTTTTTTTGTTTCATGGCTTCAATTTATCACTCTAATAATTCATTTTAAGTTTGATAGCATAGTTTCTCTAGCATCATTGATATTACTTGATAATTGATTTTGCTATACAGACTCGTATAAGCTGACAATTGCCTCGTTTCCTATTTTCAACTTGGATAATATTAGACAGATATTTTTGTTTGACAGTGGTTTGATGGAACAGGTTTAGTGTTTTTATCGTACTGTATTGTATAGAAACTGACTTCAATTCCAAAAAGTATTGTTAAAAATTTACATTATTTAGGGTTCTCAGGGGTCAGGGAAAAACACATTCAGTGAAAAGTCAGGGAATCTTTTATTTAGTCAGTGAAATTGTGATTTTCACCTTAAGTCAGGGAAAAGTCAGAGAATATTGTTTAAAGTTAATCATGAGTATCTGTGTGATACTCATACTTTTTGCAATTTTCGTATAGACTGATAAATCCTTTCATATAATGAAAAAAATATTGAAGTATTTAGTATCAGTTATGCTGGACAGTTTAATTGCGTTGGTGATCTTGTGTAATATGATAAGAGCGGCGACTAGGTAAAAGTTAGGCATTTGTTCCATGCTTGCCCATGTTGCTCAACAAGGTCAGTGAAAAGTGTTATTTAGTCAGGGAAAAGTCAGGGAATTTTTATTTTCAAAATGGCTGGGAACCCTGTTACTATACCAAAAGAAACTTGAATTATATTTTTATGGAGGGAGGAAAACTGGAGAACCTCTGAAAAAATATACCTCAAAGCAATAATGATGTAATGCCTAACAGGTTTTGCAATCCAAATGATACTTGGTCAGGTCGAGACTTGAATTAGAATTTAAAAGTTGATTTTGTGGAAAAGGAAAAATTGACGAACCCAGAGAAAAAATCCTTAAAGCACAGGAGAAAACCTAAAATAGCTCTACTTGTATGTAACACCCTGAATCCATGAATCAAACCCAGGTCACATTAGCAAAACATATCCATTTTTCCTGAAATGTTTTGTCCTTTTTAAAATTACATCATTCAATTGATTTGGTTTTGTACTCCCATTTCAAAAGTAAAGTAAAATTAGGTTTTGTGAAACTATAGGAATGATCCAAACACTTTATTTCAGTGTCAACAAATAACTGGTCTTCCACCAGAGATGTGATTAATGGAACATTCAGCTTAATGAGAAATGAGCTTGCTACTTTTTACTCATATTTAGGTGGAGGATAATTGCTGTACAATGTTTGATGAAATTTGTGCTATCAAGATACAAAACAAGTGTTATCCATTTCGAGGTTGAGGATAAGACCAGGTTGAGTTGGCATTATAGTACATTCTATTGAGGGACTGTTTTAAGGACCACGTTTTCAAAATGATGTCTTCTTTGTCTTCTAAAACAGTCCGGCGATTCACTGCAATGCTAACCTGGCCCAGTCTTTTCCTACACATTGAAATGACTAAGTGCAGCATGCTTTATTTGAAAATTACCACCTTATCTGTGGTTGGTATTCCACATACTAACTCTCATGTACTGTCTGGTGCTTCACTATAGGACACTTGAGTACCTTTTGAGGTACATTGCACCCATTCACAACCCCTTAAAATAACCATACCCATCCCACAATCAACCATTTAAGCCTTTTTGCTTTGGGGATTACCAACTCATCTGGTGTTGGTATTCCACATAGTAATTGCTCACATTATGCTCAACTCTTATATACTAACACCTGTCTACAGTGAAATACTTACCTATGGTGTACTTCTACATTCAATCAATACAGGATACAGGTGAGTAACTGGTATATCTAAGATATCATCGCAAGATAGCTGCAAGGTACTAAGTAAATATGTGTATAGATATTGTCAATTCTTTATTCCTATCTGACTAATTTACTTACAATTAGTGCATTTAGTAGTGTCTAAAAACAACTAAAACCTTAGCCATCCAGTTCTAGATATGACAAACTTATTAGTAGCTCATGATTAGTGACTGTTAGATTATTTTTAGATGAAATATATACAGGATAAGTAACTGATTATTTTAAGATATAATCAGGAGATAAATGGAAGACTCAATAGCAAATGCCTGCTATAACATAGATTTCCTTTTAACCTATCACTACATGTACTAAAGTTTTTGACATAAACCATAAACTGAAGTTCTGAAATACTTTGAACTATTGTAGCAGTCACACTTTTAGCTCCTTTTGTTCTGAGCTTACTGTAATAAAAATAAAAACAAATTGAATGCTGACAGTATATATCCATTTGGTAAATTTAGAAAAAAACGTTATGAAATAAATTTTTGTATATTCATTTGGTAAAAGAAAACGTATTCAAAAAATTAAATGCAGTATATGTAAACATATTCATAGTCATAATTTCATTAAATGGATTCAAAAAGTACAAAAAATTATAAGTTTAAAAGAATATTAAATGAATGATTAAATTTATTTAAATATCAGCAATTACATGTAATTTATATGTCAGCCAAAGACTAAACATTTTTAATAATTCTGATTACTGACAAGAACTTTTGTAATAGATTTTTATAACAATAATTTGTTATTTAAGCCTGGAACAATGCTAATATTTATTTTGCCTTTCTTTGTTTGTCACAAGTTTGTGTTGCTCTTATTCAACTGCAGTATTTCAACCTTATTCTGACTTGTCAGATAAGGCAAAAATGTGTAATAAGTAAGAAACTTCTTTCTTACTGCACATGGAAATAAGGTGCCTCAGACAAAAAGTGCCCAGCTTAATTAACACTGGATTTTTCAATCAAGCCAAAGATGATAGATTAGCAGACAGGCCTCCCACAAAGTGTGAGATGGAACCATTGCCAGAAAAATGGCAGTGAGGTGGTGCCCATGACAAAAAGTGCCTAGCTTAAAACTGGAGTTTTCAATCAAGCCAAAGATGATAGATTAGCAGACAGGCCTCCCACAAGGTATGAGATGGAACCAGAACCATTGCCAGGAAGATGGCAGTGAGGTGATGCCCATGACAAAAAGTGCCCAGCTTAACACTGAGGTTTTCTATCAAGCCAAACATGATTGATTAGCACACAGGCCTCCCACAAGGTGTGAGATGGAACCAGAACCATTGCCAGGAAGATGGCAGTGAGGTGTTGCCCTTGACAAAACTTGCCTAGCTTATCACTGAAGTTTTCTATCCAGCCAAAGATGATTGATTTGCAGACAGGCCTACCACAAGGTTGAGGAAGATGGCAGTGAGGTGGTGCCCATGACAAAAAGTGCCAAGGATAGCACTGACATTTTCTATCCAAAGATGATTGATTGGCAGACAGGCCTCCCACAAGGTGTGAGATGGAACCAGAACCATTGCCAGGAAGTAGGAGTGAGGTGGTGCCCATGACAAAAAGTGCCCAGCTTAACACTGAGGTTTTCAATCAAGCCAAAGATAATTGATTAGCAGACAGATCTTCCACAAGATGTGAGATGGAACCAGAACCATTTCCAGGAAGATGGCAGTGAGGTGTGCCCATGACAAAAAGTGCCAAAGTTAGCACTGACGTTTTTCATCCAAAGATGATAGATTAGCAGACAGGCCTCCCACAAGGTTGACTTAGAATCTAAAACTGTGACAAAGTTGAAGGTTGGGTTCTCAAAACAGATGTTAGTGAGGTACCCACAGGAATATATAAGTGCCTTTAGAAGTTCATTATAGATGGTTTTTGTCCAGGCAAGGAGGGTTGAGCTGAAGATAATAGTGCGACCCTTACAGCAAGAAGAGCCAAGTTTACCATATAGTTTCTTTTGTTCAAAGCAATTTTGGTTTGAAGACTGGTCTCTCAGAATTTCAGTTTTCCATGGCAAGTGATAATACAGCAAGAAGGGTCTCGACTTGAAGTTTACCATTGATGCAAGTAAAGTTCTTATTACTTCTTTAGCAAGGCAACCAATACTGTTGGGTGCATGGGGCAGTAGATGAGGAAGGCATCACAGCTGTTGGAGAATAGACATATAAAATATTTAGAGTGACTGACCACATTCTCAGCAACAGAATAAACAGTTTTCCAAATACAGTGACAAACATAAGCTATGGCCAAGAAAACTATGCAAAAAAGTAAAAGCTTGCCATCTGACTCACATAGCCACTGACCCAATTGCTCACCAAGTACACCTTGCTTAAAAATACACATGTGTTGCTACTTTGTCTGTTAATGTTCTTGCCTTCAATAAATTCATAACATTTATGTTGCTTGATCTTGTATCCAGTGAAGACGTATTTTCGTTACCGAGCTTTGTGGTTCTTGTGAAGTACTTAATTCTACTTAAGCACTGATGACTGTTAAGGCCTTTTATTTTGCTGGAGATGTTTTGAGTAAATTTAGCTTGTTAGTGTTTTATTGGTTATAGATGGACTGATGTGATTGTGGTATCTGTAGCGTTGGGCATTGGATGATGTTAATGATGTAATGTATACAAGACTGATTATGGATGGACTGATGTGATTGTGGTATCTGTAGTGTTGGGCATTGGATGATGGTAATGATGTACTGTGGGCAAGACTGATTATGGTTGGACTGATGTGATTGTGGTGTCTGTAGTGTTGGGCATTGGATGATGTTAATGATGTACGTACTGTATACAAGAGTGATTATGGATAGTCTGGTGTAATTGTGGTATCTGTAGTGTTTGACATTGGATGATGGTAATGATGTAATGTATACATGACTGATTATGGATGGACTGATGTGATTGTGGTATCTTTAGTGTTTGACATTGGATGATGGTAATGATGTAATGTATACATGACTGATTATGGATGGACTGATGTGATTGTGGTATCTCTAGTACTTTTCTCAAAACTATGTTTTATGATTTGAATAATTTAATTAATTTAATTTAATAAAATTTAATTTTTTAATCTCTTATATGCAATGTACAAATTAGTTGAAATGTTAAAATGTAAACCTCAAATCTCTAAATATTTTCTCTAGATGACCATACAAGTGTACACAAAATAAGATATAAAAATAATGAAAACAACTCTCAAACTTCCAAAACACATCTAACTTGTGAAATGGATGATGAAGTTAATCACCACAAAGATATGATAAACCACATGCTATTAGTTATTGAAGATAACAGTGCAGAGCATGAAGGAACTGTGCAATATATATTAATATATATATATATAAACTATCATGAAGATGTGATCCTGGACACAATTCAGTACCATAGAACAACATCTTAAGAACAAATAGACTGATGCTTCTTGTGTTCTTTTGAACATTGTCCAAGTCTTGAGAATACATATATAATACAAATATGCTGCAGCCATCCAAAAATGATAGTGATTTGGTGTAACTCATTATATTGAACAATGTACGAGATACAGAACAAGGGAGGAATGTCTCAAGTATATTACAATCATCCAAATATGATGGACTTGATTCAAATCACTATTGAACATTGTACAAGATACTGAACAAGACAGGAATGTGTCAAGTATATCAGAATCATCCAAATAATAATGATGGACTTGATGCAACTCACTATTAAACATTGTACAAAATGCAGAACAAGACATGTATGTGTCAAGGATATTAGAATCATCCAAATATGATGGACTTCATGCAACTCGCTATTGAACATTGTACAAGATACTGAACAAAACAGGAATGTGTCAAGGATATTAGAATCATTCAAATATGATGGACTTGATGCAACTCACTATAATCGAACATTTTACAAGATATAGAACAAGACAGGAATGTGTAAAGTATTATATCAGAATCATCCAAATATGATGGACTTGATGCAACTCACTATTGAACATTGTACAAGATACTGAACAAGACCGGAATGTGTCAAGTATATCAGAATCATCCAAATAATAATGATGGACTTGATGCAACTCACTATTAAACATTGTACAAGATACAGAACAAGACAGGAATGTGTCAAGTATATCAGAATCATTCAAATATGATGGACATGATGCAACTTACTATTGAACATTGTACAAGATATAAAACAAGAAAGGAATGTGTCACATATATTAGAATCATCCAATAAATATGATGGACTTGATGCAACTCACTATTGAACATTGTACAAGATACAGAACAAGACAGGAATGTGTCAAGTATATCAGAATCATTCAAATATGATGGACATGATGCAACTTACTATTGAACATTGTACAAGATATAAAACAAGAAAGGAATGTGTCACATATATTAGAATCATCCAATAAATATAATGGACTTGATGCAACTCACTATTGAACATTGTACAAGATAGAAAACAACACAAGAATGCTTCAAGAGTGTAGGAATCATCTACATGTGATGGGTGTGATGCAACTAAATATGGAACATTCTACAAGATACAAAACAAGACAGCAGTGTGCCAAAGTTCTAAATTATTGCAAGAAGTACAAGATGATATACCAAATCTAACTCAATGGCTTTCTTGTGGAAGAGATACAGAAATAATAAATTCCAAAAGGGTATGTACAGCAACAGAAAGATCAAAACCAACAATGGCTTAAACAATTTGTGTCCTAATTATGTCATGACCCTCAAAGTCAGTGTTAGTAATGACCTCAGTTTTTAGGGAACAATGCGAGCTAGGGTAAACAATCCCTGGGGAGTACCCCATTAACTGTTTAAAAGGGAGTTACTTTCACTGTTTGACTTATTTCATCTCACAGAGGGGTCATGACCTTCAAATGTTGGTATTAATTGCTGATGGGGGAAAAAGTGAAGCAATGGTATGGCACGAATTATGTCAAGAAAAAGAAGATGTCACTTTCTTGCTGCTTACAATATCTTACAGAAAAGGCAGTGATGGAAACTATTAGCCAAAAGTGAAGCATTTATGGAAAACATGTCAAAAAGTATCTGCAATCATAACTGACAAGAGTTGTTAGCACATTATCATAGCATACTGTAGTTCTGCAAATACTTGAAATGTACCTAGCTTCCAGATTTGCAAATTGAGCAGCATATTAAGTTAATACGTAAAGTACACTGTAGTATGGTCATTCTAGCACTTCTTCTTAAACCCATCATAAAAACATTTATATGATGAGGTCTTATAAGAATTCAAATAAAAAGTACTTTCTCTTTTTTTCATGCCGTGCCTCAAATTTACTATTATTCTTGGCTTTTAAATATCTATTGCCTTTAGACTGTGAACTAAACAGAGTCAATCAGTGCTGGGTAATGAATTGTGATTTTTCCCCCTTTCTCAAAATTATTTCATTTTTAAAAAATCTCTTGGACTAAAATATTTTTAATCAGTAGTTTGAGGTTTCTGAGGAATTTCCTACAATATAATATGGTAATCTGGTTTATATATATTCAACCAAGGAACTTATCTAAATAATTTAATATAAAACTTATCTTGACATAACCAAAGTCCCACTTGTAGAGCATAATGTTTGAATATGTTTCCAAATTCAGGAAACATTTCCTAAAACAAGTACAGTGTAAAGGGCCAGATAAAAACTAAAATAACATATTTTACTGATTGTTCTTCAAATATAGCAAATATTTATTTGTAAAGCCAGAGGGGTGTATGTGGAAAGGGAGGCACCAACCAATTCTAACAGGCAGAACAGAGTTGCCCTTCAAATGAACCTGTCCATTTAGCCAAGGCAAGAAAAGAGCAAAGGTCAGTAATGACTAAGTCAAAGCTAGCATGGGAAAATTGACATCAAGGCAATTTGTGAACCTAACCCTGTTAAGCCAGTCTTTTTAGAGAAAGTGGTTAATTGGATAAAGGATATGTTTTAGACATATAAAGATGGTGGTGTATCCAGAACAGTGATCCCATGAAGCAAGTTATCCTTTGCATGTTGTTTTCTGAAGCAAGTAGATGGGTACAAGTCAGAGAAGATTGTGTAGAGAACCTGATGGAGAGAAACCAAATTAATTATTACAAAATGAATGAGACACCCTCTGCAAGAGCAACAAGTCCACATTATTTGTGAAGCAAGAAGATGAAAAAGTAAACATCCAGACACTTTATAGAAAGAAATTATAATCTGAATATATAATCTTAAGATAGATGGCTGTACACCACCTGACAAGTACCCAGTAACATTAACTTATTTGTGAATAACGAGGGTTTGATAAGAGAAGAGTTCCAAAGCTGGTGTATTGGGAATAACTCATTCAGTGACATGGACTAATGTACCAAGATATGAAGAGACCAAGAGCACAAAAAGCCAATGAAAAAGACAAAGAATAAAATATCATATGTAATCCCTGATCATGCAAAAGCCAGCAAAAGATGTTCTTACATCAGGATGTCCGAGGCTATGGCTACATACCAGCCACTGACCTTATGTTCCAACGACTAAAAAGTAATCAAAGTATTAAGAGATTTCTTTTTCAACTTTGAGGGAACATTCATTTTGTGGGAAATAAAACTCATAACTATTTAATTTAAAAGGTTTTTTTTCACATACCACAGAGTTTAATGGAGTAATTCTCAATGCAAAATTTTGAGGACCAGCTTGGGAGAAAACAGTGGATTTATGGTTTTATATAAATATAAACTATTGCTTAACTTAATATAAAGTACTCACCATTATCTGTATTACCATTGTCTGTTGTTTGGACAACTAAAACCATTAGGAACATTATTTTATTGTTTTTATCAGCAATGATTTCTAAAGTGAGAAATTAAAATTTAATTTCTTATTTTAAAAGATTTTTTAAATAGAGATTTAATCAAATTATAGCTAAAACATTGAATAGTAATTGCATAAATAAATATACACAGGGCAAGGCTAGGAGAATATCCCATGTTATGACAGGCAATTGTTAGTGCATCTATTTATTGTATCTATAAATAAACTAACAGTAGCTAAGATTACACTACGAAACAGAAGTCAGTTGAAAGGCTATTTTACTTTAATTCAGATAGCAATTACAATTAAGTTCTACTGTTATTGAACTATTGGCTGCATGAACAGGTATAGTTAATCCAGTAAGATAAGAATGAACATTAAACAATATACTTACAGACATTAACTAGTACCTTGCAGCTATCTTGTGATGATATCTTACATGAATCAGTTACTCACCTGTATCCTGTATTGATTGAATCTAGAAGTACATACAAAGTATCTACTTTGTTGGTTCTCTCCTGTGTTTTGAGGTTTTTTTCTCTGGGTTCTCCATTTCTCCTCACTTTATTTATTCCATCTAATTAACTACTTTAACATTTGGATTGCATAACCTGTTAGGCATTATGCTGTCCACCAGGGTTGCTAAATGCATGAGCCAGTACACTAATGAGAAAAGCATGGTATTTAATGCCTCTATTATTTATTCTTTTACATAGCACTGTCCTCAGTTGCACTAATTAGAAATAGATTAGTCCACAAGTCTGAATGGGCTATTGACTCATACTGTAGGCCATGAGGGTGAAAGGGGCTAATTATTTTAGTCAAATTCAAGTAGTCAGAAGGTTAATTGAATATAGTGAGATAAGTTTAAACAAGTCTAATTCAAACTTCATTTGTCAAGTCGTGTTTAGTATTTTGCAATGACTTTGATGAGCTATTCCTTTTTTGGCATGGACCATACGTCTGTCTGAAGAAATTACTGTTTTCAGTTGCTATGCACTGATCAAGACAACAGTCACAACATGGAAATCAGGCATTAGTCTACCATTAATTAAATAAATTTTGAGCGAAGCTCTGTTGTGTGCTCTAAGACAGAGTTTCATTGTTGGCTGGTTGAAGTGTTATAAGTAAACTGTTCAGTACCTTTATGGACTCTTTCTTGATTTCTCAGTTTTGACTGTTGTCTAATTCATCATGTAGCAATGAGAACAGTGGTATTGGTCAGTACAACCTTTAAGCCAGACAATAGTATTCATTTCAGAATTGATTATTATCCTTATAATTAGATTTATATCATAGAATTGAATTTTTTTTAAATTGGGAGCAAAATACTAGCTGACTGAGACTGATAAATAATTTGGTATATACTAAGACTGGTGTAACCAAAATAACCAACTGCAGCTGCGGACTGATATTCATGTATATTCATAAGTACCTTACCAGCTAATCAATCCCAATTGTTTGCAAATTAATCAATCATTGAAAATTCAATTGTCTATCAAGCAATCTGATATCAGTTGGCGGTTACCATTTTATTAGTCGTATATTAAATTAATCTATAAATTGAAAAGGGTTTGGTACAAACATTTTTAAGGTAAGTGTATAAGGAACCCCAATCATACACCACATTTTATAGCAAAATTCTATGATATCCATAAGTGCACTTAAATCACACCTAAATGATGGGTAAATTTTCCTTACTTCTTAAAGTTCTTACTTATTAATTCTGAGAGTTCATGAGCTGATTGCCGGTAAGAGTCAAAAGTCAGTCTCAAGCTAAGATAGTTTCATTCATAACTTTAAGTGACTGCAGCATATACAATAAGGCTTAATAGAGAAGTTTTGTATAAAAGTGAAAAGCTCACAGTATGAACATGGTCATGACTTAGCAAGGGACATGCCAGACCAATCACATTGCTCAAGAATTTACACTCCATCCAATCAAATACTGGGAACACTGCATAAACACAGCAATAGGAAAGTGCTTGAATGTATACATGGGGTACAATAATACTTCAAAAACAAGACTATTTCCCCAATAGTGCTGATGTTCTAGAAAGTACAAAAATGTATTTACAATCATATAAGTATGAATAAGATGTAAATTCCAACCATAAAATATTTCTGTAAATATTCAAAAGTAGTGTATGTTGGTTAAAACTAAGCAACATGCTTGTAATAATCATAATATAATAAATTCATAATATAATAACTCAAGTATTTTTCCTGAAGCATAGGCTTTGCACCATCACATGAAGGCAACCATAGCATGACAGTTGATATAGCTCCAAACTCATGTATTTGGCATGATAATTAGCATAATGTTTCTCAATGGATTTCAGGTTTCCTACATTAAAGAAGTTGTTGGATGTTTCAACAACCTCTGGGACTGGCCCAAAAATAAAATATTGTGAAATATTGTCAACATCCCTTTTTGGGGGGAATCCAAACATGTCATTTTTGTATCTTCTCATGAAGTTGACTGTGAATTTGTCCCCCTTTTTGCCTTCAATCTTACCAATGAAGAAATTTTCATCGTATGCCACAGCTACCCATTGGCCAGATTGGCCAGTTACAGAAAGTTTCTGCAATTAATAAAATTGATGCATATTAAAAAGTTACAATATGGAGTATTATTTGTTATGGTAACCCCTAACTTTAATGCACATTCATGACAGATCCAGTGAAGGGGACAGGGGGTAACACTATTTTAATGACCCTATGAGACGACATAGTTCTGTTATTTTTTTCAAATATAACTGCCACTTTGTGGTGTTTCTTGTTGTTGTTGTTGTTATTGCTTTTGCTATGTTATTTATTAACTCTCCTGTTTAGCTTATTTTTGTGATGTACATCAGAGTGATTCCGTTTAACCTGTGAAATGAGAGCTAATAGTGAAGTGATTGATGTAATGCAAAAGAAGAAAGGTGTTTGTATCAATGTTCAATCATAATCCAAAGATTATAAATATCCATTTTATCAGTTAAACGGAATCACTCTGTTTTTTTATTGATTGATCCTATGATGATGAGTAATCAGCCAACCAGCCAACCCTTCCACCATCCCCACCCATACAATATGTTCCCTGTGACTATTGAGAAAATAAAAATATTGAAACGAGGGGGGAGGGGTGAACTACACATACCAAACATTACATTCGTTTGAGGCATGCTGCAAATGACTTGGAAACTAGACACTACAAGACTTTAATCTGTGTTAATGGTTCAATATCAATAATAATGGGAATTTGGAATGAAAAACATGAACAAAAAATGAGATCTGCATTAATGGTTCCATATCAACATTGATAATGGGAAATTGGATTGAAAATCATTAATGAAAATTGAGATCTTGATTCATGGAAATAAAAGAAGACATAACTGATGACAGGACAAGAACAGCATCAGAATAATATTATTAGAAACGTTTGTCTTTGCTGACACCACAATAAGATAATAAATGGGTGCTATAAATGATATTAATTTTATGTGACTATGAGAAGTTTCTGGATCAAGTTTTGCTAGCATGCCTCAAACGAATGATATACACACATATCCACACATACACTTGAGTCGTCTGTTGTCCATCATTTATTATGAAAGATAAAGTTATACCCAGTTGTAATTGACCAGAACGAGTAGAGTGATTTTACTTCAAATTCTAATTCCCTATTCTGGCAACAAGCATGTTTCATATTTATCGTAACATATTACATTGTGTATGATATGCAGGGATGTCGGTCTAAATCCTCATTTCTTGAAACAGGCTATATTACACTTTATTAAATTGGCATTACACTATGCACACGAAATACGATGTGATGTGAACATATTTGATATTCACATGTCTAGTGACTATACCAATGATGGTATCACAAGCCTTACAAAATAGAAAGACCCTGAATCCTGACAAATGTCTATCAACTCTACCCTGTTGCCCTTAAAATAAAATTGGAAAAGAAAGTTTTAAGTAAAATCACTCTGCTATCTCACAAAAATTATATGAATATGAACGAGAACTATTGGATGCTTTGGCAAACTATTTACATAGTGAAAAAAAACTTCAGTGGAGATTTGATAATAAATTACATTGTCTTCATATTCCTGGAAGTCTTTCTGGTCAATTACAACTGGGTTTAACTCATATAGGGGGGAGGGGATAAGCAGCATATTGGGGGGAGGGGTGAAGCCTTATACTGGGGGGAGGGAGTACTTGTGTAGGGGGGAGGGAATTATTCTTAGGGTAGGGGAGGGAGAATTGACTTAGTAGGGTTGTGTTGGGTTTTATGACTTTTGCTGACTGACTTGTGTATACTTTGAAATTTTGTAGAGTTGGACACACAAGTGGGCACTTAGGATATTTTTGGTAAGTTGCCTAAAAAGACTTAGATATTTTTTTTCCATGTAAGTTGTTGTTTGATGTTGTCAGTCAGATGTGGGGTGTTGTTGTGTTTGAAATAAAAATTGATTTTGGTGGTTTTTCTATGTTTTTTAATGTATTCCATCTTTACCCTCTCCACGCCCTTTTGGACTTATAAAAAAATACCTCCCCGAGGTCCCACCAGCACCAAGTCTCACTACCCCGGTAGACCAGGACCAGGCAGTACTTACTGTCCCGACAAGAGTCATCTTATGAAACCACAACCAGTTGGCTGCTCTGATGGTGAACACTGTTGATAGGGATATCAGACTTCTGACCCCCTACAGACTCGTGAGAGTACCTTGATGGCAAGCCAGCCTTTATACTGTGAAGATTAGTGCAAGTAGGAGACTTATAAAATAACCATACCCCACTACTCATAGGTTTTACTGCACAACAGTGATGTATATCTTAGAGTGATATAATCAATAGACTCAAGGCGGTATTCAGACTTCCATAAAGTGTATGTGATTATCAAGGCTGGTTTGCGAAGACTAAATTAATAAAGTTTCTAGGCTACTAACTTGTGAAAAATGAGCTGGTCTATCCCGAAAAGGAAACTACCACCATGTAATTTAATGTGAAAAGCTAAGTCGAAGTCCTAAGGTGTTAATGAATTTATCACATGAGAATAAATCAAGTCGATTATAAATTTATTGAAAAGATTATGAATTCAGTAACTGCTGGGGGGAACCGGGCCTATAATTAATTCAGTATCGCCTAGGTTACCAGACTGATAATTAATTAATTCAGTAACTGTTGGGGGACTGGGCCTTTGTTTAATTCAGTATCGCCTAGGTTACCAGACCTATGTTTAATTCCATCAACATTGAAAGTGCTAAGGGGACTTAATGTGTTTATATGTCTTTAAATTTTGCAGCCTACATTCATGTGTCGATTGCTGAATAACCAAAAAGCACCTTACATCTAAAGGTCCGTCGCATAAGGTAAGGCCAATATATAGTTTTTCCTAAAAGGATTTTGATCATTACATTCCCAGTGAAATAGGTTTTTGATAAACAATATCAAATATGTTTCCACATGACTGTTGGTTGCAAAATCCCTAGTTTTTATGTGTTAGATGCTTATGGTTTAGTTAGGATCAAGTGCTTGCTAAGAGGTTTATAAACATTTTAACAGAGTAGATTTCATATTGGTATAGATATACTGGATGGAAAAGATACAATGAAATAAATGGAAACCATTTCAATGTCAGGGCATGTCACACCGTCTAACATGTCAAGAATCATATGAAATCTACTCAACGATTTTACCCTAAGGGAAACCAAGTTGTTGATGTCTAGATATTCAATGTTGACATTCTCGTCAGAACTTATTTATTTTGTTTATATACATTATTTTAATAGCTAAAGAAGTCTAAAGAAGCTCTCACGTTTATTCCTTGTTTGGCATGGTCAATGTGACCTCTGCATGTTTTTCTTATTTTTATCTTGTGTTTATTTCCTAAGATCAGTTTTTTCACCAGCAAAACAACTTCTTGACAGAAGTAAATGAGTCTTACATGAGAAATATTGATGATGAAATATTTGCACTGTCAACATTTGCATTTCCAAATAATGAACAACTACATGTATCACCATTAACAAGTTTTTAATTTTCTGCCAAGAATGTTTAAATCATTGTAAAAATTTGGGTTAATTTTGGACAGCTTGTGCATATAATACAAGTGCTTTGGACATCATAATTCATAGTAAAACTCTTGGTTTTACTTGTAATAAATATTTTCATTTCATTCAAGTGTAATTATGGTTTCTTGATTGTGAGGTATGGTGTTTCAATGCCATTCTCTGATGGCTCACCTTGTCCTCTATTCTTTCATTTCATCTATTTGCCTTTTTTGGCTTGGATTTATTTGCCAGCACTTTTTGTGCATTATTTCAGGATTTTGCACAGCTGATTTTTGGCGTTTCTCATTATATCTTGGGATAATAATTTATGGTAAGCAATCAAACATACTGAAATTTAGGCAAACTTTTCTGTGTTACAAAGTCAGTTTGGAATTTGAAGAAAAATTCAATTTGATTTAAATGAAATAATGATACATGTTTTGTAGTTGCTTTGGATAATGTTCAATGGAGTTTTGAAAACACATTTGCCTTAGAAATACTGTAGCTTCAAATGGAGATTGTTTTGTTTTAAAAAGAATTGTTTTCTCTCCAAAATACATAATTTGCAACAGAAATATTTTCCCTTTGTGATTAATTTTCACATAATGATTGACATTTTAAATGATTTGACAGTGCTGAAACTTTTGTATGCAATCATTTCATTTCATTTTTTTTTTTTTTTTTGCATTTGAGATTATTGTATTGTAAGACCTCAGTTTCATAGAATTGAAATTTAAAAAAAAATTCATTATTTTCTGTTATAAACGTGCAGTACTTAAATATTGGTTTGTCATATTTGTCTTGGTTGAGAACAATCATTAGAGAACATTTTACACTGAATTTCATTTTTTTTTTTTTTCATTTGATTTTGATTATCAGTAGGTAGGATTTTTTCATTCCTTTTTCATTTACTTTTTTCTTATGATTATTTTATTGTAAAAAGGTTAAGTGTTACAGAAACTGAGGTCTTGTTTTGCTGGTGAAAAAACTTATTAAATTACAATCCTATGATAGAACCTTGTGTATCAGTCTAGCCGAACATCATTCACGCAAGATTAGGTCACCTAGAAATGATTCAACTTCTAGTCTTCCCAGCTTGATAATCTACTTGTATGAAAGTCTGAATGGTGTCTTATACAAGTCTATTGAGCACACTACCCCAACGTTATCACTGCTGTACACACCCATGAATAGTGAGATACGATTATCTCTGCTCCTACTCACACTAACCTTCACAGTGGCCAGCAATCAGCCATCAGCGCACTCCCATGAAATCTGCAGAGAGCCATCACCTGGTATCCTTACCGACAACCTTCACCTTCAGAGCAGTCCTCTGATCATGGCCTCAAGGTTAGGCTCTGCCGAGAGCAGCAATGTTGTACCACCTTTTATGGTTTCCTGGCCTGGTGGGGCAGCTTCTGTTAGGTGCTGGTAGGACCTCGTGGGAGGTATCAAGTGTATTTCATTTTTCTGGTGTACAAATAATAAAGAATGATAATAATATTAGATATAGGAGAGTGTGTCAAACTAGTGCAGGGTTCTCAGTAAAGTTATAAATGTAACCAGAAATGACCAGCCAGTTAAAGGCAATAAAATTTGTGAAAATATGAAATTGAATTGAGACAGAACAGCTCTTATGGTTAATCTTTGCTTATTTTGTTTGTCTTTACTGAGAACCCATTTACTAGCTGCTATGGAAAACTTGTCCGACTTATTTTTCCCTTCCTTATTCAGGAGTAATCTACATGTCTTTGCTATTTCAGTTTCAGGTATCTACACACTCTCCTATAACTAATATAAGTGGTTAGAGGACTGGCAGTGATGGTTATCTAGGACTAGACCTGCACAATGATCAGCTATTTCATTATGCTATTATTTAAGCAGTAATTTGTTGACTCTATTGTGTTATCCTTTCAGTTTCAGATTAAAAGTATTTAGAAAATGTTTTAACAGATAAATATTAAGACTTATTTAGACTTTGTATTTTGAATGAAATCAAAAACAAAATGTTGAAGTTTTGAGTTTTTGTATTGCTCTCAGAGCCACAATATTGTGGTTAAACGAATAGATTTGTTTTGCCAGTCCTCTAACCAAATATCTTTTAAGTTGCCCTATTTCATAATGACGTCAGATATGAACAATGTATTATTTAAAAAACAGTAAAACAGAATCACTTTAACTTTTGGTAAACACCTTTTTTGATATGGTATTTTAGATTTCATTTAGTGTAACACATTTCATTTTTGTTGAGTTTGCTATATTCCCTCTTCTTTGTGAAATAGCAGTTTGTTTTGGTTGATGACGTCTTTATGAAATAGGGGCATTGATATTATTCATTTCATTTTTAGTATTTCATTTTTAGTACTTTTTTGTTTTGATCAATCTTTTCTCTCTTTCTTTTTTCTTTTCTCTTTTTCATTATTTCTTTTTCCATTATTACCAGGGCTCAAGATAGAACAGTATTATAATAACCACACTTGTCTATAGTTAAATGATTTACAAGATTTGGCCTGCAAGCGCAGACTGCTATTTTGAGCCCTGTTCTTTTTTTTGTTGACAATATCAATATAAATAGCCCTGATAATCTTAATTATATTTCATGTATCCTTTCTTCTGGTTGTTATTCTGGGCAATGCTTCTTCTTTTCTTCTTGTTATGTTGTTGTGCACTGAAGAAAGACAGGTTTGTGTTTTCTGAAAGTACGTCAAGATAATCAAGAATAAATAACTTATTCTAAAGGCAGGAGGATGTAAACTAAATTTTTGAAGTAATTTCTCAGCTGGTGAGGTGTCAGTGGTTAGTGAGGTGTCAGTCAGTGGGTATTGATGTGTCAGTCAGGGGTTGGTCAGGTTGCAGTCAGTGGTTAGTCAGGTGTCAGTCAGTGGTTGGTAAGGCGTCAGTCAGTGGTTGGTCAGGTGTCAGTCAGTGGTTGGTCAGGTGTCAGTGGTTGGTCAGGTGTCAGTCAGTGGTTTGTAAGGTGTCAGTCAGCAGTTGGTCAGGTGTCAGTCAGTGGTTGGTCAGGTGTCAGTCAGTGGTTGGTCAGGTGTCAGTCAGCAGTTGGTCAGGTGTCGGTCAATGGTTGGTCAGGTGTCAGTCAGCGGTTGGTCAGGTGTCAGTCAGCGGTTGGTCAGGTGTCAGTCAGTGGTTGGTAAGGTGTTGGTTACTGGCTTGTAAGGTGTCAGTCAGTGGCTAGTCAGATGTCGGTCAGTAGCTTGTAAGTTGTCAGTCAGTGGCTGGTCAGATGTCAGGGGTTGGTTAGGTGTCAGTGAGTGGTTGGTCAGGTGTTGGTCAGTGTTTGGTCACGTGTCAGTCAGTGGTTGGTCATGTGTCAGTGAGTGGTTGGTCATGTGTCAGTGAGTGGTTGGTCATGTGTCAGTGAGTGGTTGGTCAGGTGTCAGTCAGTGGTTGGTAAGGTGTCAGTCAGTGGTTGGTAAGGTGTAAGTCAGCGGTTAATAAGGTGTCAGTGGTGTGTGAGTGGTTCATAAGTAACAACAGATATAGAGCTTGAGTTGGCCATAATGTTGTCTCATTTCAGACCAAGTGTCATTCTCTAGAGTCTAAGGCCCCGTCCACATGAACCTGGAAATTTTTGTATCCGCAAATGTTTTTTGAGGACACAGGCTGCATCCACACATATCCAGAAATTTTTGAAAATGGTCTTCAGAGTGAAAACTTTCAAATACGCTCAGAATACGGATACTTGTGGATACGTATCCACAAATTTTCGAATATGCTGACGTTAACATGATTTTGTGCATGCTAAGTAAAATAAACTATCCGTCAAAGGGACTAGGCACTAGCGTGCATAAGGGTGGATCAAGAACATTCAGTATACACGTGTGGACAGTGAAAACAATTAGAAAATGATTTGAACACGCTGCGTGTGGACACGAGCATTTCCGTATCTGATAGAATATGTATTGTTTTGGTACCACATAATGGCTGCTGTGACTCCATATGAAAAAGCTCTATATTTATGCAAATACCATACAGAAATTTTCTTTTGTTTATGGCTGACTTCTCATGGAGTGAAAACACTTTATATTTGTACCCATATCTATTGTGTATCTGCCAAATAAAGAAAATATACTCCAGGGAATGACACATGGTCTGAAATAGAAAAGCATTGTGCCCAAGTGGAGGAGGTCTAATATTATAGAATAACTAATATAAATGTGACCTACCTTCCTGTCAGTTTGCACAGGCCATTGCATGTCGTCGTTATTCTCAAGTCAAATGTAGCTGGTTTTGTAGACAAGCTGTTGAACAAAAGCAAATGTTGATTAGATGAAATATGACATTTAGAATGTTATTGAGAGCCAATTTTTTTTATATTTAAGATACATACCTAACGCTCCCAAGCATGTCCACACATCAGGTACTGTATATCATGTACAACAATCTCTTGAAATACTCTCTGTTAAGCCACTGAACATATCATCTGGTAGATATCTATAGGACGTCATGGGTAAATGACATAGAATATCACCACAGTCTCTTGTAATACTCTGTGTTAAGCCACAGTACATATCATCTGGTAGATATCTGTAGGACTTCATGGGTAAATGACATAGAATGCTACAACAGTCTTTTGTAATACTCTGTGTTAAGCCACAGTACATATCATCTGGTAGATATCTGTAGGACGTCATGGGTAAATGACATAGAATGTCACCACAGCCTTTTGTAATACTCTGTTAAGCCACAGTACATATCATCTGGTAGATATCTGTAGGACGTCATGGGTAAATGACATAGAATGTCACCACAGTCTTTTGTAATACTGTGTTAAGCCACAGTACATATCATCTGGTAGATATCTTTAGGATGTCATGGGTAAATGACATAGAATATCACCACAGTCTCTTGTAATACTCTGTGTTAAGCCACAGTACATATCATCTGGTAGATATCTTTAGGATGTCATGGGTAAATGACATAGAATGCCACAACAGTCTTTTGTAATACTCTGTGTTAAGCCACAGTACATATCATCTGGTAGATATCTGTAGGACGTCATGGGTAAATGACATAGAATGTCACCACAGTCTTTTGTAATACTCTGTGTTAAGCCACAGTACATATCATCTGGTAGATATCTTTAGGATGTCATGGGTAAATGACATAGAATGTCACCACAGTCTTTTGTAATACTCTGTGTTAAGCCACAGTACATATCATCTGGTAGATATCTGCAGGACGTCATGGGTAAATCACATAGAATGTCACAGGCCAAGGCTACTGATATTGCTGGTGGATATTATTTTTCACATTTTGATAACTGCAAAAGGAAAATAATCATTAATGAGAAATATTTGATATTTCATTAGTGAACAAAAACTTCTCTGGGGGTGGGGGTGGGATAAAACCAAAAATGTACAACTAAATACATTAAAACGTTTTTCAACTAACAATTAACTAATGTTTAAAACATATCTCCGTTAACTAATAATGAGTTCAAAATAGAAATAAAACGAAGCAGAGCCTTAAACACTAGAAACCTAAAGCGAAGCCATCTCGGTCATCACGTGTTTCTTTCCCTTCGATGATAAAACACTTAGAAAAGCGGTAAAAAAAAAACAATTCTTACCAGTCATGACTTTCGAACGTTCTTTCCTATTTTAGGATGAATATTACTTCAATAAAATTGATTTTACTGTAAGATTTAGCTTCAAATCTCGAAGACATTTTCTTTGCAAAGAAACGTTTTCCTCGAGGTGCGAATATGCTAATACGAACAAGACCGAGATAGACTGGGAACTGGACTACATCCGCGGGAAGATTTCTTTTATCTATTTTCGTTTTATATACTCTGTTTGTTTTCCTTTTTTTTTTTTTTGTCGTCTATTATTTTGATACTTCTTATTATTTTTGTAATTTCTACAAAGTTAGTTCTCCCTAATTTGTCAATCCCTATTTTTCTATCATTAAACTTTATAATTTTAATTTTTACTTTTATAGTTTCTTTTAGATTTCCGCTTTGTTTAAACACTTAATGTTGGGAGAAGCGTGCAAAACGTAAAGGAGGTAAGTCTTATTGATGCACATTCATTCCTAGTGATGCACATTCATTCCTAGTGGTATGCATTCATTCATAGTGATGCACTTTCATTCCTATCGATGCACATTCATTCCTAGTGATATACATTCGTTCCTAGTGATCCGTTTTCATTCGTAGTGATGCGTATTCATTCCTAGTGATGCGTATTCATTCCTAGTGATGCGTATTCATTCCTAATCATACGTATTCATTCCTAGTAAAGCACATTCATTCCTAGTGATGCACATTCATTCCTAGTGATGCACATTCTTTCCTAGTGATCCGGTTTCATTCGTAGTGATTCGTATTCACTTGATACTATTCATTCCTAGTGATGCACATTATTTTTTAGTGATGCGTAATCATTCCTTGTGATGCCCATTCATTCCTACTGATGCGTATTCATTCCTAGTGATGCGTATTCATTCCTAATAATACGTATTCATTCCTACTAATGCACATTAATTCCTAGTGATGCACATTCATTCCTAGAGATACGCATTCATTCCAAGTGATGCTAATTCATTCCTAGTGGTGTGCATTCATTCCTAATGATACGTATTCATTCCATTCATTCTTAGTGATTCGTTTTCTTCCCTAGTGATGCGTATTCATTCGTAGTGTTCCCTATTCATTCCAAGTGATGCACATTCATTCCTAATGATGCGTATTCACTTGATACTATTCATTCCTAGTGATGCACATTCGTTCCTAGTGATGCGTATTCATTCGTAGTGATGCATATTCATTCCTAGTGATGCACATTCATTCCTAGTGATGCACATTCATTCCTAGTGATGCTTATCATACCTAGTGATGCACATTCATTCCTAGTGATGCGTATTCATTCCTAGTGTTTCCTTTTCATTCCTAGTGATGCATATTCATTCCTAGTGAAGTACATTCATTCCTAGTGATCCGTTTTTAATCGTAGTGATACCCATTCATTACTAGTGATGCACATTATTTTTTAGTGATGCGTAATCATTCCTTGTGATGCCCATTCATTCCTAGTAATGCGTATTCATTCCTAGTGATGCGTATTCATTCCTAATAATACATATTCATTCCTACTAATGCACATTCATTCCTAGTGATGCACATTCATTCCTAGAGATACGCATTCATTCCAAGTGATGCTAATTCATTCCTAGTGATCCGTTTTTAATCGTAGTGATACCCATTCATTACTAGTGATGCGTATTCATTCCTAGTTATGCCCATTCATTCCTAGTGATGCGTATTCATTCCTAGTGATGCACATTCATTCCTAGTGATGCACATTCATTCCTAGTGATGCACATTCATTCCTAGTGATCCGGTTTCATTCCTAGTGATGCCCATTCATTCCTAGTGATGCGTATTCATTCCTAGAGATGCACATTCATTCCTAGTGATTCATATTCATTCCTGGTGATGCACATACATTCCTAGTGATGCACATTCATTCCTAGTGATGCACATTCATTCCTAGTGATGCTTATCATACCTAGCGATCAACATTCATTCCTAGTGATGCGCATTTATTCCTAGTGATGCGCATTAATTCCTAATGATGCACATTCATTTCTACTGATGCGCATTCATTCCTAGTTATGCGTATTCATTCGTAGTGTTCCCTATTCATTCGTAGTGTTCCCTATTCATTCCTAGTTATGGGTATTCATTCCTAGTGATGCACATTCATTCTTTGTGATGCATATTCATTCCTAGTGATGCGTATTCATTCCTAATAATACCTATTCATTCCTAGTGATGCACATTAATTCCTAGTGATGCACATTCGTTCCTAGTGATGCGTATTCATTCGTAGTGATGCATATTCATTCCTAGTGATGCACATTCATTCCTAGTGATGCACATTCATTCCTAGTGATGCTTATCATACCCAGTGATGCACATTCATTCCTAGTGATGCGTATTCATTCCTAATGTTTCCTTTTCATTCCTAGTGATGCATATTCATTCCTAGTGATGTACATTCATTCCTAGTGATCCGTTTTTAATCGTAGTGATACCCATTCATTACTAGTGATGCACATTATTTTTTAGTGATGCGTAATCATTCCTTGTGATGCCCATTCATTCCTAGTAATGCGTATTCATTCCTAGTGATGCGTATTCATTCCTAATAATACATATTCGTTCCTACTAATGCACATTCATTCCTAGTGATGCACATTCATTCCTAGAGATACGCATTCATTCCAAGTGATGCTAATTCATTCCTAGTGATCCGTTTTTAATCGTAGTGATACCCATTCATTACTAGTGATGCGTATTCATTCCTAGTTATGCCCATTCATTCCTAGTGATGCGTATTCATTCCTAGTGATGCACATTCATTCCTAGTGATGCACATTCATTCCTAGTGATGCACATTCATTCCTAGTGATCCGGTTTCATTCGTAGTGATGCCCATTCATTCCTAGTGATGCGTATTCATTCCTAGAGATGCACATTCATTCCTAGTGATTCATATTCATTCCTGGTTATGCACATACATTCCTAGTGATGCACATTCATTCCTAGTGATGCACATTCATTCCTAGTGATGCTTATCATACCTAGCGATCAACATTAATTCCTAGTGATGCGCATTTATTCCTAGTGATGCGCATTAATTCCTAATGATGCACATTCATTTCTACTGATGCGCATTCATTCCTAGTTATGTGTATTCATTCGTAGTGTTCCCTATTCATTCGTAGTGTTCCCTATTCATTCCTAGTTATAGGTATTCATTCCTAGTGATGCACATTCATTCTTTGTGATGCATATTCATTCCTAGTGATGCGTATTCATTCCTAATAATACCTATTCATTCCTAGTGATGCACATTAATTCCTAGTGATGCAAATTCATTCCTAATGATGCGTATTCACTTGATACTATTCATTCCTAGTGATGCACATTCATTCCTAGTGATGCACATTCATTCCTAGTGATGCATATTCATTCCTAGTGATGCGTATTCATTCGTAGTGATGCATATTCATTCCTAGTGATACACATTCATTCCTAGTGATGCGTATTCATTCCTAATGATGCGTATTCACTTGATACTATTCATTCCTAGTGATACACATTATTTTTTTAGTGATGCGTAATCATTCCTTGTGATGCCCATTCATTCCTAGTGATGCGTATTCATTCCTAGTGATGCGTATTCATTCCTAATAATACGTATTCATTCCTACTAATGCACATTAATTCCTAGTGATGCACATTCATTCCTAGAGATACGCATTCATTCCAAGTGATGCTAATTCATTCCTAGTGATCCGTTTTTAATCGTAGTGATACCCATTCATTACTAGTGATGCGTATTCATTCCTAGTGATGCCCATTCATTCCTAGTGATGCGTATTCATTCCTAGTGATGCATATTCATTCCTATTGATCCGTATTCATTCCTAGTGATGCACATTCATTCCTAGTGATGCACATTCATTCCTAGTGATGCACATTCATTCCTAGCGATCCGGTTTCATTCCTAGTGATGCGTATTCATTCCTAGTGATGCACATTAATTCCTAGTGATGCCCATTCATTCCTGGTGATGCGCATACATTTCTAGTGCTGCACATTCATTCCTAGTGATGCACATTCATTTGTAGTGATGCCCATTCATTCGTAGTGATGCACATTCATTCATTGTGGTGTACATTCAATACTAGAGATGCGCATTAATTCCTAGTGATGCGTTTTCATTCCTAGTGATGCACATTTATTCCTAGTGATGCACATTCAATCCTAGTGATGCTTATCATACCTAGCGATCAACATTCATTCCTAGTGATGCGCATTTATTCCTAGTGATGCGCATTAATTCCTAATGATGCACATTCATTTCTACTGATGCGCATTCATTCCTAGTTATGCGTATTCATTCGTAGTGTTCCCTATTCATTCGTAGTGTTCCCTATTCATTCCTAGTTATTGGTATTCATTCCTAGTGATGCACATTCATTCTTTGTGATGCATATTCATTCCTAGTGATGCGTATTCATTCCTAATAATACCTATTCATTCCTAGTGATGCACATTAATTCCTAGTGATGCACATTCGTTCCTAGTGATGCGTATTCATTCGTAGTGATGCATATTCATTCCTAGTGATGCACATTCATTCCTAGTGATGCACATTCATTCCTAGTGATGCTTATCATACCCAGTGATGCACATTCATTCCTAGTGATGCGTATTCATTCCTAATGTTTCCTTTTCATTCCTAGTGATGCATATTCATTCCTAGTGATGTACATTCATTCCTAGTGATCCGTTTTTAATCGTAGTGATACCCATTCATTACTAGTGATGCACATTATTTTTTAGTGATGCGTAATCATTCCTTGTGATGCCCATTCATTCCTAGTAATGCGTATTCATTCCTAGTGATGCGTATTCATTCCTAATAATACATATTCGTTCCTACTAATGCACATTCATTCCTAGTGATGCACATTCATTCCTAGAGATACGCATTCATTCCAAGTGATGCTAATTCATTCCTAGTGATCCGTTTTTAATCGTAGTGATACCCATTCATTACTAGTGATGCGTATTCATTCCTAGTTATGCCCATTCATTCCTAGTGATGCGTATTTATTCCTAGTGATGCACATTCATTCCTAGTGATGCACATTCATTCCTAGTGATGCACATTCATTCCTAGTGATCCGGTTTCATTCGTAGTGATGCCCATTCATTCCTAGTGATGCGTATTCATTCCTAGAGATGCACATTCATTCCTAGTGATTCATATTCATTCCTGGTGATGCACATACATTCCTAGTGATGCACATTCATTCCTAGTGATGCACATTCATTCCTAGTGATGCTTATCATACCTAGCGATCAACATTAATTCCTAGTGATGCGCATTTATTCCTAGTGATGCGCATTAATTCCTAATGATGCACATTCATTTCTACTGATGCGCATTCATTCCTAGTTATGTGTATTCATTCGTAGTGTTCCCTATTCATTCGTAGTGTTCCCTATTCATTCCTAGTTATAGGTATTCATTCCTAGTGATGCACATTCATTCTTTGTGATGCATATTCATTCCTAGTGATGCGTATTCATTCCTAATAATACCTATTCATTCCTAGTGATGCACATTAATTCCTAGTGATGCAAATTCATTCCTAATGATGCGTATTCACTTGATACTATTCATTCCTAGTGATGCACATTCATTCCTAGTGATGCACATTCATTCCTAGTGATGCATATTCATTCCTAGTGATGCGTATTCATTCGTAGTGATGCATATTCATTCCTAGTGATACACATTCATTCCTAGTGATGCGTATTCATTCCTAATGATGCGTATTCACTTGATACTATTCATTCCTAGTGATACACATTATTTTTTTAGTGATGCGTAATCATTCCTTGTGATGCCCATTCATTCCTAGTGATGCGTATTCATTCCTAGTGATGCGTATTCATTCCTAATAATACGTATTCATTCCTACTAATGCACATTAATTCCTAGTGATGCACATTCATTCCTAGAGATACGCATTCATTCCAAGTGATGCTAATTCATTCCTAGTGATCCGTTTTTAATCGTAGTGATACCCATTCATTACTAGTGATGCGTATTCATTCCTAGTGATGCCCATTCATTCCTAGTGATGCGTATTCATTCCTAGTGATGCATATTCATTCCTATTGATCCGTATTCATTCCTAGTGATGCACATTCATTCCTAGTGATGCACATTCATTCCTAGTGATGCACATTCATTCCTAGCGATCCGGTTTCATTCCTAGTGATGCGTATTCATTCCTAGTGATGCACATTAATTCCTAGTGATGCCCATTCATTCCTGGTGATGCGCATACATTTCTAGTGCTGCACATTCATTCCTAGTGATGCACATTCATTTGTAGTGATGCCCATTCATTCGTAGTGATGCACATTCATTCATTGTGGTGTACATTCAATACTAGAGATGCGCATTAATTCCTAGTGATGCGTTTTCATTCCTAGTGATGCGCATTCATTCCTAGTGATGCACATTCATGCCTAGTGATGCGTTTTCATTCCTAGTGATGCACATTCATTCCTACTAATGCGCATTCATTCCTAGTGATGCGTGTTCATTCCTGGTGATGCGCATACATTCCTGGTGATGCGCATACATTCCTAGTGATGCGCATTCATTCCTAGTGATTCATATTCATTCGTAGTGTTCACCATTCATTCGTAGTGTTCCCTATTTATTCCTAGTTATTGGTATTCATTCCTAGTGATGCACATTCATTCTTTGTGATGCATATTCATTCCTAGTGATGCGTATTCATTCCTAGTTATGCACATTCATTACTAGTGATGCGTATTCATTCGTAGTGTTCCCTATTCATTCCTAGTGATGCATATTCATTCCTAGTGATGCACATTCATTCCTAGTGATGCGCATTCATTCATAGTGATGCACATTCATTCCTAGTGATGCACATTCATTCCTAGTGATGCACATTCATTCCTAGTGATGCACATTCATTCCTAGTGATGCGTATTCATTCGTAGTGATGCATATTCATTCCTAGTGATGCACCTTTATTCCTAGTGATGCGTATTCATTCCTAGTGATGCGTATTCACTTGATACCATTCATTCCTACTGATGCACATTATTTTTAGTGATGCGTAATCATTCCTTGTGATGCCTATTCATTCCTAGTGATGTGTATTCATTCCTAGTGATGCGTATTCATTCCTAATAATACGTATTCATTCCTACTAATGCACATTAATTCCTAGTGATGCAAATTCATTCCTAGAGATACGCATTCATTCCAAGTGATGCTATTTCATTCCTAGTGATCCGTTTTTTATCGTAGTGATGCCCATTCATTCCTATTGATGCGTATTCATTCCTAATGATGCGTATTCACTCCTAATGATACTATTCATTCCTAGTGATGCACAGTTTTTTTAAGTGATGCACATTCATTCTTAGCGATGCACATTCATCAGTAGTGATGCACATTCATTCGTAGTGATGCACATTCATTCATAGTGGTGTATATTCATTCCTAGTAATGCACATTAATTCCTAGTAATACACATTCATTCCTGGTGATGAGTATTGATTCCTAGTGATGCGTATTCATTCCTAATGATACTATTCATTCCTAGTGATGCACATTATTTTTTAGTGATGCACATTCATTCCTAGTGGTGTGCATTCATTCCTAATGATACTATTCATTCCTAGTGATGCACATTATTTTTTAGTGATGCACATTCATTCCTAGTGGTGTGCATTCATTTCTTATGATAGGTATTCAATCCTAGTGATGCACTTTCATTCCTAGTGATGCACATTCATTCTAAGTGATGCGTTTTCATTCCTATTGATGCGTATTCATTCCTAGTGATGCACATTAATTCCTAGTGATGCACATTTATTCCTAGTGATGCGCTTTCATTCCTAGTGATGCATTTTCATTCCTAGTGTTTCCTTTTCATTCCTAGTGATGCATATTAGTTCCTAGTGATGCACATTCATTCCTAGTGATGCGTTTTCATTCCTAGTGATGCGTATTCATTCCTAGTGATGCACATTTATTCCTAGTGATGCACATTCATTCCTACTAATGCGCATTCATTCCTAGTGAAGCGCATTCATTCCTGGTGATGCGTATTCATTCCTAGTGATGCACATTCATTCCTAGTGCTGCGTATTCATTCCTAGTGATGCACATTCATTCCTAGTGATGCGTATTCATTCCTAGTGTTTCCTTTTCATTCCTAGTGATGCATATTCATTCCTAGTGATGTACATTCATTCCTACTGATGCACATTCATTCCTAGTGTTCCGTTTTCATTCCTAGTGATACACATTACTTTTTAGTGATGCACATTCATTCCTAGTGGTGTGCATTCATTCCTAATGATACGTCTTCATTCCATTCATTCTTAGTGATTCGTTTTCTTCCCTAGTGATGCGTATTCATTCCTAGTGATGCGTATTCATTCGTAGTGTTCCCTATTCATTCCTAGTGATGCATATTCATTCCTAGTGATGCACATTTATTCCTAGTGATGCGTATTCATTCGTAGTGATGCATCTTCATTCCTAGTGATGCACATTCCTTCCTTGTGATGCGTATTCATTCCTAATGATGCGTATTCACTTGATACTATTCATTCCTAGTGATGCACATTATTTTTTAGTGATGCGTAATCATTCCTTGTGATGCCCATTCATTCCTAGTGATGCGTATTCATTCCTAGTGATACGTATTCATTCCTAATTATTCGTATTCATTCCTACTAATGCACATTAATTCCTAGTGATGCACATTCATTCCTAGAGATACGCATTCATTCCAAGTGATGCTAATTCATTCCTAGTGGTGTGCATTCATTCCTAATGATACGTATTCATTCCATTCATTCTTAGTGATTCGTTTTCTTCCCTAGTGATGCGTATTCATTCCTAGTGATGCGTATTCATTCGTAGTGTTACCTATTCATTCCTAGTCATGCATATTCATTCCTAGTGATGCACATTCATTCCTAGTGATGCGTATTCATTCGTAGTGATGCATATTCATTCCTAGTGATGCACATTCATTCCTAGTGATGCGTATTCATTTTTAATGATGCGTATTCACTTGATACTATTCATTCCTAGTGATGCACATTATTTTTTAGTGATGCGTAATCATTCCTTGTAATGCCCATTCATTCCTAGTGATGCGTATTCATTCCTAGTGATGCGTTTTCATTCCTAATAATACGTATTCATTCCATTCATTCTTAGTGATTCGTTATCTTCCCTAGTGATGCGTATTCATTCCTAGTGATGCGTATTCATTCCTAGTGTTTACTATTCATTCCTAGTGATGCATATTCATTTCTAGTGATGCACATTCATTCCTAGTGATGCGTATTCATTCGTAGTGATGCATATTCATTCCTAGTGATGCACAATCATTCCTAGTGATGCGTTTTCATTTTTCTAATGATGCGTATTCACTTGATACTATTCATTCCTAGTGATGCACATTATTTTTTAGTTATGCGTAATCATTCCTTGTGATGCCCATTCATTCCTAGTGATGCGTATTCATTCCTAGTGATGCGTATTCATTCCTAATAATACGTATTCATTCCTACTAATGCCCATTCATTGCTAGTGATGCACATTCATTCATAGAGATACGCATTCATTCCAAGTGATGCTATTTCATTCCTAGTGATCCGTTTTTAATCGTAGTGATACCGATTCATTCCTCGTGATGCGTATTCATTCCTAATGATGCGTATTCACTCCTAATGATACTATTCATTCCTAGTGATGCACATTATTTTTAGTGATGCACATTCATTTGTAGTGATGCACATTCATTCGTAGTGATGCACATTCATTCATAGTGGTGTACATTCATTCCTAGTAATGCACATTCATTCCTAGTAATACACATTCATTCCTGGTGATGAGTATTCATTCGTAGTGTTCCCTATTCATTCATAGTGTTCCCTATTCATTCCTAGTGATGCGTATTCATTCCTAGGGACGCGTATTCATTCCTAATGATGCGTATTCACTCCTAATGATACTATTCATTCCTAATGATGCACATTATTTTTTCGTGATGCACATTCATTCTTAGTGATGCACATTCATTTGTAGTGATGCACATTCATTCGTAGTGATGCACATTCATTCATAGTGGTGTACATTCATTCCTAGTAATACAAATTCATTCCTGGTGATGAGTATTCATTCGTAGTGTTCCCTATTCATTCATAGTGTTCCCTATTCATTCCTAGTGATGCGTATTCATTCCTAGTGATGCACATTCGTTCCTAGTGATGCACATTCATTTGTAGTGATGCCCATTCATTCGTAGTGATGCACATTCTTTCATAGTGATGCACATTTATTCCTAGTGATGCGCATTCATTCCTAGTGATGCCTATTCATTCCTAGTGTTTCCTTTTCAATTCTAATGATGCATATTCATTCCTAGTGATGCACATTCATTCCTAGTGATGCTTATTCATTCCTAGTGTTTCCTTTTCATTCCTAGTGATGCATATTCATTCCTAGTGATGCACATTCATTCCTAGTGATGCACATTATTTTTTAGTTATGCGTAATCATTCCTTGTGATGCCCATTCATTCCTAGTGATGCGTATTCATTCCTAGTGATGCGTATTCATTCCTAATAATACGTATTCATTCCTACTAATGCCCATTTATTCCTAGTGATGCACATTAATTCCTAGTGATGCACATTCATTCATAGAGATACGCATTCATTCCAAGTGTTGCTATTTCATTCCTAGTGATCCGTTTTTAATCGTAGTGATACCGATTCATTCCTCGTGATGCGTATTCATTCCTAATGATGCGTATTCACTCCTAATGGTACTATTCATTCCTAGTGATGCACATTATTTTTAGTGATGCACATTCATTTTTAGTGATGCACATTCATTCGTAGTGATGCACATTCATTCCTAGTGATGCACATTCATTCCTAGTGGTGTACATTCATTCCTAGTAATACACATTCATTCCTGGTGATGAGTATTCATTCGTAGTGTTCCCTATTCATTCATAGTGTTCCCTATTCATTCCTAGTGATGCGTATTCATTCCTAGGGACGCGTATTCATTCCTAATGATGCGTATTCACTCCTAATGATACTATTCATTCCTAGTGATGCACATTATTTTTAGTGATGCACATTCATTTGTAGTGATGCACATTCATTCGTAGTGATGCACATTCATTCATAGTGGTGTACATTCATTCCTAGTAATGCACATTCATTCCTAGTAATACACATTCATTCCTGGTGATGAGTATTCATTCGTAGTGTTCCCTATTCATTCATAGTGTTCCCTATTCATTCCTAGTGATGCGTATTCATTCCTAGGGACGCGTATTCATTCCTAATGATGCGTATTCACTCCTAATGATACTATTCATTCCTAATGATGCACATTATTTTTTCGTGATGCACATTCATTCTTAGTGATGCACATTCATTTGTAGTGATGCACATTCATTCGTAGTGATGCACATTCATTCATAGTGGTGTACATTCATTCCTAGTAATACAAATTCATTCCTGGTGATGAGTATTCATTCGTAGTGTTCCCTATTCATTCATAGTGTTCCCTATTCATTCCTAGTGATGCGTATTCATTCCTAGTGATGCACATTCGTTCCTAGTGATGCACATTCATTTGTAGTGATGCCCATTCATTCGTAGTGATGCACATTCTTTCATAGTGATGCACATTTATTCCTAGTGATGCGCATTCATTCCTAGTGATGCCTATTCATTCCTAGTGTTTCCTTTTCAATTCTAATGATGCATATTCATTCCTAGTGATGCACATTCATTCCTAGTGATGCTTATTCATTCCTAGTGTTTCCTTTTCATTCCTAGTGATGCATATTCATTCCTAGTGATGCACATTCATTCCTAGTGATGCACATTATTTTTTAGTTATGCGTAATCATTCCTTGTGATGCCCATTCATTCCTAGTGATGCGTATTCATTCCTAGTGATGCGTATTCATTCCTAATAATACGTATTCATTCCTACTAATGCCCATTAATTCCTAGTGATGCACATTAATTCCTAGTGATGCACATTCATTCATAGAGATACGCATTCATTCCAAGTGTTGCTATTTCATTCCTAGTGATCCGTTTTTAATCGTAGTGATACCGATTCATTCCTCGTGATGCGTATTCATTCCTAATGATGCGTATTCACTCCTAATGGTACTATTCATTCCTAGTGATGCACATTATTTTTAGTGATGCACATTCATTTTTAGTGATGCACATTCATTCGTAGTGATGCACATTCATTCCTAGTGATGCACATTCATTCCTAGTGGTGTACATTCATTCCTAGTAATACACATTCATTCCTGGTGATGAGTATTCATTCGTAGTGTTCCCTATTCATTCATAGTGTTCCCTATTCATTCCTAGTGATGCGTATTCATTCCTAGGGACGCGTATTCATTCCTAATGATGCGTATTCACTCCTAATGATACTATTCATTCCTAATGATGCACATTATTTTTTCGTGATGCACATTCATTCTTAGTGATGCACATTCATTTGTAGTGATGCACATTCATTCGTAGTGATGCACATTCATTCATAGTGGTGTACATTCATTCCTAGTAATACAAATTCATTCCTGGTGATGAGTATTCATTCGTAGTGTTCCCTAATTATTCATAGTGTTCCCTATTCATTCCTAGTGATGCGTATTCATTCCTAGTGATGCACATTCGTTCCTAGTGATGCACATTCATTTGTAGTGATGCCCATTCATTCGTAGTGATGCACATTCTTTCATAGTGATGCACATTTATTCCTAGTGATGCGCATTCATTCCTAGTGATGCCTATTCATTCCTAGTGTTTCCTTTTCAATTCTAATGATGCATATTCATTCCTAGTGATGCACATTCATTCCTAGTGATGCTTATTCATTCCTAGTGTTTCCTTTTCATTCCTAGTGATGCATATTCATTCCTAGTGATGCACATTCATTCCTAGTGATGCACATTCATTCCTAGTGATGCACATTCATTCCTAGTGATTCGTTTTCTTCCTTAGTGATGCACATTAATTCCTAGTGATGCACATTCATTCATAGTGATTCGTTTTCTTCCCTAGTGATGCGTATTCATTCGTAGTGATGCGTATTCATTCCTAATGATACGTATTCATTCCTAGTGATGCGTATTCATTCCTAGTGATGCGTATTCATTCCTATTGATGCACATTCATTCCTAGTGATGCGTATTCATTCCTAGTGATGCGTATTCATTCCTAGTGATGCGTATTCTTTCGTAGTGATACACATTATTTTTAGTGATGCACATTCATTCCTAGTGGTGTGCATTCATTCTTAATGATCCGTATTCATTCCTAGTGATGCACCTTCATTCCTATTGATGCACATTCATTCCTAGTGGTGTACATTCATTCCTAGTAATTCACATTAATTCCTAGTTATACACATTCATTCCTGGTGATGCGTATTCATTCCTAGTGATGCACATTCATTCCTAGTGATGCGTGTTCATTCCTAGTGATGCACATTTATTCCTAGTGATGCACATTCATTCCTAGTGATTCGTTTTCTTCCCTAGTGATGCATATTCATTCCTAGTGATCCCTATCCATTCATAGTGATGCACATTAATTCCTAGTGATGCATATTTAATCCTAGTGATTCGTTTTCTTCCCTAGTGATGCGCATTCATTCCTAGTGATGCTATTTCATTCCTAGAGATGCTATTTCATTCCTAGTGATCCCTATCCATTCATAGTGATGCACATTAATTCCTAGTGATGCATATTTAATCCTAGTGATGCACATTTATTCCTAGTGATGCGTATTCATTCGTAGTGATGCATCTTCATTCCTAGTGATGCACATTCATTCCTAGTGATGCTATTTCATTCCTAGTGATGCACTGTCATTCCTATTGATGCACATTCATTCCTAGTGGTGTACATTTATTCCTAGTGATGCACATTTATTCCTAGTGAAGCACATTCATTCCTAGTGATGCACATTCATTCCTAGTGATTCGTTTTCTTCCTTAGTGATGCACATTCATTCCTAGTGATGCACATTCATTCCTAGTGATTCGTTTTCTTCCCTAGTGATGCGTATTCATTCCTAGTGATGCCTATCCATTCATAGTGATGCACATTCATTTGTAGTGAGAGATATTCATTCGAAGAGATGCACATTCATTCCTATTAAGGCACATTCATTCCTAATAATGCGCATTTTTTCCTTCTAGAAGAGTGGAACAAGTTATCCCGGAAGAAAGATAGAAAAAGTAAGATATAAGAGGAAGAAAGAGTAGAAAAAATTTAAGAGAAGAAAGATGGAAAGAGTGATATATGAGATAAGGGAAGAGAAGACAAAATATACGAGAAGAAAGATGGAAAGAGTGATATATGAGATAAGGGAAGAGAAGACAAAATATACGAGAAGAAAGATGGAAAGAGTGATATATGAGATAAGGGAAGAGAAGAAAAAATATACGGGAAGAAAAATGGAAAGAGTGATATATGAGATAAGGGAAGAGAAGAAAAAATAAATGAGAAGAAAGATGGAAAGAGTGATATATGAGATAAGGGAAGAGAAGAAAAAATATACGAGAAGAAAAATGGAAAGAGTGATATATGAGATAAGGGAAGAGAAGAAAAAATATACGAGAAGAAAGATGGAAAGAGCGATATATGAGATAAGGGAAGAGAAGAAAAAATATACGAGAAGAAAGATGGAAAGAGTGATATATGAGATAAGGGAAGAGAAGAAAGAATATACGAGAAAAAAGATGGAAAGAGTGAGATATGAGATAAGGGAAGAGAAGAAAAAATATACGAGAAGAAAGATGGAAAGAGTGATATATGAGATAAGGGAAGAGAAGAAAGAATATACGAGAAAAAAGATGGAAAGAGTGAGATATGAGATAAGGGAAGAGAAGAAAAAATATACGAGAAGAAAGATGGAAAGAGTGATATATGAGATAAGGGAAGAGAAGAAAAAATATACGAGAAGAAAGATGGAAAGAGTGATATATGAGATAAGGGAAGAGAAGAAAAAATATACGAGAAGAAAGATGGAAAGAGTGATATATGAGATAAGGGAAGAGAAGAAAAATATACGAGAAGAAAGATGGAAAGAGTAAGATATGAGATAAGGGAAGAGAAGAAAGAATATAATAGAAAGATAGATATAGTTAGGTATAGGTAGAAACCAGAGAAGAAAATAATTGAGAAGGAAAATGGAAAAAGTGGGATGTGAGAAGGAAGAGAAGAAAAAAAGATGAAAGCAAAAATGAAATTAAAGAATAAAAGTAAAAGAATACGTGTTTAAGAAAATAAAACGTAACTTAGAATAGAGGTATAAAATTTAGAAGGAAAATATGCCAAAAATGGAAAGAAAGATGGATATAGATGGAAATGAAATATGTCTGGAATACGAAATAAAATCTATGTTAGAAAAGTACTGGATTTTAGTGTTTTTGCTTTGGTTGCTTGATTTTGTTTGTTTCTCCTCACCCTCCCCACCCTCTAATGTTTTATGAACTATTGATGTATGATATACGAGCAGCACGAGAAAAAACATTACTACCATACGTGTGAAAAACCCGCTCTTATGGGTTGATTCGTTATGCTTCGTCCGTCACGCAATGACCGTAAAACAATGTTCTCTCTACTGTTCTTACGAGTCATGGTAGATACTCCTAATGATCGGGTATGGAAGATAAATATCATGAATGCCACGATAGGCAACCTTCACGTGGTGTTAATGAAACGCATGCGCAGAACACATTTATATCTAAGTCATGAACTACAAACTTCAATGAATTTACAAATGATTTAGCGCTAAAAGTCAAGTTAAATTACAACGTAACGCTTACCTCTTTGACTTCAGTCCTTGTACGTCGAGAATGTTATCAAATGAAAGGGGAAAACAGGCTCTTTTAAACAAAATCGCTCCGTAACTGGTCGCGTCAAGCGCAAACAAGAAACTAAAATATTCATAAGGCATTGATTTGTTATTAAAAGAACTGTTACACCCTTAAAAAGGTGAATAAAGTCTGCATGGAATGCTTGTATGAAGTGTGAAATGTATTGTTCACCGATCATTAATATACATGCCATGACTCCTATCACACCTGACCACACCCTCTCTGGTTAGGGTTAGTACCCTGGCACCCATTTTGGATCAACCTAGGTTAGTGCTATGGTTAGGATTAGACAAATATGCTAACCCTAACCCTAGCACGTGTTTTTTACCTCCTTAGGTAGGGTTAGTGCTAGGGTTAGGGTTAGGTAAGTCTGCTTACCCTAACCCTAGCACGTATTTTTGCACTCCTTAGGTAGGGTTAGTGCTAGGGTTAGGGTTAGGTAAGTCTGCTAACCCTAACCCTAGCACGTACTTTTGCACTCCTTGGTTAGGGTTAGTGCTAGGGTTAGGGTAAGCAAACTTTCACTAACCCTAACCCTAGCACATTTTTTACCTCCTTAGGTAGGGTTAGTGCTAGGGTTAGGGTTAACACTAACCCTAACTGTAGCACTAATTTTGACTTCTTGAAAATAATGCTAGGGTTTCTAACCCTAACCAAGTTGGGGTTAAAACCCTAATGACTTTTTGGGGTTATTAGTGTTAGGGTTAGGGTAACATTGGCTTATATTTATGAATATTAATTAGTAATAACAATTGATTAATTAATGCATACCATGCATATTTTCGTGTCTCTCGCACGGTAGCGTGTTTCTCTATAAAAGGAAAAGCACGTTGGATATTTTGGTCAGTTGGTTCGCGTCGCTTCTGATTCGAGAACAGAGTTTATGTTCGTTGTTTTACAGGTTTCTATTCATTCAGTTTTATTACATCCTTCATGTTTAAGCTGTTGACAGCAAGGATAAAGAGGTAGGGCATCAACTCGTGTATTTTTAGCTCATTACAGCTATTTATCACATCTAAAGGTTTTTTTTGATAGTACCCTTAGATTCATACTGATTTTACGTGCTTTTGGGGGGTATATACTCCATGGCAGAATGTCATAGACGCACCGGTGTAGTTATTTTGGCTTGGGGGTTAGGGCTAGGGTAGTCTGCTGCACGCAGATACCAGATAGAAACCCAAAATTCTTGTACTTGTTTACACGTGCTTTTGGGGGTATATACTCCATGGCAGAATGTCATCTGCATGCACCGGTATTATTATTTTGAGAGTTAGGGCTAGGGTAGTCCTAAATTTATGATATATGTTTAAACTACTCTGCACGCAGATACCCAGTTAGAAATACCCAAAAATTACATTTAATAATACGAATGACACAAAATATCCTTGTGTTAAAATTCATTTATTAATCTATTTTCTAAAAAATAACGATTTATCTTCTCACCGATATCATCAGTGCATCTTTAATGTACATCTAATATCAAACACTATCAATATAGCGTCATTTATAATAGTGACAAATAAGCAACGAGTCAAATGATCAATACAGCAGCAAGAGCAAACAGCATCCAGAGCAAAAACATGCAGCCAGCAGCAACACAGCAGCCGCAGCAAACAGCAGCAACACCTCAGCAAGCAGCAAACTACATCAGCACGCAGCAAAACAGCAGCCAGCAGCAAAAATCGCCAGCAGCAACACCAGGCGGCCAGGCAGCATACCACAGGCCGTCAAGCAGCAACCAGCGGCCAGCAGCAACACAGCGGGCAAGCAGCATAAAAACCAGAAAGCAGCCAAGCACAGCATCAAGCAGCAAAACACGCAGCACTCAGCCACACAGCAGACAGCACAAAAGGAGCAGCCAGCAGCATACACAGCAGCCAGGTGTGTGGCACAACACCTAAGCCAAGCAGCATAACATCGTGTCAATAATCAAACCATCAGCCATCACAACACAAGCGGGGACATAGCAACACAGAAGCAAGCAGCAAAAACATCGGCAAGCAACAAAAAAACTAATCAGCAGAAAAACAGCAGCAAGGAGCCAAACAGCAGAATAGCACAACCACATCCAAGCCAAGGCAAAAGCATCAGCAAGCATCAACACAGCGGCAATCAAGTAAAAAATGAATGCAAGCAGCAAAACACCGCAGCAATCAGCAACACCTCATCAAGCATCAACACATCAGACATCAGGCGACAAAGCCTCCATCATCAACACATCATATACATACAACACATCGTCAATCCTCAACACACGTCCATCATAAAAACATCATACATCTCGAAACATCATCCATCTCAAACACATATCCAGCATTCAACATATCATGACATCATGCAAACACTCATCAATCATCAACACATAGTCAATCATCAACACATCATCCATCATCAAACATATTCATCAATCATCAAAACATACGTCAATCATCGACAAATCAGTAATCATCAACACATCAATCAAAACGTCAAGCCCATGGAACAATTCATCCAAATCAACACATCATCAATGGCAACCACATTCATCAAGAATCAAAACACGTCAATCATAAACACATAGGCAATCAGTCCAACACATCGGCAATCAGGAACAATTCATCCAAAATCAACACAGCATCCATCATTCAAAAAATCCATCCATAATCAACACTCGTCAATCAGCCGAACATTCATGAATCATCAATCTATAAACAATCGTCAATCTCGAGACATCATAATCATCAAACTACGACAATCATCAAAAAAAGCACCTAATCAGAAACACATCATGAATCAGAAACAACCAATCATGCACAAACAGACTCAATAATCAACAAAGCAGGCAATCAAACCCCACATCAGTCAATCATCAAACATCATCAGGTCATCAACACATCGTCAATCATTCGACACCTCATTAATCTCATCAAATCAGCAACACCATAAAACACATCTCCAAATCATGAACAATTCATCCATCTAACACATCGAAAATCATCAACACTCATCAAGCATCAAAAACAGCGTCATCAAAAGACATGCGTCAATCATGAACAAGGCACCGCATCAAAACAGCGTCAATCATAAACATCGGGCAATAATCTAACAACATCGTCATTCATCAACACCTCGGGCAATCAGGAACAAATTCATCCACATCAACACCTCGATCAATCGTCAACACATCATCCATCATCAACCTCTCAATCGTCAACACATCAGCCATTCATCACACATCATCATCATCCAACACATTCATCAATCACAACATCATAACGAGAACCCACGCAGCAAAAAAGCAGAAACCATCCAAACAGCCAGCAAGCAGCAACCGAGCAGCATCAGCAAAAAAAGCAAACAGG
>WHPX01001444.1:0-20752 GCA_011057435.1 Actinia equina | reverse complement strand
CCCCCCCCCCCCACCCCACCCACCCCCCCCCCCCCCCCCCCCCCCCCCCCCCCCCCCCCTCCCACCGGCCCCACCCCCCCCCCCCCCCCCCCCCCCCCCCCCCCCCCCACCCCCCCCCCCCCCCCCCCCCCCTCCCCCCCCCCCCCCCCCCCCACTCTTGACATACATTATGAACTCAGCTTATAGCTCACAGTAAAGAAAAAATGACAGTTTTTGAAATGATGAATAAAAAGTAATAAAAATCAATCAATCCAAATCTTTTTTTCCTGGTTACTTTCTAATAGTATCCTTTTAGTTTGTTTAATGTATCAAAACACTGTCTTCTTACATACCACTATTTTTGGTTAGAACATCAAGTGACAATGTAATCTCCTACGCAGCCCACACAAGAATGGCTGCAGGGGACACTAGTGACGACAGAGACGACCATTTTAAATGGCGGCCTAGTCTTTCTGCACTGCAAGTGACCACCATCAGTGTCTATATATACTAGCAATCTGAACTGCTCAATCATTCAAAAAATTCAAAGTGCCGAGCTGTTTATAAATGTACAAATACCCCCTCCTCCTTTTCAGCCTCTAAGTCAGGTTTAATATGCAACGAGGGTACTATATAAATCATAATCATTAATATCATGATAGATGAATCTGTAAGAAATGAGTGTAGATCAAAGCTGTTTTGGGCTTACTGTGGCCAAGCTTACAAAAAAAATGACATTTGTATCTTTTTGCTTCTAATGCGTGAATTAATGCATATAATACTGACAATACGAAGCAGATTCTCTTAACTTCCAGAATATAAGGATTCTAAAACAGCCAATTTTCGCTCTCCAAACATCCATACACCCCAAGAACTACGAGATTCTTATTACTGCGCGTGTGCATGACAAACAACCGCTGTTTTTTTTACCGCAGCGTCGGTTTGTGATGTCGAATTGCATCATGGGAAGAAGAACGTCGCCATTTTGAAGCAAAGCAAGTTGATCTGCAATACGTTGAAGAATCAAAGAACAACAGAAGGCATAAAAACAGTTTTCATTCAAAATGGACTTCCAGAACCGTGCTGGGGGTAAGACTGGTTCAGGAGGAGTCGCTTCGACTTCAGAATCTAATAGAGATCGAAGAGAACGGCTACGACAGCTCGCGTTGGAAACGATTGACTTGAATAAGGTTGGTAGAAACTAGATAACTAGTTAATTAACCGCGTCGGTGTTTGGAATCGAACAGTAGTAGAAATGATTTAACTTAATACACCGTATGGTTTGTGATGTTTAGAAACTGACGTTCGGACGTTAGTCCTTCGTCGGTGTAAATCAATCATTTCTCCTACTGTTTGAATAAGGTTGGTATGGTTGATCTGATCTGTTCGCTTGTCTGTCAGTATTTTTTGTTATAGAAATCAAGTTTGGATAGATATACACTGTAGGCAAAGAAGATCGTATTTCTTTTTTCTGACCTTTTTAGAATTTAAGATATAACTAGCTAAAAACTAGTGTGAGCTGCGTCGGTGTTTCTAATGAAACAGTAATGTTGAAAAGGTAAATTATACACCGTGAAAAGATGAAAAAACTTACTGACGTTTCGGACGCTAGTCCTTCGTCGAAACGTCAGTAAGTTTTTTCATCTTTTCACGGTGTATAATTTACCTTTTCAACATTACTGTTTTTAGAATTTTGTTTACTGACTATTGTGTGAGCTTTTGAGAATTTTTTTAAAATTCACTCATTATCATTGGATTTTGATTGCAGGATCCTTATTTCATGAAAAATCATCTTGGTTCCTACGAATGCAAGCTGTGTCTTACTCTACACAACAACGAGGTAAGTAGGGACCAATGATTTTGAATAACACTTAACGATATGTCTATCTGGTTATGAAAGTGAGCATTGGTGTAGTAGTGTAGACTACCTAAAGACTACTTAGAGACTCACAAAACAATTCTTCGTTTGCAACCACGTGGTTATTGCTGGTGCCAGAATATTTTTCGGTTCCAATCAAAAAACAATCCTAATGACCATGCAGAGCCACCAATAATGAAACTTTGAGCTAAAAATTGGAGTATTAGAGCATTTCCGAAACGAGCTATGGTCAAATGAAGTTTCCGATTTGATAGTTTGAATATATGGCGAAAACTCGCTGGTGGACTAAATTGGTCCACCAGCAATGGAGGCCAAATTTTAAAAAAATAGTTTACGCAGGCAACAATATCAAACTCACTTTAGACATACATAAATCGAACCTTACATGTAAGACATTTAAAGCAATAAAAATATTTCATTTAGCGATTTTTTTTTTCATTTTTATGACTTTTCAGACCCGTAAGAAGTGTAAGGTCAGAATTACATGAAGAAAATCAAATTTGCACAACTCGGAAACAAAACGATGAAACGATCTGAAATTTTCTACACTTAGTCAATGATTGCTTATCTGAAATTGATTCTTGGATGACCCTCAATAAGTTGAAATTAAACAAGAGAAAAACAGAATTTCTCATCTTCTCTTCCTTGAACAATCCTCAACACTGTAGTCAAAATCTTCTTTTTGGTCCTGATGATTGTCCCTTCTACTCAAGCTAGAAATATTGGTGTCACATTTGATTCTGCTCTCACCATGGTACCTCATATAAGAACACCTGCAAAACTGGCTTTTTTCATCTTCGTAACATTGCTAAACTTCGTAAATATCTCTCCGTAAAGTCCACTGAAATTCTTGTTCATGCTTTCATAACTTCGAAACTTGACAATAATTATAACTCTATTTTATTTGGCCTTCCGAAATACCTCATTAACCGTCTTCAATCTGTACAAAATGCATCTGCCCGCCTCGTAACTCTAACCAAGAAACGCGATCACATTACTCCTATTCTCATCAACCTGCACTGGCTTCCTATTGAATATCGAATAAAGTTTAAAATTCTCCTACTAACCTTCAAAGCTCTATATGGCTCTGCTCCTATGTACATTCAAGAATTAATAAATAGATATTGTCCTGCTCTTAATCTCCGTTCGTCGTCTCAAGTATTGCTGTCTGTAAAACCGTATAATCTAAAGTGCTATGGTTATCGTTCATTCACTGTTGCCGCTCCTGTGTTGTGGAACTCTCTGCCTAATCCTATGAGGAACAATACCTCTCTTGAATCTTTTAAAACTGAACTTAAGACTTATTTATTTAAACTTGCTTATGATTTGTAATCTATGTTTGTATCGTATTTATTTATTATTTTTTATAGCGCCTAGAACCGGCTTGTATAGGCGCTTTACAAGCCTCTTTATATTATTATTATTATTAGTCACATCATAGTTCTCTAAACATATCGAAGAATCGAGTTTATAGCATTGATAATTAATTTTAAGTTGTTATTTTATTGCTCTATGACGTCACATGCAAACGAAGAATTGGTTTCCTTTCATCCATCAAGTCCAACCTCGACTTGAAACCATTGTTCATGATCAGTCAAGCAAATTTGCTTAGTTTCACTTGACATCATCATTTTCTGTCTTGGGTGGGATGCTCAGACGTGAATGTGCAGTGTATTCCAATGTTATTCCCCATCATTGTCTCCAATATGCTACCTAGTAGTAGCTGATTATTGAAGATCACAGGAGACAAAACAGGCTTCACTAGACCTCCTCAGCTCTGGATCACTCGAGCGTAATGTCCCATTTCAGACCACGTGTCATTCCCTTGAGAATAATATTCTTTGTTTGAGTTGTTTCCATATTCATGTGTCTTGTTATGTGCAACTGAATGCAAACCTTAAACAAAGAAATGATACTGTAGGGAATGATTTGTGGTCTAAAATGGGAAAACATTAAGTCAGAAATGAGGAGGTTTATGTATACTGCAAGTCAGTACATAGAGGATATCACATGGGCGCGCGGAGATACGAATTTATCTTCGAGTGTTCAATTGATATCTCAAGTGAGATATCTAAATTGAACACGAGAAGATAAAATTTGTATCTCCAAGCAGCCATGTAACGTTCTGTTTATTACATAGATATTGATGAAACCTAAATAAAATAAAACCTCAAAATTCTTTATTAAAATATGTTACTATGTCAACAGCGATATGAAAGATACAGTATGATATCTTCCACTGGTGAAAGATATCAAGTTTTCGACACTAGAGAAAACCTGGTGTTTCATCGATATCTATATAATAAAGTACGTTTCCCAGTCTTATGAAAAACACTCTATTGAGAGAGTTCTGGATAAGTAAGTGTCTTATAGTGTGATTGATATCTTAGGGAAGTTACTTGGCTCACACACAAGGAAAGAAGCATCAGTCAAATTTGTAAGTATATGAGATGATTCTCCAGCATTCTCAGTAGAATGAAATAATAATGAGTTATGCCAGCCACATTTTGGTTCAATGATATATCAAAAGAGTTTGATGACAAATAGCTTAGTTTGATTCCAAGATGTAATGCAGGACTTAGAATAACTACCAGTAAGTCGCCGGTAATGATGACCGGCCAAATTAGTTTTAGCTTGGTCATACCTCTGGCTTAACGTTACTGGTCAAGAAAAAAAAAATTGGCCGGACAAGTTCCAATTTTGGGTGGACATTTTCCAATGTCTTGCCATTGTTTTAAGCCCTTTGACGATAGTTGTTAAAAGTATTGCAGGTGGGCATGGAAGTTCCATTCCATGCATAAATGGAAAAGAAATATTTTGCCCTTAATTGCCTCAGTCCCCTGCCTGCCCACCATACTTTTGTTAGTGATCATCACCTTGGAATCAAATTTCTCACCCAACAATAGTGGTAGCAGACAAAAGATCGGCATTTAAAAAATCTTTTGTCAAATTTAACCAACATGGTGGTTATGAAAACTAATTAATCCTTCAGCACATCCATGTTTGAACATGAACAAGGCAGTAGTTCCATCAGAATTAGTTAATTTCTAATTTTTATTTCTTAGGGCTCGCCGTGCTGCAAAGGAAGCTAAAGATGCTCCAGCACAACCAGCTCTTGTAAGTAATCTTCTTTAATGAGATAATATTGTGTGATCTTTTCTATATGCAGACTATTGATTGAACCCTCAACTTTAGCAATGATGAGAGAGAGTGTTTTCCTACTATCTGAAAAAAATCTCCCCATGTAAATGGAGTTGTTTATTGTTTCAATCCTGTGCTTGAAAGGTTTTTCTCTAGTTTTCCTCCCTCTTAAAAAATCAGCTTTTAAATTCCAATTAGAATTCTGACCAGTGGAAGTACTGTGTAAAGTATCAATATGATTAATTAATAAATCATGATTCATTATTAATATCTGTATTTTCTTATCAGGAAAAACCAAGAGTTTCAATGAAGAAGTTTGTTAAGATTGGTCGCCCAGGTTATAAAGGTAAAAATGGAAACAACTTCATAATACATTGCATTCTTTTGTTAAATGTCTTTTTCACCAACTCAATAATATAACTTTGCTATCATTTTAGTAACCAAACAGAGAAATCCAGAAAATGGTCAACATAGTCTTCTTTTCCAGGTAAGAAAGATTTTATGAAAATTTAAAGTGAAAATTATTGTGTAGTTCCAGGAAATATCCATACACCACCCATGGAGGGAATTTGTAAGAGGACCCCCCACCCCCAGGAACTTCCAATTTTCTTCCATACAAACTCTGTAATTTTGTTCTTTCTCTGACTCCAACTCCCCTGCAGAATTCCGAATTCCCTGTTGATGGGGTATGGATATTTTCTGGAACTACCCATTATTCTATTAAGCAGTGTTTCCTTTGGCAAAAGAAAAGATGGCCAACTTATCTAGCTTCACATTTGAAGCTGAAATATATTAGATTTTTGATTTCTATTGACATTTAAGAAGTGGTTCAAGAAATGAACTTTCAAAAAGTAGAAAATTATTTGAGGCCATGAAACTTTAGGTTTCTTTAAACTGCAGGTGTCATAAAAGACATTTAGGGAAGAATTTTGAAAGAATTTTCTACTCTCGCCTCCCTCTACTAATTAATGACCAGCAATCATTCTGGAATTTTTCTAAGCAGGTCATTATTTTTATTGCGACAGATTGATTATCCTGAAATGGCTGAAGATGTTATACCCAGACATAGATTTATGTCAGCATACGAGCAGAGAATAGAGCCACCAGACAAGACATGGCAGTATCTACTCTTTGCAGCTGAGCCATATGAAACTATATCATTTAAGGTATAAAATAAAGAATTGCTCTTGATGTTCTATGAGCCAGGGTAACACTGAGTAGAATGTCGCAAACTAACCTATAATTGATGGTTGGATGTCGGACCATGTCCAGCCTGAATAGCCAATGTGCAAGAGTATGAATCTCTAGCATGATGGGAAACCGAGTACTTCTGCTTTTTCAGCTGTGTTAAAATTTTATCTGTCAATTTTTTCTTCAATACTTTCTATGAAACTTTAAGAATTTAAACAGTTGAAATGTTCCCCAATCAAAACCACTAATTTACTAGACGGATGTCTGATGCCTGGGTGCTAATTTGCATGCTTGCCTTGAAAACTTTGCGTTTTCCACTAAAATATTGACAAAATATATTTCTTTCTTTTGGTATGAAGATACCAAGCAGAGAAATCAATAAGAGGAAGGGCTGTTCTGGACACAATGGAATAAAGATACAAAACAGGTATGACTTGTTTTGATTTAACTGGGTATCAGGATCTAGTTTTGGTCTTGTTTTACAATGCTTCTCAATACAGTATTTTCACAAGACGTCACAGCGGCCATGTTGGTATACCAAAACAATACATTTCTATCCAAGAAATTGAACTCTATTTTTATGCAAAAACTGTGCAGAAAGGTTCCATTGTCAGGTACACCAATATGGCTGTCTTGTCACATGAGTGAAAACTCTCTATAGACTCTGCAGAATCATCATTGCAACGAAGTTTTGATTGACATCAATTAATGTGATTCCAGGACGTTGCATAAGCATGTGTCCTCCCGAAATATGTCATGGAAACACTTTGATCGATCGATGTCCACCAAAATCCTATTTAGTTGCATTTGCAGATTTTACTATAAAGCTCTTGCTGTTGATAATCACAGACTGTAATTGTGTTCACTTGTGTAAAATGTCTGAAGATTTTCTGGTGCAAAAATTGCACCAATTGGATTATTGCTTCTGCCACCATTCAGATTTAATACATGTGTTTCCTTTGAGTATTATTTCGTTACTGTTGAATATTTATCTGTCCCAATGGTCCATTATTCTGGACTAATATGGAATAATTAAAGCAAAAATATGTTTTTTTAGGGGAAGGGTGGGCATTGATTTTCACAACAAACGTATTGCATAGTAAGGGCCTAATCTTGCAAGGACTAAACAGTAGTAGGAGTTTTTAAATATGTGAGCGAAAATTATCAGTCGGTGTTATGATGCTGAGCCAATAATTCTTTTCTTTTCTTTCAGTTTTATTTACAGTGTCAATTTAGACTCACTCTTCAACAGCTACAGCAGTCTCAACAGCAGCAGCAACGAAAACCTCCACAACCATTAATGCCCCCTGGGCGTGTACCTCAACATCCAAAAAACATCCCTGCTGCATATCCTTTAAACCCTTTCGCTTCTTGAAGACTCATTTTTATGGAACTCCTTTTTTGAGTGACTTTTTTCTTTCCTAAAGCCAATTGTATAAGACCTCTTTTTTTTTTTTCAAGAATTTTTGTCCTTTGTTCACTCTTTTTTGCTTGTGTAGCATTTAGATGACAAGATGCTGGGATGTGGAGCAGGAGGAGGTTGTCATTTAACTCACAATCTATGTTCTGCTTGAATCGCATTCGTCCAAAAAAACAAGTGTGATTGGAACAACTTAGCAACTTGTACCAAGGCCCTGTTGCTTAAAGGACAACTGACCCTCCAAAATGACCCATTTTTAAGAGGAACTGCATCATTTGAGAAGTCCAAAAATCCAGTTTTTAAAGGGGATAGAGCATCCATTTTCCTAAAACAATTTTTTGAAAACATCGCATATATCGCTCTGGTGGCCGCCATCTTGCGCTTTTATCGCGGGCTCAGAAAAATAGCGTAATGACGTCACAACGTCACAAGAGTTCAAGCTTCTAGTTGTTTGCCTGACTCTTCCTCAGTTTCTTATACGTTTTACTCAATATTTTGCGAAAAAATACAACTTGGTCATCAAATTAAAGGCATGTCAGAATCTAATTCTTCTTCCGAAGGCTCGGACAGCTCGGGAGACGATTTCGCTCAAGAGTTTTACGGAATGGACGACGAATTTGGTTTACGGCCATATCAGTTTGAACCACAAATAGAAATCTCCTCAGATGAAGAGATCAGAGAAGGATCTGACAGTGACATTATTGAAGACGATGAACAAGAGAACAATCGACTTACAAATTCAGATTGGTAAGTCGTACTTCTGTCTTATCACAAAACTGAACTACATATCCATTTTATATAAAATCGTATCTTGCCACTCGTGTTCTTGCAATCTGTTCTTTAGATATTGGTATGCATGAATCCAGTTTGCGACCAAAAGCAATACCAACTTTCACAATTTTAATTAAAAACATGTTTAAAAACATCGCTTGATAGTCAATAAGTTATATACTGCAGGATATAGATACAGGGATATAGTTGTGTCACAAGTTGTGTATGTATATTCTCACTTGGGACAATCGTGGATAATGTTCAAAGATACTAAGAATTGTTTTATTTCTGTTAATAGGTGTACCTGTGGTAGCTGCCAAATTATGGATTCAATATCTGAATGCATTTGTTGCCAAGAAATCGAAAAAAGTGGTTTGCAACATGCCAGTCTGTTGTTGAAGATGGAGATGCTGATGAACCACCACCATGCATTACTCAACATCCTGGATTCTTACCTGTTTGTGCCAATAAGTATGTTCTTCGAACCGCATGGGCTCAGTACAAACAGCAGTACAGTAATGCGTATGAAGGCCCAGAGCACAAGCAGTACAGACACATTGCATATAGGCAACTAGCAAGATGGTGCTGGGGAGTTCTGGAAAGGAAGTTCGGGTTGTTCTGCCCTCTTGTGCTGTCATGTGCATCAGAGCACACTTCCCTCCCCCTGGACTAGAGGAGGACTTTGAATTTGAAGGTTTTCACTATGCAGATGATTAGCTTGGCCTAAAGTTACATGGAGTTATTATATACATTTTATTTATTCCTTACTTCATTTCATATACACAGAGTGGATTTTTTTCTATCAGGATTTCTGAATTGATAAATTGAAAAGGAAAACATGGAAAGGCTGAGACCAAAATGTATAAGAGTAGTCATGAATTTATTTTTAGATGAAGTACATATAGAAAGTTGTTTATATAAATGTTTTGTAGGTTTTGCATATTTTATTATTTAAAAACAACTACACCTAGACAAAATATCCAGCTGAATAGAGAACCTAGTGTACAAAGCACTAGTGGACAAAATCATGAGCTAACCAAGCAAATTTTGCAGTTATACTAGACATGGATAACCAATATTTCCTGGGCACCAATTTGTCTGAAAACAAGGCTAGTCAGTATTTTTTATAAAGAATTTGCCTTGAAGTAGTATGCTATAATGGATTCAAAAATTGTGCTAAATGAAAAAAATATTCTCTTGGTGATAGAATCCCACCCCATCTTAGAATCTCGGTACTGACTAGTCTCATTATCAGACAAATTGGCACTAGGAAATCTTGGCATCCAGGCTTGTCAGCCATTTATGGATCATATATTTTTTTTCCAGGCAAATAGGCCCTTTGCAGCTCAGTAATCATGTGCTGATTAATTCACTGAGAGCAACTGAATGAACATCTTGATTCCCATGAGTGAAAGCGAAAGTCACTATTCAGCTGGAATTTTTTCTATACTACATTCATACTGGGAGAGACCCCATATATAATGGAGCGTAGATAGTTAAAAAAAAGACCTCTTTTAAGATTTCATTTAAAAGTCAATCGTTTCCTAAGTGGTAATGATATTTTAATAAAATTTTCATCTGAACATCTAAAAACTGCAAACTTATCTACCACTTTAATCAGGTCCCCTTCACATTAATTACATATTTTGTTTATAGCAGTTTTACTTGGGTCTGTCATGTACCTTCCCATTTGTAGAAGCATTGTAATTATTACCAGTAATGAACACAACTGTTCAAAGATGAGGGGGATTGGGACGACAGGCTTACTTGACAGTTCTTTCAAAACAGCTATTCACTAGAGTACAATCACTAAAAGAGTGCCAATGATGCTTTGCATTACTTTCTACTAAATAGTGTTAATTAAAAATAGGAAATGGTTAGAATTAGCATCACTTAACATTACGCATTTTTGTGTTTTTAGTCTCTACTACATTCCATTTAAATTAATTACCTAGAAAATCTTGACCGGTGTCGTTCAATCAATTCCTGTTTGTCTGGGGCAGGAACACTAGCAATGTTTCTTGGTAATTCAACCTCTTCAATTGGGTCAACCCCTGCAGCCTCCATGCCACCCTCACAAATTTCAAGTACTTTCAGTTGTAGCTCAGGGAGGAAAGCATAGCTTTTTCTTTGTAAGACTGGCTTAACAACCCAGCGCTTGTGCATCTTAGGGAAGCACTTGCGATAACGAGCTTCTCCACTCCTTGGGCCTTTTTGAACAATTGCTTGAATTCTAGCTGTATTGAAATTATTGTCAATGGCAGCAAGTTGAGTACGAGCAACCATTCCCTTGTAAGAGAAGTGCTCTCTTTTTGAGCAATACTTCAGCATCATCGAATGATAAACTTCAAGCCCTCCTGTGTGACAAAGTCGGTCAATCTTGCCAAGTCATTAAGTAACTTTGGTTGAAGGACAACCTCTTCTAGGGCCACATGAGCTGGTGACCCCGGCTTGATCCAGTGTGTGGTGCGCACTTGTCTGCGGGTTAGGGGAGGATGGGCACACTTTTTGAATACCTCTGCATCCTTCCAGGAATGCTTGTTCACGCAATGGTGAACAACAGATTTCCACTTCTCTCTCAAAAGTTGTACATCCCCATTACATGTAGCAGCACACCACCAAAGATGGTTTGAAATGGATTGTATCCAGGGTGCCAGCTCTTGGTTTTTCTTCAATTTTGCTTTCTTGTTCAGCTTTTTTACAATTGACTTGGAAAGATGCCACACATCATACTGGTGTTTGATGTGGCTAAAATCTTTTGCCATAGTGCTGGTGATGGATGTGTGTCTGTCAGTTGTGATACATTTTATACTGACCGTGTCTTCTAAAGTGTTCAAACACCTTAGAAACCCCTCTTTCTCCATAGCATTGGAGCTGGTTACTTCTGAGACTTGAACAATGCTGAAGGTGGCAATTTTCCCTGTGCTTGTCTCCATCATAGTATATGTGCCATATTTAGCACTATGGCCAGGACTGTCACTTCGGCCATCACCATTGAGATTTACTATGTCCTTATTTGACAGCTCTTCAATTACAGCAGCCTCCTCTCTCTTCCAAGCATCATTAACAACAGGAAATAGGTAACGTTCCTGATGTCTGTAAAAGACCCTCTCACTCAGAAATTTTAGGCCAAGACAGGATGCAAAGTTTTGAAGTCTGGTAAAAGTATTACCAGTAAATAATATTGATGAGGAAATCAACAAGTTCCCAATAGCTAAGCGATTTAACATTGGCTGTGAGTACCATGTCAAAGCATGATGTTTCATACATATAGTTGTCACAATAAGTAGGCTGCCTTGACATACAAAGTTGACATCAGCGACAGGTGCTCCACAGCTTCTACAAAACTTGAATAACTGCTGCAAACAAGAGTTAAATACCAAATATTTAGGTTCTTTGATATGGTTTTCAAGAGTTTTATTGCAGTCTTTGTTTTCTGGCTCTAATTCACTGTCCGTTGTTGAAACTGTCTCTTGCGATGAAACAATGAAACCATCATCATCGTCACTTAGTGGGAGTCCCTCTTCCTCTGAAACAAAGACTTTTCTTACTTTTGTGGAGACACTGTTGGCATTGACTTTACTGGTGAGGGGTGATAGCTAGTACTGTAGCTGTGGTCGTGGAAGCTCACACTGAGTATTTCATCTCTACTGATGTTTGGTGAAGGGGAGGGATTGTAAACTGTTGTTGTGTCGGCATCTTTATAGTATCCAGGCTCTGTCTGAGTTGATGCAGTGGATGTTACAACATATCTACAACCAAGGCAACACTGAACACCAATCTCCTTACAAAGTGGTTCAGGAGAGAACTCTGGTGTTTCCATACTTGGTGGATCTTCACACGAGGGATTTATTGTGGTACATAGCTGCTCCACATCCTTTGAAAATACAAAAATAAACAATGTTTTCAACAATACTATAAACCATTCTTCGAGGCCTACATTACCTTAAATAATACAAAATAAACATATTAACCAACAATGCTATAAATTATTCTTTCGGGGTCATTTATCCAAGCAAATTTGGAATATTACGGCAACATTGTTATGGTTTACGAATAAATATCAAATGTAAACTAAACACGTGCAAATAGCCATTTTGAAAATTTCAAGTATCGATCAAATATTACTAGCTATACTTATGATTTTAAGCAACATTTCATCTATGAAAGCATAAATAGCTAATGATTGATGACTCGCTTCGGTATGCATTAATAAGTCTTTTTTCATGAGTGATTATTTCGAAAAACAATGTAAACTACTGTTATGTATAAATGACATGTTATCTCACCTAACAAGTTATCGTAGATTTATAAGTTTTACACCGTAGTGAAAATAGAAAACTGACGTTTCGGACGTTAGTCCTTCGTCGGAGTCATCTCACCTCTTCGTTTTGTTTGCGTTTGAGCCGGTTCTCTGATGTAGCTCTTCTTTTAGCTGGCTTGCAAAAATTGAATACTGACGGAACAGCATCGCTCTTTAATCTCCTCTTCCTTTTTATCCCGGTTAACTGCTCCATCAGATCCACTTCAAAGCATGAATCCTCGAAGTGATCGCTGCAAACGTAGCAGTTCTTCAAAGGCGGCAGGTTCTCTCTCTTTATCCGCGCTATCCATGCCTTCTGAAGAGCTATTTTGTTAGGAATTTTGTGGTAGCTAACAGACTCAGTTTTGGAAGAATGGTTGGTGCATTCTGGCACACAACAATGGACCATCTGGATTAAGAAACTTACTCTAACTTAGACTATTAAAAGATCGACTAGCACTCGAAATATACAAACTCAACAAGTTTGGAATGCAAGCTTCACGTTGTGACGTCACGGCATTAATGCGGTAATTTATTGCGGGCTCGAATATGGCGCTATTCTATTGCTATTTTTCGCGAATTGATTATTTCTTTTCGGCGACATAGAAGCTGTATCAGAGTTCAAAGTTGAATTTATGTGATCTATGTACGTTGTAGTTTTATATGAAAAACGGCAATTTTTGGGGTCAGTTGTCCTTTAAAGCCCGTTTAGAGCTTAATCCTGGGTTAACTGTAAATAATATGTACAGCATTACAGTGACATCATGGATTAGCACTGGATTAGCACTTATCTGGTTTTGAACAACCAGGCCCCGTAGTCTCCTATTCATAGTTTGGTGAGACAACACTACCAGCAGCTGAGTAGGAGATTTATAAATTAGGGAGTCACTCTCCACTAACTTAAACAAACTATCTTTGATGAGCATTTAGATTAACAAATAAACTGCTAATAGGAAATGGGAGTTACAGACACCCAAGGAGCACCTAAGTTGCATCATATTACTTGTTCAAATGCTCTTTAGAATTAGTATATTTGTCATTATTTTGTAAACAAAAAGTGCAAGAAAATAGTTATAAAATTCATTCCAATCAAATCTGTCTTTTGTTTTCTTCATAAATGCTCTGTTATCACATTTCAATTTTACAGTAACTGAACCCTAACAGGACATGGCAAACTCATAGATCTGAAACAACCTCTGGGCTGATGTAAGTCAGGGCATGGCTAACTCACAGATTGAACCCTGAAACAACCTCTGGGCTAATCTAAGTCAGGGCATGGCTAACTCACAGATTGAACCTTGAAACAACCTCTGGGCTGATCTAATTAAGTCATGGTATGGCTATCTCACAGATGGAACCCTTAAACAACCTCTGGGCTGATTTAAGTCAGTACACGGCTAACTCGCAGATCGAACCCTTAAACAACCTCTGGGTTTATCTAACTCGGGGCATGGCTAACTCACAGATTGAACCTTGAAACAACCTCTGGGCTGATCTAATTAAGTCAGGGTAATGGTTTACTCACAGATCGAACCCTTAAACAGCCTCTGGGCTGATTTAAGTCAGTGCACGGCTAACTCACAGATCGAACCCTTAAACAACCTCTGGGCTGATTTAAGTCAGTGCACGGCTAACTCACAGATCGAACCCTTAAACAACCTCTGGGCTGATCAACATCAGGGCACAGCAAACACTACTGTAAATCAAACTCGGAAATAACCTCTGGGGTGAACTAAGTCAGGGCACGGCTAACTTACAAATCATGATCTAACCCTGAAACAACCTCTGGGGTGATCAGAGTCAGGGAACAACTAACTCAAATGAAATTGGAATTTTTTAATTCCTATCCATACCATTTCTAACCTTTCCTTGAATTACATAAAAATCTCTTCCAACAACAACAGCCTCTACCCCCCTCAGCAAATAAAATAATTATACGAGTATTGGGTTTCCTGTGGTACACTATTACCGGTGTCTAATTTCCGGCAGAAGTCGTTTGTGTGAAGGTATGTAATTTTGTAAGTCGTTTGAATGCTTTAGGATTGCTATAGACTTCAATTTAACATTCCTCTAGACTCAACATAAAGTTAACTTACAATTATATATCATATGTGCAATTTCATGAATTATTGATGTCACTTCTTTTGGTGAAATGAACTTAAAATTTTATATATAAACTTACTCAGGTTAATGCGTCAAGATACGAACTGTATAGAAAGGAAAATCTTTAACATTTATGTTAGTGATGTCAAGAAATGCTCATATGGTGCAGCAAGGCCACAACAGAGCCAAGCAAATTGCAATACACGCGCACGCGCGGGGAGAGAGCCATCGAACAAGTGTTAAACGTGTATAAAAAGGTAACAGAAATGTTATTGCGCTTGTGATGTGAGGTTGGGTTTATATCATCTAGGGGAGGAGAGGGCAAGGCTATTTTTGCAGTCGACACTGAAAAGCTGTGAAGAAAAACTGCCATTTAAAAAACCACAGGGTGCCCAACTATGAGGTAGTGTGCTCTGTTAATATCCGCGACACACATTACTGCAAAATATGAAAAAATATTTTCGTATACAATTTAATTTGCTTCAAATATATCACACTTAACTCTCGCTACTCTTTGTAACAAAGAAATTTCGTTGCTCGCAAAGTAGTAAAACGAAAAACATGCGCTCTGTAACTTACGACGCAAATATGTTGTGAGAAAATTTTTCACCATTTAGTGACGGATAATGACGTTAACGCACTCTTAGGAAGGGTTTATAACTTGCTATTCAGAGTGTCAGTATACACTGATTCTTATCACTGATTCAGCTGTTCGACTTGTGGGCCTTCGTATTGTTAGTCTGCGAAGAAGAGCTAGGGTAGAGAGGGGAAAGGCAACACCGCATCGTCCATTCAAAAAGCATGTCGCAATCACGATCACAGCACAGTACGTGCATCCCGTGATTTGAGAAGGGGTTGGCACGTTCCACCAACGTCTGGTGGCCCCACTTCTGGTGGCATCACACCTCTTGTGGCCCATGCCCCATTTTCTCCGCGGCAATACAAGGTGTGATTACGAAACTTGACAGGGATGTAGTCACGTACCCTGTCAGTCACCCCAACGATTTTGGGTGTATGACGTCGCATATCACGTGACTTGCTAAGATAACATTATCGCCAGTTTTTGAAATAAACCTTTTTTTGATGTTATTGCACTGAAGTGTTTTGGTACATTGAAAAAAACATAAAACTTAAAAATTTATATTAAAATGTTGTAATTTATAAGGGGATTTTGTTGGAAAAGCCCCGGTAAGGATTTCTTTATCTTTCCGTATTCATAAAAAGGTAAAGTTAAAGCGTCCTTATTTTACGTCGGTCGTAATAGTCGTTGATTAATTAACTTGCTGAAGCCGAAGGTGCGTTCATTTCGCCCCCCTCTTTCCATCAGTGCTCCGTTTTAAGGGTATTTAAAGCTAAATTAAGCTACACGGAAAGGAAAGAAGTCGAAACAAGGATGTGTGGTCACTGAATCGAAGTCAAACCAATTGTAAGGAATATCGCGCCCTAACCAACAGGGGCAGCGGAAGCTGAAAATGTTTTAGGGGGGGAGGGGCACTGAAATATTATATTTAACGCTATGTGATAATAACCGCAATTTTGAGAACCAATAATAATAATAATAATAATAATAATAATAACAATAATAACAATAAGAAAATAATAATAATAACAATGATAATAATAACAACAATAATAATAATAATTACAATAATTACAATAACAATAACAAAATAATAACAACAATAATAATAACAATAATAATAATAATGAATGAATAGACTTTCGGTTTTTCCCATTTAGTGGTTACCCTATTTTTAAATTTATAGAAATAACTAAATAATAATAATATTCACATATTTTGCGCATGCGCACAACAAATTTCTATCCGCTGAAAGCTTTAGTCCAGTACTTAATAATAAATCTTACTCTTGAAACGTTTCCAACATTCTTCATCCTAAAAAAGAGTTTAATATGTTTTAAACTTTGCGCATGCGCACTGAAACGATTTCACAAACATGCCCAGTAGCGTCTTGTGGCATTGCATATTTCTACAAAGTATAAAAGACAAATTCAAAAACTATGGAATTCTGTAGATAAAATATCGTAAATACATTCAAGCCCTATGTTGTTTTTAGTTACTCTTTATACTGGAGGCTTGGTTACCTTTACGTGCATTTGGTTGGCATGCGAGCAACCTCGTTCCCAGGGCCCTCTCGGCCGACTCCAATTCAATATGGCGGTCGTCGGGGAGAAGACCCTGGTGTTGGCTGGTATCACGTGCTCAAAATCTCCAAGATTTCTGGATATTTTGATCACGTGGTTTTAGTTTCAAAATGGCGGCCAAACTACTATTTCAAATCGTGTAAGTGTAGGAAAAAAGGCATTTCTTCGTGGGTATATGTTGTTCCCGTTTTAGATTACAAGACAGTTTTTGGATTGCTTGATGTGTAAAAGCTGCAATTTGTGCGAAAGTTCACCAACAACGGTTTTTTAGCCATTTTTTGAGTCGTCTTGGAAATAAAAGTGATATAAATTTACTCCGGGACTTTACTTATATGGTTTCACTTTCTACTGCTACTGCTACTTCTTATAGTTTTGACTGCTTGGATACTGAGATTCGGAGTTGTTCATTGTCTACCAAGTGTCCCATAGCTTAACTGTTTATGAACACGTTTAACTATTCAATATTGCTACCCAAGACATATCTTTCTTGGAGTACTTCGAAGATCATAGGTCATTGATATTTCGCCATGTTGGATGCCTATGGCCAATTGTGTCTTGTTTCCACAGTCAAGAGAGAAACTCTCCATTATTCAGGTTGCTTGTGACAGACCTTGGTAAAAATGGCAATCTTAATGTGCTTAATGTTCAAACACAATTCAATATATACTGAATATTGTATATGTAGCCCTAAAACTTTAGAATAAATCTCTTTTAATTAAGGATTATGTTGTTGAACGAGACATCGATATTCTCGCTATAACTGAAACCTGGCTAAAAAATACTAATTCTGATTTTATTGTGCGTGATATTTGTCCTACTGGTTATTCGTTTTGTCATGTTCCTCGTCAAAATCGTACTGGTGGAGGTGTTGGCATAATGTATAAAATAGCCTGAAAATCAATCATCATGTAACAATGTCTTACACGTCTTTTGAATATATGGAAATGCTACTTCATCATCAATCGTCTATTTATCGTATTTTTATTGTTTATCGTCCACCCTCTTCAAATAGCTTGCTATTTAATGATGATTTCACTACTCTCTTGGAACGACTGGTTACGTCTTCTGGCAAACTGGTAATTTCTGGAGATTTTAACTTTCACATCAATGACACTAAAGATAATAATGCTAATCGCTTTATGGATTTACTTGATTGTTTTAATCTGACTGTCCTTGATCCTGTTTCACCTACACATAAAAGTAATCACGTTTTGGATCTAATCATTAATAATAATAATAATAAACTCTTTACTTACTGAGGGTAGCACTAAATAACAATATGCTTACAAACCTGTGGCCCTCGATCATTACAAGATCTGATGAAAAATCTGTGACCAACCTTACTGTACACGATCCTGTTTTATCTGATCATTATGCTGTTCATTTTATGTTATCTGTAAACAAGCCTCTACTTCAATCAAAAAGCATTTCTTATCGCAAGCTTCGTGCAATAGATGCTGATTGTCTCTAACAAGATATTATGAACTCTGCACTACATCAATGTCTTGCTACTGAACTATCTGATTTGTGTACTCAATAGGACTCTGTTTTATCGTCTATTTTAAATAAACATGCTCCTTTACGTTCTCGATCCATCTCCCTTCGCCCAAGAGCTCCATGGTATACTGATGAAATTCAAATTAATAAAACAAAGCGTCGTAATCTAGAAAGACGTTGGCGACGTTCCAAATCAGAGATTGACCGTGAATTATATGTTGATCAATGTAATGTTGTTAAAAAACTGATTTTTGATGCAAAAAGGAATTATTATTCTAAATTGATTACTGGTGCTGGTTCTAACAGTAATGATTTATTCCGTTCTATTGATCGATTGCTACACCGTATACCTGAGAAAAAACTACCAACCTCAACTTCATCCACAGATCTAGCTAACAATTTCGTTTACTTCTTTAAAAACAAAATCGTTAACATCAGAAATGGCTTCGTTCCTACGTCACATCTTTCAAATGATTTCTCTTATCTGGATTCACCTAAACTGGATTGTAAAATTGATTCATTTTCGCCTATCTCTATTGATGAATTATCAGGCATTGCGAAAAAGATGTCATCTAAATCCTGTAGTCTTGATCCTTTTCCTGCAAGTCTCCTACTTGGACATTTTGGTACGTTACTGCCTACTATATGTGAAATCGTTAACCTGTCACTTCAAACTGGTGTTGTTCCATCCTCTCTTAAAGTTGCTTTTTTAAAACCGTTACTGAAAAAACCATCTCTTGATCATGAAATTTTTGGAAATTATCGCCCTATCTCTAATTTAAAGAATATCTCCAAGATTATTGAAAAAGTCGTTTCCCTTCAGCTAAATGATTATCTGTCTCTGAACAATCTCCACGAACCATTGCAGTCTGCATACAAAACATTTCATAGCTGTGAAACTGCTCTTCTTCGAGTACAAAATGATATCCTCCACTCCATTGACAATCGTTCTTGTGTTGCCATGCTACTCTTGGACCTATCTGCTGCATTTGACACAGTTGATCATCAAATTCTTCTAGATCGTCTCCATACAAAATTTGGCATATCTGGCATATCTCTTCAATGGTTTAAGTCCTACCTCACTGATCGCTTTCAATTTGTTTCAATTGATGATTTTTCTTCCGAAGCCCTTCAACTTGATTGTGGCGTACCTCAGGTTCCGTACTTGGTCCTTTGTTGTATCTCCTTTATACTTCTCCAGTAGCTGATATCCTCCGAATACACAGAATGTCTTTCCACAAGTTAATGCCGATGACACTCAATTATATATTCCTTTCTCCTGTAATGATGATTTGTCTCTTAATGATTTCATGAAACTGATTGAAAACTGTCTATCTGATATTGATGCTTGGATGACTACAAATAAATTGAAACTAAATAAAGGCAAAACTGAATTCCTGTTATTTTCTTCAAAGCACAGCCCACAGTTAACTCTTCCTTCTCTTCAATTTGGTTCTGATGTGATAATGCCTTCAATGCATGCTCGGAACATTGGTGTTATATTTGATACGCATCTTACTTTGGTTCGTCATGTGAATAATATTTGCAAGTCTTCTTTTTATCATCTCAGAAACATTGCTAAGATAAGAAAATACATCTCTTTGAAAACAACTGAAACTCTCGTCCACGCGTTCATATCCTCCAAACTCGACAACTGTAACTCTCTGCTCTTTGGCTTACCAAAGAAACTCTTAGATAAACTACAATCTGTACAGAATGCTGCTGCCAGAATAATCACTCTTTCCCATAAACATGACCACATTACACCTATCCCCGTTAATCTGCATTGGCTACCAATTGAATCTAGAATTAAATATAAAATCCTATTACTTACTTTTAAAGCTCTTCATTGGCAATCTCCTATCTGTATCCGGGAACTCATTTCAGTGTATAAGCCGAACCGTAATCTTCGTTCTGCATCACAAGTTCTTCTATCAGCACATTCTTATAATCTTAAATCTTATGGTCATCGCTCCTTCTCTGTGGCTGCTCCTGAACTCTGGAACTCACTTCCAATATCTCTCCAAAATGCATCAAGTCTAGCCTCATTCAAAACTGAACTTAAAACTTATCTCTTCAAATTAGCATATTCTTTGTAAATAATTTTATTTTGTCGTTGTCTTTGTCGTTTGTTTACTACCGCTTAGAACAGATTTGTATTTGCGCTTTATAAATAACTATTATTATTATTATTATTATTATTACTTTTACACTTTCTACTTTCTTCATAAAATCAAGAAAAGAAAGCTTGAAAGGCGCTGGCGAAAATCTAAACTAGCCATATGATCGTGATTTTATATTGAAC
>WHPX01001443.1:0-53427 GCA_011057435.1 Actinia equina | reverse complement strand
CGCTTCCTGCGTAAAACATTTGGCGTCAGCGGTCTGACTGCCAGTCTCTATATGCATATACTGCACTGGTTCGAAAATTTCAAACTGTTTGCAGGTATGTTTGCAGCCATTGTTCACCGGACGATGAAATTGTTGCGGCAATGTTGCACAGAGTGGATGAGCTCGATTCAACGTTAAAATTTTGCTGCATGCACATTTGGGTGCAAGGCAACAAGGTTGCATCGGTAGTTTTCGGTCTGAAGCAGTTTAATCTTTAACAGCTGTACGTGTACCAGTTGACTGTTTTTTTGGCACGAATCATGCATAAATATTCGAGTGTTACTGATGATGCCCGCAACCTTGATTTGCTTGCATGACTAGCTCTGGTTGCTCGTCTCTCTGTCAGTAGCTTCTTATTTCTCTAGTACTTGCCTTTGTTCTGTAGATAAATGACGAAACTCACTGTGTGGTCAGGACACTGGATAGGACATGTTATTATCTTATTTAATCTCAGCCCCGAACGATATAATAATTTAATCCAATTAAGCGAATTACTTGTTCTAATTTTCGTAGCTCACTATTTCCTAGTCCATGAATTTCGCCTCGACATAAACAATAGCTTTTAGCTCCAAAAACGGTAATAGAAAAACTTAATCTCGTTCCGTCCGAGAAAGGATTCACAGTAGCGTTTAATAATCTTTTTTTTTACGTTTTGTTTTCTGCTACGGCCCCACCCCTTGAACCCAGAACACCCCTCACGGCCCCACCCCCCCCCCAAGCATTAGTGTGACGTCAATTGTAAAAGAAAACTTCGGATTCCATAAACGAAAAGCATTTTCTATGGAAGTTTTCTTTTAAATTGTATGACCGCAAGAGAGATTGTTTGTCCAAAAAGTCGGGCTACAAATAAAATTACGGACAAACATTTCTTTCTTTAAATTTTAGCGGGTTTTTGTGAGAGTGAACCGGAAAATACGTCACAGCTTAAAAGCTCAATACTAAACGCTCAATCTCTCCCTCCTGGATTGTCTTCGAGCAATCTTTGAAGCTCGGAGCTGCAAGACAAGGCAAAAAATTTACACTTATGTACCATGTCTTCAAAAACAAAACGACCAATGTAGACTCGTCAAAGTAAGGAATTGTTACCATTTAGGACAAAAAATGATCACCATTCTTAGCATTGAATACATTTTCTTTAAACAAGAAGGACTGCGCCGCGAGCGCCGTCGAGAAACGTCGGGTTTTCTGAAACTATTTCAGTGGAAACTGCAGTGAAAAAAAACGTAAAGCCTCTTTTTAACTCCCTGGTTAAGTCATTTTCATCATGAAACGAACAAACCGTAAACAACGGAACCCAGATAATCAAGAGAGACCTTTTAAGTCTCAGTACCCCACCCTTGTCGGTCTGGGTGGCACAGACAAGGCCTTCTTGCGTCGTGACAGTACGTTTTACAGCTGTTGAAGAGAGCGATGGTCTAGTACGTGTTCATTTACGCATAAAGGATTGGATGGAGTGGGTTAAGAGGTGAGTGGTGAAACTATCTTAAATCCAGGGTCTAGACCTCTGGGATCCTGACACAAGTATATTGCAACGGGGGAAAAAAACAGTTAAAAGATCCTTCGCCCTTTCGCGTTCTCGTGCTCCTCCTCCTAGCCAGTTTTCCCTCTCGTTCTCGTTCTAGTTCTTAGTCTTGCTCTTCTTCTCCATTCACTCTTGCTCTTCTCTTTTCTCCTTTTCTCTTATCGTTCCTTTCTTCTCTGCCTGCTCGTGCTCCTCCCCCCTCCTTCTCCACTCCTAGCCTTTTCCCCTACTCCTTTTCTTCTTTCGTCTCCGAATCGCTACCTTATCGCTCCGTTCTCTTACTGCGTCCGTCTTCCGCCCATTTTTATTTTTACTAAATTATATCATGCAAGCATGGTTGGATTACATCAAATAAAAAGACAAACGAAATTACAAGCACAAGAGAGCTGAACTTCAGAGGAACATACATACTAATAACCATACCTGAGGAGTGTATGATTATCTGGCTATTCAAAGGGTTCCCGTGGTGCGATTGATGAAGAGATATAACATAGGTGTTAAGGATCAGATAGCATTGTACGATACAAGCCTAATATTGATTCAGGAGCGCACCGTTTCAGTGCGTGACATTCAAGGATTTTTTTAGAATCAAAATATATTGCACCTGTATATACGTATGTTGAGGGGTGGTTAGTTTGAGGCACTGAGGGGGGGGGGATGGTCGCTGCCTTTTTTTCCCACTGGGGTTGTAAGAGGGAGTCCAGTTCTTCGGTATATGTGGGGTTGGGTCAGGGGTTTTGTTATATTCACTGGTGTGAATAAAATTCTAATATTACATGTTAACTTTTCCATCTGGGTTTTTGTAATAGGGGTTGGTCCAGTCTTCAGGTGCTATGACTGGAGTTAGGCGGGTGGATTTTTCTCTAAGTGGGTTAAGCAGACGTTTAGATGGACCATCTCACCAAACCAGATGAGTTCTGGGGGGAAAAACGATGAAATAAAATTTTTGAAATATGGCATGACGGAGGAGAACAGGGGATATGTGTGTGGAGGTCTTAGGGATGGATGGATGTGTTGGAAATGGAACAGGACAGGTGGGTGGTAACGGGTGGACGTGGGTGGACTGGGATGGATGGAGGATTGAGATGGAGGGTGGGGGGTGGGGATATATAGGATGGGACGAGCAAGGGGGTGAGTGACTGACTGGATGGGATGGATGGATTGGATGAAGGGTGTGGGGGGGTGAAATAGACAGGATGGAGCCGAGGAAGTGGGTCATTGTGTGAGCGACTATGGAAATGGTGGATGAGATGAATAGGTGGGTGGGGGGAGGTGGGTGATATAAAGGAGGGTACGAGCAGTGGTATGAGCGACTGACTGATGGATGTGTGAGAGAATAGGTGGGTGGGTGAGAAATAGGAGGGATGAAAGTGATGAGGTTTGTTAAAATGGATGATTGATAGTGGGGATGGATGACATAGCATGGGAGATACTCGTATGGATAATGAGAAGTGAATGCACAAGTCAAGTTAAAGGTGGTTTGCATGAAGAATATGGTTAGGGAGGATGTACGGGTTGAGGGATGGGTAGGGATGTGGCATAGGGTCAGGGGAGTGTGGTGTTAACTGGTATGGAGAGGATGGGAATGAGTGGATGGTGGAGGGACGTTGACGAAGGGATACAAATTGCCTTTAATATAGTGGGTGTACATGAATGGTGTGACCTATTCAGAAACACACTACATTTGCTGGAGCACATACAGTGACACATTGATTTTCACTCCTTAACAAAAAAACACATACTATGCCAAAGGTCTACAAGGTGCTAGGTAGCCAGCCTTGGCACGGTGACAGTCGAAAGCAGACTCAATTAGGACAAAACAAACAAAATTCAATCGGATCGAGAAATGGGAAACCTATTATGTTCTCCAGTGAGCAGCACGTTCCGACAGACTGCAACAGGTCTATAGACCCCTACATGTATGTCAAAGCAGGCTGTGGTGGTATATAGAACTGAGTTTGTTCTATACAGGATGTACCTATGCGGTCACAACAGAGCATAGTCTCTCCATGATGTTTAGGTTAGAGAAGCACACTGGTGGTGGTTCAACATAACAAAGCCCTCCTCTTCAGATACCTGGGCTCTCCCCTTCTGGAACCTTTCTGTCAATGGGCAACTAAAAAAAATAAAGGGCAGATGTGGAAATATCGTTATCCTGTTTATGAAGATAATTTAATAACCTGGGTGTGATTCAGCTCTATACCATGTTTATGTCAAACATGCTGTAACAAAATTGTTCAAAAGATTTATAAAAGCAATGGAAAAGATCATTGATGAAGAAACACTTGAAAAGCACAAAAGAAACAATCATTATGCTTGAGTGTTCCAGGCTTACTTCTCTCAAGATTCTCTCATATATCAAGTTTGAATTTATCATCCCTTGACCATGATAACTGGAAAATGTTTCAATGTTCATATTACAATCTAAAGCACCATCATACGTGGAAATTATTTTCAATGGACGATTGCACCGATGAACCATCCATGACCCTCAGGATCCTACCAGCGTCACTTGGCACACTGTTTTCTTTTTGGTCGCACAGTTAAATTAGCATTAATTGATACATTACTTATCTCATGAGGTATACAAATTTAAATAAGAAAGAAAATTCGTGCAGCATCTTGGTTAGGGAGTAGTCAAATGACGCCATCATGTAAAACGTCCTATTGCTAGATATCCTACCTGGCCAGAATACTTGGTAATGTATATTATGTTGTTCTATCTACAGGCTTGTATGCGGAACGTAAGGTGGTTTGCACAAAAGGTTGGCAAATCCGTTCGTCAGATTCAGGTTACCTTGTATGGAAAAAAATAGATCAGAATGATTAAGGCTATTCCTTCCAAAAGTATTTTTTTTTGTTTTTAATATAACGTTTTTTTTGTTTAATTGCCTGTTTTTGTTTTAATTGGTCATGCAACAACAGAAACCTGCATAGAAAAACATGTCTAGGTGGTTGTAATGCACAAGTTACAGTATTCACCAATGGAAGGGGGGCTAATAAACAAGGGGGCTAAGATAAACCAGAAATCCTTTCTAACAGACAGATGGTTTCTAATTGGGAGATTATAATAGAATTAGTGGTTATTTGTACATGTTCTGTTTTGCGTCTTAGGTTCAATCCCCTCGGTATCCATACTACCAACAAAGAAGTTATATGCTTCCTCTTCTGACGGCGCTCCCTTTAATACAGTCATGTGAAACATTCTTACTATGAATCAACAATTAACATTGGATATGGTTCATCCTGATATCCTGAATAGACCTTGCCCTTAATTGTTCCCCTTTTCAGACCATGAGTCATTCTCTCATTCACAACTCAAACTAAGATTCTTAATGCAAAGAGAATAACACATGTCCTGAAATGGGAAAACATTATACAAGAGGGCATAACTAGAGAGGAAAACATCGTAATAATGCACGCGCCATGTTAATTCTGGTTGGGCTATTTTTGGTAACCGGCTGCAGTTTAAATTTCACCTTACCCTACTCCCGGCATCATCAATTTGCACTTGCATACACTTTCTGTTTCATTTTTAGTGATCAAAACAATAAATGGAAAGAGCCACATGCCCAAGTTGATGACGCACAGGAGTAGGGTAAGTCGAAATTTAAACTGCATCCGGTTACCAAAAATAGCCCAATCAGGAATTTACATGTTGCACGCATATTAAGAAGTTTCTCTCTCTTCTCTTAAAAAGGTTATTGTAGTTGCACTGAAACTGATGTTAGTCTATTGCCTGTCCATTAATCTGTCATGACAGGTGTTTCAATCAGCCTGTATCAATGAAGTCAGGTTTAATACATAACCCTTACATCAGGATGTCTATGTGAGTCATTCTTGCCATTTTCTTCCATCTATTGACACTTGCAATACTCTCTTGTAAGGCTTTATCCTCTTCTTCTTCCATCTCGTCTAGTCCTGCCAGCTGAAAGTTAGAATCATCGATCAATAAATTTTATTTAAAGATGGTGTGACATATTAACACAGTAAGTTATCTAACTTACTGTTAAAACCAACCACACCGTATTTCTATTGTTTGATGTCAGGTTTGAAATTCGATGGAAAACCTGTTCCGGGTTTTGAATTCAGCTTTTATACTTACAGGGGAGGGCACGGCTGAAATCAATTTTCCATATAAATTCAAACCTGATATCAAACATTAAAAATAGGACTTGCTCCTTTTTTAACCAGTTATGACACATGTGCAAACCCTCATCTAGCATTTTAACCTTTATATATAAACTATGTCACAGTTAAATCCATTTCAATATGGGATGCTTGTTGTACCTTCTTAGGCTTGTAATTCTGGATATTCATTTATGGATCTTACTTCTATCACTTAGCTAGAGCATAAATAATTGGTACATTTTATCATTACATGGGGAAGACCCAGGTACCTCTTAGGGGTCATTTTCAAAATTTTCAAACGAGCATCCATCATACTAATATCACCATATATATCAACATTATTGTCACTACATCATATCATTATCATCATCACCATTCACAATATTTTCATCACGATATCGAGTGACATAATTATGATTCTAAGTCACAATGTTATTGTTACAGTATTTACAAATTTTTACCCCTGCTTCATCGAATCTTGTTGGTAGTGGACGATCTCTTAGGCCTTTCAGTCTGCGTTCAGGTGTAGTCTACAAGAGAGAAAAGAAACAGAAAAATACTTAAAAAAGAAGCAACACAAACTAACTTCAAGTAATACGATCTATCCGTCCATCCATCTGTCCATCCATCTGTCCTTCCTTTTGTCCATCCATTCGTCCGTCTGTCCATCCATTTATTCATTAACTATTCATTCTATCAAACATCTATCCATCAATTTATTAATTCATTCCCCCTCCCTTCTCTCTCTTTCTTTTTTCATTCAATCAACCAGTCAATCAGTCGGGCCCATCCATAGTTATTATATGTCTATGGTCTGTCCATCCAACTGTCCATATGTATATGTCTGTCCCTCTGTCCATCCCTCTGTTCATTTCTTCAAAAATTAGAGAGCTGAGTATTATCATTATTACCATTAACATAATTATAATTATATTTTATAATTTTATTTATGTATTTTTTCACTTACCTCCTCCAAAGCACCCATTGCCTGAAAAACAAATAAAGAAAGAAGATTAAACAAGAAATAACTGAAATTCAAAGGAGTTTTTCTGGAAAGTAGCCGACCTAAAAATAAGCCATACCCCAAAAGCTGGAAAATTTCAGCATTTTCTGAAAAATTATTTTGAGCCCTGCAGCATGCATGGGGTAACATATTACTAAACAACATTACAAATTACAAAATAAGTGGGAAGTAAATGGGGGAAGTTATATAATGACAAATTATTATTCAAAAGTCGGTCCTGATAGAGAAAAACTGTGGCCTAGGCCTTTAAAATGGACTTGGCTGTTCAAGACCTCAGGCACAGTTTTTCCTCCTGGCTGGTAAATAACTTCTATTCATTTTGCTTCACCCATAAATCAATATTAATTACTGATAGCTTTTTTAATAGTCATCACATTACCTGTCTCCCCCTGACTTTACTGCGTAGTCTTTCTCTGATAGAAGCATTTAGATTCATGCTGTCACCAGCTGTTGAAGGTGATAGCCTATCATCAGCAGTCATTAACTTTTGTAGGCGTTGCCCAGGACCTGAAGGAGATTCTACAAAGAAATGGTAATAGATGTTTTGAGTTGGTAACCAATCAAACTGTGTTGAGCACTAAGGAAAAAAAATCATGGCAAACTTCCTCAGTATTCTAAGATGTCAGTAAGAATTTTTCAATCTGGGTTCTTAGAGCTTGGATCTAATTCAACAAATTGTGTTGTCAGTCCAAATCAATATTTACAAAGTCCTTGTCAACACAAAGGAAAACGAGTAGGTGAGACAAAAAAAATGTGAAAATGACAATGAAGATGATGACAACATTCTCTCACTCAGTCTGGGACCATCCTGGGACCAGAATTTTAAAAAGTGGGGTTCCAAAATGGCTGCCATGCAGGAAAAGCTGCTAAGATTGGCTTCACAAAAAGGGGATTCCAATTTCATTCTTTTGAAAGTTAAGAACATGATTGGCTTCAAAAGATCTCCCAAAAGGGAATTCCATGGAACGCACAGAACCACCCTTGGATCCACCAACAATACTCAGTCTCTAGAGACTTTACCTGGTAATGCAGAGGTGGATGGCTGCTGGCTTTGGGCTTGTTCTCCCCATGCACCACCTGATGGGCCACTCTCCAGGGTACGAGAAAGCTAAAGTGAAATTAGATTATAATTAGTGTGATAAATGAGAGTTGAATAGGTTCCACCAAAGTGATTATGGGTCAATTATTATAATTGGTTAACATTTTCATAGCAGAACTGGAAGACAATGTAAATTTCTTGTGTTGATTGAACTAGAATTTCACCATGAGTTCAACTAGTAGCATTTCCTCTCAATTTAAAGAATGAAGAAATTATTTTTTATGGGTTTTCTTGGTAGAAACATGGAATATGCTAATCAAAATATGACATTGAATCCTCAATTCTGATTGGTTGACCTTGAGATTGTTCTGAAGGTCAACTCAGCTGGATGATACAGTTTGTGTGGAGACAGGAAACTCAGAAACATTCTTTTGGGAGGTTGTGAATTTTTTTGAGTTCCCTGTTTCCACACAGATTTCTATATCATAAGTATATAAATAATAATAATAATAATAATATATTATTTCCAGTAGCTCACCTCTTCCTTTCTTTGCTGTCTTCTGGTTTGTAAGTTTGAAGCATGTCCTGGTCTTGATCCAGATCCTTTATCACAGAAATAAATAATTTACTGAAGATATAGAAGTAAATTATAGTGCTTGGGAACGAGGTTATTCTGGAATTAGAATTAAATTAAGCCCTTAGAATTAAATTCGGAAAAATTAATTTCCGACCTCGCTGGGATTCGAACCCACGACCTTCGGAATTGTACTACCGATGCTCTTCCAGCTGAGCTAGAGGTCAGACTGAGAGCAGGCCGGGGTGAAATAGATGTTGGGTCGCAGTAATTATGATGCAAAGATCTCGTTCCCAAGCACTATAACTTACTTCTATATCTTCAACTATTTCATTAGTGCCACACGGTCCATATACTCTCATCTAAATAATTTACTATCTGATTAAAATAGGATTAATAATAATTTTAATGAATATATATATATATATATGTGTGTGTGTGTGTGGTCCACATTCCCTAACTTTGTCCCTATCCTATTTTACACCTATTCCTTTCACACTCTACACTACCCTACCCTACCCTACCCTACCCTAGCTATCGTGTCCTACCCTCCCTTTGTTCCTATCCTATTCTACACCTATCCCTTTCACACTCTACACTAACCTTCCCTACATTACCCTCCCCTAGCTATCGTGTCCTACCCTCCCTTTGTTCCTATCCTATTCTACACCTATACCTTTCACACTTTACACTAACCTACCCTACCTTACCCTCCCCTAGCTATCGTGTCCTACCCTCCCTTTGTTCCTATCCTATTCTACACCTATCCCTTTCATACTCTACACTATCCTACCCTACTATAAGACTGTTTTGACTTCTCTCTAATCCGTGAAGCTTGAGCTTTGAAAACTCTTAAAATAAAGCACTGAAGAGAGGGGGGTAATGAGTACACTGTCAGCTTGAAGACCAGTAACTTGGTGAAGGAACACCGATGTTAAATAAGGACTTTACTCTTACATACCCTATCCTTATTCCTATCCTATTCTTAGTCCTATCCCCTGTATACCCTACCCATCTTCCCTGACTTTACCCTTTTCTACTTTGCTCTCACCTCACCTCCCCTGCCCTACCCTACTCTACCCTACTCTACTCATCCTATTCTATTCTACCATACTCTACCCTATTCTAACCATCCCACTCTGTCTACCCTCTAATCTGAAGCCAAACCTTAATCCTACTCGACTATTCTACTCCATCCCTAACCAATTTCTCCCCTGACAGTATAAAGACTAATACACAGGTTATATGCAGCATACCTGTACAAGTGTCTCATCTGCCCCACCAGGGCTTAATGTTTGAATTTCAGTAACTGTGTCATCTGCCATTCTTGATGGTGTCTAAGAAAACATTTTAAATATGACATTCAGTTGTGTTAACTGATTATTATTATTATGCTGAGAATGTAGAGGTTCAAATAACTATGCAGAAAGTATCTGATATCAATCAGTATTATGAAGTAATAACAATAATACCCACGCACGCTCATCTTACAGAATGAAAGTGAAATTTACATCCTCATTCTTTCTTTAAGGATGAAGTTGAAATAAGTTTTCGTCAGCTTGAATGAAAGACACAATATTTGAAAATAATCAGATCAATTTCTCACCAAAGTGTTGGAGTGGGTCCTTGTTTGACGCATGGTTTCATCAGCATCAGATTGATATGAGTTAGTCTCTGACATGATGGTTGCCTGGAACAGCAAGAATATTTGAACTTAGATAACTACCCTGAAACAACCTCTAAAATAAAAAAAATTTCCTCAAAAGCTTTACCTCCATCGCAGCTCTTCTTTTCTTCATCTTTTCAAGTAGTACACTGAATTTTGGCATGGGATGGAGTACATTAGAAAGTACTAAAGACTAATTCAATAAACATAGCGTAATTCCCTTTTAACAGCAGGGTGCCAGAGTCTCCCTCTTCCCCGCCTAAAAGAAGGGAGAGAAAAAGGAGAGACTCTGAAAGCAGGGAAGGTGCCCACAACAAAGAACAACAATAGAATGTATTGTACACATTTTTATAAAACTAAACTTCGACTGCAAATTAATACAGTCGAATAGATAATGTTTTCTAGTAAAAACTCGACAGGAATTATAGTAAATTATGACCGGATCCGAATTCTTTCAAAAAAAACTCACCTGTTTGTGTCATCCATCTTGAACAATTTTTCACTTCCACAACTTGTCACCAAAATACTCTCAAAAATAATGCTTCAGATAAATACTATTTTCATTTCCTCTGTCCAATATATTCATAGTTAAGCATATTAGGTCTCTTAACGTAATTTCTTTGGATATTTTTGCATTTTTCTTCTATCTATTTAGTCTTTTTAGGCCCAGTTGCTGTACAAGCTTGACATAGACTTCTCTTGGATACATATTCTGCGCAGTTTATGAACTGTTTTTGTCGTTTTTAGCCTTTTTAACCTCCACAACGTTGTTCCTTAATAATTCGAGCATAACATTTTAGTGACAAAATTAGCAAAACTGAGACAAAACAAGAGAAAAATAGGTTTACAGTCACCACAAACAAAGAAAATTTTTTTGTAGAAGGAATTTTCGCGCCGTACACAATAAACACCAGACCACCACGGCACAAAAATTGCCACAGGATACCCAAATCTAGGTTATTTTTATCATAAATCATTGCTCAAAATTACAAAAAGCAATAATAATAGATAAAAAATCAAGTTTTATTTTTCTTTTCCGCTTTATTTTATTTGTAAGTCTATCGCATGCGCTTTTTGCTTGGGAAAAATTATCATGTGAAGATTTGTGTATGAAGCGGGCTTCCTGTGTATTTTTCCAACAATCCTCTGCGAAGATTATTCGCAGCTTATTTGCTTGAAAATAGTTTTTGAGAAAAACCGTAGAAATCTAAAAAGGTTATAAAAATTCCCTATTTTTCTCCAAAAGAATTTATTTGATGACTGTTGGAAGTATTTGAGTTTCTTGAGGCTTAAAAACGGTGAGTTGAAACGATCGATCGTCAATGTTATTTACTTTTTTGAAGATTATCAGACCGGGAATACCGGTATTACCTTGTCAACGACAACTATTGTTGATCTGTTTTTGTCATATTGTTAAGTTAAGTTTTATGATCTTGATTTCTATAGATCCTCAGCTGAGTAAGACTGAAATTATACAGTATACCGCATTGCTAAAGACTAAAATGGTAAGGTTTAAAACCCCAAACTTTAACGACCGTTGTTGCAGAAGCTAAAAGTAAATTTTGAGAAAGATTTTCATGCGTCCTGACTCTGGCAAAAAAATATTACGGTATTCATATTTCATATTCGTATTTAAGTTACCGTAATTAAAGATCGTTAGATTGACTCTACTTTACAAATTTGTTAAACATATATTACTATAAATTTTACTGTATAATCTTAACAGTAAGATATATATGTTATTTACCGGCCAGGAGGTCCGGATAGGGAAAAACTGTGCCCGAGGTCTTGAATATACGGACCGAGGCCGTTAGGCCGAGGTCCGTGTTCAAGACAGAGGGCACAGTTTTTTCCTATCCGGACTGACTATAGGAAGTTTAGCGGCAAAGGATACCGGACCGCGAGCGCGGGCAGATACTTACAAAATACCGCCCGCTCAAACAACCAATCAGAACGCACGATTTTTTAGGATACCGGACCGGAAAAAAATAAATAGTATATGATGTAGTGTTATGATATATCTTTAGTTTAAAGCTACGAAGTCGACAGAGGAGGCTGATAGTGACTCAGATTGGGACAGTCTGTCTGGTGGAGCAGAACCACGATCTGACAACGAGCCATCCCCGAGACCACATCCACCAACTTCCCTAAACACCAACTCAACTCACATCCAAACACCTAACGTTAAAAACACATCAACACCTGTTAAAAGTAATGTCAAATCCGCTCCAAAGGCAGCAACAACTACAAATCTTAGACCAGGGAAAATGTATGGAAAATCTCCAGGTGTGACAACGTTTGTTGACAGGGGTGATTATAATGACAGCACTGCTGATAGAAGACAAAAACTTTCACCACTTCCAGTAGATTCTAATTCAAAAAGAATAAGTAGTAATGTTGGAAGTAGAAGACAAGAAAATGCATTGGAAATGAATGAATTGGATTTGAATCCTGTGAGAAGTGGACACACCAACATGGGATTTCATCAAACTGGTGATGACAATCCCCCTTATGACTTCAAAGGTAAGTAATTAATGCTTCAAGCATAATATCTGTGAAAATCTTGTGAAAATATGCTGAGTCTGGTAGGCTGTCTGGTATGTTGACATTTTTAATGTACATGTATTATTAATTGCATGTTACTTCATGGCAGTCATGTTGGTGCCACTTAACGGCACCACAATGGCCGCCATGCTTTTGTCTTTTGACTCTCTTGGGGATGCTTCTTTAAGGAGTCCCTTCTGTGACATACATCCCTGGGGAGGTAATTATTTTTCAAAGCTTTTTGTAAGATAACCTTGCATGTTTTGTCAACCAGGTGCTTTACCCAAGCAGGACACCAGAGGAGGAAGACCTGAGCAAAAACAGCATAAAATGAAAAACGCATATATAAGGAACCAAACCCTGACGCGTACCCTGCCAACACACTTACACCAAGACCACCATCTGACCATTCCTGGGATAATAGTGACCAGGAAGAGGAAGATGTTCCTGGAATATTTCCTTCTACGTCACCAAGAATGTCCAATCACAAGCAACATGCAAACAAGAGCTTCAAAGAGACAGGAGATATTCAAGAATATGCTATCGATGTTGACATACCTGACGATGAGGCTTGTTGTGTTCCATATCAGAAAAAGAAAGGAAATGGGTAAGTTGCTTGCTTATCTTAGTTACTTTTGGATTGCACGTTACATCATCACGGCCATGTTGGTGCCATTTAACAAAGATTTCTCATTAGCACCCATTGTTTAAGGCACAAAAATGGCTGCCATGTTTTTGTCTTTTGACTCTCTTGGGAATGCTTGCAACCCATCAATATATAGCAAGATGATGTCAAGGGGGTGATTATTTTAAAAAGAAAACCAGTAAATAGCTTTCTCTTCAGATTTTACACTATTTCTCTGTTACGCTAGCCAGACTGGATGGTTAACCAAGCCACCCATTCCACCCACCCCCAACTTCCTGGATTAATAGCTGCATTTTTAAAGTGCTACTACGACGAAAAACGCTCAAACTTGGATTCAGCTGAAACTTCCTAAGAATACTCTTTAAAGGTCCAATAATCACTGTATGAAGTGTTTTCTCGATATTCAGGACGAAAGTATGATATTTTTACGATTATTTTTTGGAGTCTGTGACATCATACACTCAACATCAAACATTGCTACATATATTTCTTTGTATATAAATCCTTAATTTATTTTATTCCTGTGAAGCCCAAAGGGTAGCTAATGTGCTTATTTCACATTACTTGTGACTATAATTTATATTTTGAGGTGTTTGGGTAGTTCTTTCTCGGCTTTATTACTGATATTTTGATCATAAACTACAAAGAAATGTATGGAGCGATGTTCGATGTTGAGTGTATGACGTCATAGACTCCAAAAAATAATCGTGAAAATATCATACTTTCGTCCTGAATATCGAGAAAACACTTCATACAGTGATTATTGGACCTTTGAAGAGTATTCTTAGGAAGTTTCAGCTGAATCCAAGTTTAAGCGATTTTCGTCGTAGTAGCTAGCACTTTAATGGCTCATATCATCTTGGAGATTGTTTTGATCTCTTGTTTTCTGGCTTCATGTTGCAGAAATAGTCAAATACAATACTTTGAGGACTTATTTTGACATGTTTTAACTTAACATCTGCTAGTTTCCCCTCAATCAGTCAAACGCTTTTATGCCCCCCAAGTCAATTTCAAAAAGTCATGTGATTGATAGTAAACAATTCAGGAAAGGTCTTTATCAACTTTGGTAAAGGAAAAAAAGAACACAAATGAATCAGTTTCAGGTCACTTATTTAGGTCCAACTCTAATACATTAGATTTTGATACTTCTGTATGGAAACATCGATTATATAATGACCTCTTACATGGAATTCTCTTGTCTTTTTTGAAGCTATACTTACATGTTTCATCACGGTAAGTTCCAGTATTTTAGTGTTGTACCTGAATGGAGGGAACCTTACATGAAAACTATTGGAGAGAGGTGAGTAAAAAAACTATCGTCGGGTTTCAATTTGTCTTTTCTTTTACGTTGACTGTTAGTCACTTATTGTCAGCTTCACTTCACTGGCCAAATAACTTCAATCTACAATCCATAACCAGAATAATGGAAATGTCAGGGCTCTTGGTTTTTGAATAATCAATAATCACTAATTAATCAATATTTTCTCGTTTTAGGACAGAGAGGTGGCTTACATACTTTTGGCAGGAGTTCTTTGGTACTATAGGCCTTCTAGTTGACTTTGGACTTATTTTTCTATTGGAGCTCATCAAGTTTACATTTCGTAAAGTACTGGTCAGACTACTAGTTGGATTCATTATGGTATTTGGTGACCATTTACTCAAGCCGGTACTAGCGGCTCTGTTTAATAGTTTCCTTCAGCCTAGTCTTAGTTTTCTCTGGAACTCTTTTGTTGGACTTAGAAATGCTATTCAGCCTTTACTGGACATAACTCGAGAAGTAGTATCACAAGCAACTTCTTTACTCAAAGGATTTAGATTGTTTGAACTAAACTGGAGACCAGTTTTGGACACGAACGCTAATAATTCCAGGGTTTCACATCAGCGCAGGATTCAAGAGTTATAAATTATCATCTATTACGTAAAGCTATTACACAGTATATGATTTTAGTATAGTTTAGAGCACTGTTGAGCAGTGATTATGAGGCTTCCCAAAATTTTCAAAGCAGAAGTACATGTACCCTACAAGCAGAGGTTTTTTTCTGACCCTCAGTGGGCTGGCTGGTCAGGGAGAATAAATACTATATTTTTTCTCTTCGACCAGCCAGCCCACAGAGGGTCAGAAAAAACGTCTGCTCTCACGGTAAAGTACAAGTATTAATAAAATCGTTTCCTTATCTTGAATTCTGGTATTCAAGTCCAAAATTATACCAATAAAAAATTATTCACTTCAGGCTCAGTTATCATGGTGAATATTCACCTTGCCACTCAAAGACACGCGTCTCTGTAAATATTCACCCATTATCACTTTGCCTTCAGTGAATGATCGTTAAATTAATATATTTTTCCATCTTTATGGTTTTTCATGATTATTTGGTGATATTGAACTTTTAGTTATATTCCAAGTTAGAGTGGGTTTAGTTAACAAGATTTTTAAATTATTAGAAACTATTTGAACATCATGTTTGTACTCCACAAAGTACATGTAAATAAAGTTTGCCTACAAGAAAAAGATTGTTATTTAGTATGAAAATAATCCTGAACATGTAGAACATTCAAAAAGGGTTGCAAGAAGCATCAAACATAGCATCCTGCATCTAAACTGCACACAATACAGCAAGTATTTAAATTTATTTTTTTCCGGTCCAGTATCCTAAGAAATCGTGCTCTCTGATTGGCTGTTTGAGCGGGTGGTATTTTGTAAGTATCTGCCCGCGCACGCGGTCCGGTATCCTTTGCCGCTGAATCCGTATATTCAAGACCTCGGGCACAGTTTTTCCCTATCCGGACCTCCTGGCCGGTAAATAACATATATTTCTTATCATGAATTATTTGAGATAATATATGCACTGATATGCTGGCTACCATGTTTATATCAGGGGACAGAGACATGATTATGAAAGTCATTCAAAAATATTTTTCAAAGACAAGATGAGATGGCTTTTTTATGTCTCTAACATGCTGCGAGTTTTAGAGCACTCGAAAACTTAAAGAACTTAACTACACCCAGGGCACGAAATACATTTTTAAACCCATGAAAAAACCTTGCTAGTAAGATTTGTTATTATTAGCAGCAAAAATTTCGAAGTCACTAGCAGTAATTTCATATTCAACATCTCATGTTCATGTTTGCTTCTTTCTCTCATGCTCTAAAGCTCCCAGCATGTTTACATCACAGTACATGTTCTCTTTATGTTCCTTAAAAATTAGAATAGTCATTATTTTGGATTAAATGGTAAGTGTGTGAACAATTGTGAATCAGAAAGACTTATAGCAGTTACATAATGTGGTCTAGCTTCAGTACAAGCATGTTTTACATGGTGTTTTTTGTACCCAAGCTAGACCATGATGCACTTTGTTTATCAAACTCAGTAAAAGTCTGTCTGAAGCCTGATACACAGAAACATGAAATAAGCAAGATTACTATGGACAACAAGTAACGAGACAAATACAAATGTAACACAGTTTTGTTGGATGGGATTTTATTACTGATTCATAAAGGTTTACTTCAGTGGAATGAATCGAGAAGAATGAGTAGCTCCAATACCAGGTCTTCCATGCTTGACAGGCTTGTATGTGATGGAGAATTCACCAAGGTAGTGTCCAATCATCTCGGGCTGCAATATAAATAAAGGAACCCATCAGTTACTAAAATGCTTGGAAGGCTGGTATGGAGAACATATTGTCTAGCATTTAAAGTTTCCATGGTAACTGTAATTGGCTTTCTATTGGCTGATCCTGTGTTAGTGGTTAAATACATGTAAATCATCCCAAAAAAATCTAAACAGCTATTTTCACAGCTTATTGTTCCAGTTACCATGGAAATATTGGAGACTAGTCAATTGAAGCAAGGCAAAGATTTGAACAGACAAGCGTCATTTCTGCCCAGACATTGTTCTTTGACTAGCTGTTATTTTAGCTTTACCGTATGATAAACCCTATTCCCTGTTTTCCCACTTCAGATCAACTCATTCCCTTGAGCATTGTTTCTTTGTTGGCAAGTAGTGGTTGAGAAGTTTGAGAAGATACATTAATAGAGAGGAAATTGGAACAGAATTAATATTTACTGTAATTTAAAAGGAAAGGCAGATGGACCTTTCTCATGCGGCAACCATGTTGATTGCAACAATATGTTTTCTCATAGCATTCCAGGACGAGGTCACACATTAAAATAAACATTTTATTCTCATGGAAATAAACATGGTGCCATATGTGTTCAAGGTCCATGGCTTTAAATGGAATAACACAACCCCAAAGGCAATTAGAAGGACTATAAACTTACTGTTTCAGATTGGATATAATTTATTTCTACTTAGATAACATATCCCTCCCTGGTGGCAAAGGTCTACATACATTGTGTGGCCATATTAGTACCCTCCCTCAAAATATATTTATGGGGCATGCAGACATCTCTCACACTGTGACTGGCTCAAAAAAATGTATCCAATCCATACAGCGCAGTGTCCAATCATATTTCATAAATATCTATGGTCTTGGACACCACATATCAACTGTACAGAAGATATATATACACCTCAACAATTTTATCCTTAGAATCAGGGCCTGGTTGTACAAAAAGTGGATAGCACTATTTGATGGATAAGTCCTTTTCCAGTGGATAAATTTATTGAATAACAGCAATGATTAATCCACTGAATAAGAAATATCAGTCAGATAGTGCTATCCACCCTTCGTACAACCTGGCTCGGGTCTTCAATCAAAGGCTGGTCAGTCACAGTCATTATCAACGGCCAAATAAGTTTGAGCTCAGAAAAACCTTGTTTTTGGCTGAACGTTTCTGGTCAATATGAATGACAATGCAAAGCTCTGACTTGACAAGTTCTAATTTTGGGTGATCATTGTGCATCGAGCAGCCATTTTTTTAAAGCCCTGAGCATGACAATATTGTCAAACTAAAAATCTCCAAATGGTCGAATTTCTATTGTTGGAGTGCAACCAAGACTCAAAATTCCTTGGGATATAAATAACAATGAAACAGCCATTATGTTGGCTGATCTAAAATTGAAAGCTATTGAGCAATGCTTTATTACTGTCAACCAACATGGCAGCTATGATGTAACCTGTACCACAAGAATAGGTAAACATGAGTGTTTGAAGCATAGAATACTAAACATCTTGGTATTTTCTATCATTACCTTGATTTCAACCTGGTTGAAAGTCTTGCCGTTATAAACACCAACAACACTGCCAATCATTTCAGGAACAACTATCATGTCTCGGAGATGTGTTTTAACAACGTCTGGTTTTTCCATTGGAGCAGCCTCCTTCTTTGCTTTCCTCAATCGTTTAATGAGGGCAGTCTGCTTTCTCTTCAGACCTCTAGAAAACCTACGCCTCTGACGACAATTCACAAGTTCCATAAGCTGTTCATGTGAAAGATCAAGAAGCTGATCCAAATCTACACCACGGTAGGTGAATTTACGAAAGGTACGCTTCTTCTTGGGTTGATCTGGAGCTTCCGACTATCGTAAAAACAAGGGCGATTTTAGCGCAAAAGATGTAAAAACTTGATGAAATAAAGGTTTAATAATGAAGATGAATAACTAATCTAGTGTTAGAAATAGTTTTAAAGATTCATTATTGCTTCTTAACATGGATGAAAAAGGATTTAATCTTCAACTAAAACTCACCATCTTTACGTTCGGAGAGAAACAAGAAAAGAGAACGAGGATTACTGGAACCCAGGACTTCTACAACCGTTCACTCAACACTACCACAGGAAGCCCACAATAATTGTCATACTTTATTATATGCACTTTCTTTACAGGTCTAGTAAATTAAACTTAATATTGCTTATTTTATAAATCTTAGATTGGAAATATTCTTAGTCTAAAGAAATTATTTACAGTGTAAAGAAATAGCTTAGGATGCAAATTTTATTATTTATAGGTCGGACTCGGTAATTTGAAATTTTCCTCCAAAGAAACAATAACTAAAAAGGCTATGGAATAAATATAAGCTCTCCTTACTTTTATACTATATTTTCTCATTCTTTCTTCGTTTCCTTCGAATCAAAATGGTCTTAATTGGGCTTCCTGTGGATTAAACTTCTCGGTCGAGTTTCCTCTTCTCGAAGATGAACGCCTGGTTTATTTCAACCAAGACAAGAAAACTACGACCTGACATTTTTAACGTTAAATAACACAAAAATTCTTTTAAAAATGGCTAAAAAGACAAACCCTTTGACTGATTTACCAACAGCTTGTCGCTTTGCGGTTCTTAAAATCAGTGATGACAGCGAAGAAGAAGAAACAAAGCCGTTTGATAAAAAAGGGGCGAAAAATACGTCATCATCCAACACGGCTTCCTCTGGAGGGGCAGCTAAAAAAAAGAGAAATAAGAAGAAACGTCACCACAGATCGAAAAACAGCCAGGTAAAAGGGTTAGTTGATCGAACTTGCTACAAAAAGACAAGCTGGAATATGTTTTTGTGGGTATATTTGTGTTTCAGAGCCAGTAGAAGTATTTATCTAAGCAAAACGTGGACCTCAAAATCTTAAATTTAAATAAATAAATAACTTTATTTAAGTGTCAATGTATTTAGTTTATACAACTAATTGGGGACACTGAAATGAAACTGAAATGAAGAAATACTCAAAGAAACATAAAAGTGTCTTAAGAATACCAAGGAGGCAAACCAGTTAGCTATTTACAAGCATGGTTGAGAAACTGAATTTGAACTAATCAGAAACCAGGACAAATACAGTCTCAGCTAGCTAGTGGCCACAGCAGGACTCGAACCAGGCAGCATCGGATTGGGAGACAACCCTCATGACCACTCAACCATGCTGCCTCCCTCAAAAAATGATTATATTCATTGTTTGGGTTGTATTCATATGAATGTGTTGAATAAAATGTGGTCAGAGATGGGAAAACATTACATCCAGACTAAATAGGGCTATTTGTAGGCTTAAAAGCTTTTTTGTCTTTATTTGATCACAGGGTAATGATATAGATACAGTAGCATCTTCTGACAGTAAACAAGCAACTAAAAAGGATGAAGAAAATGGATGGGAGGTGTGGCAAAACAAAGATGAGCAGGCAAGTGCCATCATCAATATTTTCTATTGTGTTTGGTCTTTTAGTCTAGCACCAAAAAATTTCCAGAACTTAGCTTAAATAAATATGATATTACCTGAATAAAAACTAGAATGTATATTGCATCTACATTGTATTGAATGAAACCCTTGCACGTCAGAATGCAGCTTAATTTGGAGGATATCACAATAGGTTTGATTCTTTTGTTTTATGTCCTCCAAACTGAGCTGCTTTGACACCACATGCAATGGATCTATTGAGTCAGGTTCAAGCTCTCCACTCTCCACTCTCCTGCTGTTTCAGCTTAGTACTATCCAGTGCTCAGAGAAATGGTGCATCCACCTATTACCCTCTAATTATACATGGGGGTCACACATCCTGGAACTTCCTTTAAGCCAAGCTGGAACAATTTAACTCGGGCCACTGATAAACATGTAGAGATTTTGCACTATCACATGCTGGCACCAATAACATAGCTTGGGCTACCTGTGGTTAGATAGCAAAACCATAAAATCCCTTTGCTCTCTGGAATTGAATTATTTCTCATGTAAAACGATTGTATTGTTCCTGCCATCTAACATTGCTGCCGTCATGTAATGTTGCAAAGCCTCTATTGCTTCATAACTTACCTAACGATAAACATGAAGGATATGGGTGTGGTTGCCGATATCACTACTGTTATTGATAGTGGTTGGAACCAAAAAGATTAACACTTTTTTGATGGAGATGTCAAACCATGCAGTGATAGCCTTGTTTTCATTCTCATTCAACATTACAGTTCGTCATGGACCAGTTTCAAAAAGATTTACAGGTATGTCTGACCACAGGGTTCCCAGTATCTACTATTATTATATAGTTAGGATAGTAAGTGTGCACTGATTGGTTGAAAACTGTGCTTTATTACTGAACGTTCAGGTACTGTATGTAACCCTTGATTATCTCAATAAATCACCAGAAACACTAAAATACTAATAAATCCCTATGTACTAGGTGAAAACGTTTTGTTACTGCCATCGTCTAAAAAGGCTTGCAGGGGTTGGCAGAACACAATAGAACACATGTGCAATGCTTCATGCATCATGCTTCTCCTAAGATACAATTCTTTCATGTTCTGCCAATCCAAGTGTGCTTTATATCTGCAGACAGCATACACATGTTTTCTATTTCCTAATTCTTCTTTCCATTAACTTAAGGTCAATACTTGAGTGTCAAGTTCTCTGTTGTTCAGAGAGTTAGCCTTGACTTTGTTTAAAATATTCAATAATGTGTTCCAGCTTGTGAAGGTCCATAGAATTTCAATTCAAAGTGTTTGTATTGTTGAATTCTTGCATTCATTACTATACCATTGGTATTAAGCCAGGTTAAGCCTGAGTTAATGAGTCTGTAATCAAGGAACACAGCAGTTATTTGGAACTTGAAAAATATCTAGGAATTAACCATCTAGTAAATGTGCTCCACACAGGAATCACAGTTCATATATCTGGCCATATGGAACAGATTTTGCTTTCCTTGTATTATTTCATGATTGTGTTTACTTTTTTTTTTACCCAGGCTGCCTTAGAAGAAAGCAAATCTATCATTGGTACTTCACAATCTCAACAAGCTGCAAATGATCTATCATCTAACAAGAAGAAGAAGAAAGAAAAGACTGTATCACTAGATGAATTTATTAGTGGCAATCTAGACGATGACGTTAGAAACCCTGTGGAGGCCAATGGAAACTTATCTGCTTGTAAGCAACTAAAGCATTAGCTAAGAGATGTAAATATACAGCAGGGCCGTAGCCACCAGTACAATAATTATTGTTTGTATGGTTTTAACCACACTACTTTTACCTTCTGAACAATTTTCCCCCTCATAAAATATATTTATCACACATGAAAATTTTAAAAAAAACCAGGAGTACCTTTCCTAAAATCCGGACCACCATCCAAGTGGTTGCTATGTCTTGGTGTCCCTACTCCACATAATCTTGGAGGCAAGGCTTACACGAAAATACAAAAGAAATGCCAATTGACCTCCTCGGCTTGGGTGTAATGTTTTCCCATTTCAGACCACAGGTCATTCCCTTGAGAATTAGATTCTTCGTTTGAGTCGTATCCATATTCATGTGTCTTCTCATGTGTAATCGAGGACAACAGTTAAACAAAGAAAGGATACTCTAGGGAATAACATGTGGTCTGAAATGGGACATCACTAAGCCCAAGCGGCAGAGGTCTATCCCTCTATTCCATCGAGAAGAGTGACTTTTTTGTGTTTTCACATTAGCCTCAAATCAACAATAGTTTAGAGATGGGTCCACTTTGTTTCTTCGAGCTAATTTTTGTTGGGAAAAAATTGAGCTCCAGATGGGATTCAAACTCGTGACCTTCTGTATGAAGCTTTACTTAGATGCTCCAACCAGCTGAGCTATTTTAATCCTGCCTGGAGCTTGGATTTTTTTCCAAGAAAAATGAGCTTGAGTCAATGTATTTTACAATAATCTAATAATTTATCAAGCACAAAAAACACCAAATAAAGCATTTTCTGTTTGAAATTGCTAGCAAATCTCAGCATACTTCAGTTACTCTTGACCCACTAGGTGGGGGGAAGGGATTGAAGTTAGACCCCAAGACCGGTCTTCTCTCACACAAACATATCCTTCATTCAAAGAAATATTTTTCAACCCTATATTCTCCCTTTGTGGAAGTGGATGCACAAGTATTTTCTAGAGGTACACATATATACTAGCAGAATACAGAAAAGAGTGCTAGAAAGGGGGGAAGTATATTACCACACCCAATTTTAAGGCAAGTCTAAAGCATAGAAATCTGACCTGTACCATAGCAATGGAATATAGTGAATTGCTAGGAAATGAAGGGGGACTTATAAAGCCACGCCCAATTTCAAGATGTGCGTTGAGCAGAGAAATCCAATCTACTACATCTAATCATAGAATGACTTTGAACATCATACCTGCAATTTTAATTTATAACAGTAACGTCTTATTTTATTTCTTATTTTTAACAGTCACAGAAGAATTACCGTCATCGATGTTTGGATTAGATGACTTTCAGGTACGAAGCGAAATACATTTTGAAAATGTCATTAAAAGCTTTTATTCTATTAAAATGAGAAAAAGCATCTGGGAAGCTTATCTTTTGAAACAATCTGTATGGTTTGAAATCAATTTGCTAATGGTAGAAAGGAGTAAGAAAGTTTGACTTTCGACAAATAGTACACTGTACATGCTTCTACTGGTCAGAAAGAACCAAAAACAGCAGATTGTCACAATGAGAAGACCAGAACTTTCGAATCAGAATGGCACATACATTACCATTTGTTATTCAGGTACTTGGTAAGCATCCCTAGAAACCCATTTAGGTCTTAAATACAAATAAGTTTAGAATTCTTATATGATAATAAAAATGAATGAGTTTGAAAGTGACTTTTGTCCTTCAGATGCAGGACTCTCATAGTACTAGTCTCACGAGTGTTTCAAATATTGAGAAGCTGCCAAAATCGAAATCGAAAAAGAAAACCCATGATAAAACAGAGGATGGTGAAAATGGATCAAAATCAGAAGCAAAAGTATGTTCTTATTACAGCTGGTTAAAATATGGGTTTTAATAAAGGGGGCCTTCGATAAAAAATGGAAATGACTTGAAACTTGGTTAAATTTATCTATATTTCCCCAATAGTTGCCAAGGAACATACTTTCTTCACATTCAAATTTGGGGTAGTGATGGACGTCATTTACTCAAAACTATTGTTTTTTTTAACTTTTAAACCAAAATTTCTTGGTGATAACGTGCTTAAAATGTTGAACATTTGGAAGAGTAAAATTTGAGGGATTTTCGTCCAAGTACCCTTTATAATCATTATTAAGATCAAATCCATACTCACACTCACACTCATACTCACACTCATACTCTCTGGGTTCTCTGGTTTCTCCTCCGTCCACAAAAATAATCTTCTAAATTATAATTCTATCTAGTAATGGTTTCCTTATCAATTTTGTTGCAAAACCTGTTCGGCATTATGCTGTCCACCCAGGAGTATAGTGTACAAAGGGCTGCTATGTTGAACGACTATTAAATCCCATTATTGTAGTTTGTTATATATTTATCAGTTTTAATACAATGTTTTCGATTCAACAGAAGATTATCCCTGCAACACAAGAAGAATCTATGAAAGCAGAAATGGTTCATGTACAAGAAGAGCTCAGTAAGAAAGATGAAACAGTGATCAAACTACAAAAAACTATAGAGAAACAGAAAATATGGATTAGTGACTTACAGGTAAAGAAAAAAGGCTCTAATTATCAAAGATTTAAAGAACCTGTTAGGCTGGGTTGTACCATTTAGATCCCCTTTACATATGAACCTGTTTTAGTTTAAAATTTCAAAGCAGGTTCTTATTTTATCAAATAGAGTCGAGTCAAAACGAAAAGTCAAAAAGAAAATAATCTCTACAAAAATTTGACACACAGTAAATCGTGAATTTAGGGTTTGGTATTTTCTTAAATTGCTTACTATCAATCACGTGACTTTTTGGAGTTGACTGGGGGGCAAACAAGCGGTTTGCTGGGGGGCAACTAGCGGATGCTAAGTCAAATCATATCAAAATAACTCCTCAAACTATTGTATTTGACTATTTTCACAACATCAAACCAGAAAATAGGAGATCAAAGCAACCTCCAGGATTCTACAAGCCATCAAAAAAGAGCTATTACCGGAAGTGACGTCTATTGATAGCAACCTATTGCGGTCATTTGGAGAAAACATGCATAATTATTAAATAATAGACCACACCTACGAGGCGCTTTTTTCTTAAGAAAATAAGAAACCTGCTTCAGAATCTAACCTAGCCTAATTTTGCAGTCAACACCTTTCACACAAAAATCTTTTTACGCTAACTTGGTAAAATCTAGTTTCTTAAATACTCGGGTCAGGGGAAGTTTTTACTGTATAATGCACTAAAACCTAACACGCTAAATTTCAATTATGTGAGTTAGCCGTGCCATGACTTAGATCAGCCAAGAGGTTCTCACTGGGTTGCATAAGGTTGTTGCATTTCCCCGGGGGGAGGGGGGGGGGCACTCCCATATATGGACTATACGGGGATGATCAGCTGAACAGGGTATGGTTTTTCGAACTTCTTGTCATAAACAGGGTATGGAATTACACTCAAGTTCCAAGTTCTTCCTGAGTTGCCTGTCATATTCAGGGTTTCTACTTTCATATTGACCGAAACTGGTTATTATGGTCGTAAAAACCATACGCGAGATGACATGATAATTGAATCGGGAACTCAGTGCAATTAACTATAATATTTGTCATAAACAGGGTCTACAAAAAAAATTTTTTTGTCCATAAACAGGGTACCCCTTTCGGAATCCCAGCGGAACACCCCTTCCCAAATTCTGGCGGAGTACCCCCCACGGGGCATTTCCAAGTTGGATACTTTACTGAGTGGTTTCTGTTTTTGTTTACCCGTCTTACTTACAGAAAGAGTTGATTCAAGTCAAAAAACGCAATAAACAACTATGTCACATTCTAGCCCAAGGCGAAAGTAAGTTAAATTTCCAAATTGTGCATTTCCACGCGTAAACGCTTTGTTTTGACTCTCCTGTACTCAAGTATTCATGCTATTATTCTTGTACAGTGAAAGAAAAAGCCGATCTATTAATGCAGATAGAGGAATTGAATGAATTTAGGGAACAGGTAAAACATGATTTGTTGATAAAAGTCCAATACTTACAGTGAATGTAAAGCCCTTCGTGATTCAACACTTTCACATCGTTATAATACATCGTCTTCGTAAAAAGAAAACTTTTAAAAGGATACTCTCTCTCTCTCTTTCACAGGTAGTCGAACTACATGCTGAATTAGAACAAGAAAGATCCAAGTCGTCCGCGCTTCGACAAGAGATGATAAAACAACAGGTAATGATACTTCACTATAATTTTCAGATCAGCTGGAACTTTTTCATGAACCATTTTTATCCCTAATTGATTTTTCCTGTAATGAATAAAATCTTTACTCGCCAACGTTACTAAATACTGTGTTATTAATTCAGAAGCAATTAACGTTAAACTATTATGAAATAACTTTATCTAAATACAGAAGCGACGAAAAGAATTATGAAAGAAAGTCATAACAAATGAAAAAAAAAACAAATCTAAAACTAATACAAAACTATCAAAATAAAAATGAATAAAAATAAACTTGGACTAAAACGGTAGGCGATGTCCAATAAAATTTATTACAATTATCCTAACTGATTATCTGATTATTCCTGTATTGTCTTTCGTTTTAGGGCTCGCATAGTAGAGCAAGACACGGCTCAACATCATGATGATTAAAGTACTCATAAGATCAGTTCAACGAAAGATAATTATTTATATTTGCTAAGCCCACGAATATTGACTCGGTGCCAAAAATGATTTTTTTAGGGCTCATGTTGAAGATTTGCTCTGGACCTGGCGAAGAAGCCATTTGCAAAAAATCTCTTGATTTTGAGGGACTAGGGCCCATAGACGGGAGGGGCGAGAAGAAGGCATCCATGACCGCACATTACACTGTAGTTCATTTGAAGCAGCTCAATAGACCCTTTGCAGTTAACGGTCACGTGTCTGTAGTTAAGAGCATTTATTTAAATTAGTGCGGATTCTTTTTAGCTACTTGTAAAGAAGTGAAGGAAATGCAGCTTTATTACGATCTCTTGAAACAGGTTATTGAAAGTGTGTTTTCTCTCAAGTAAATTTCACCCATGGAGATTATTTGGGGGTCATTTTTTTCATTTGCTCTCATGTGAATTAGTCAGCACGTGATCACTGACCGTCAAAGGTCTATTAGAAGGACAAAACAAAAGAATTTCAATCCTCTGGGAATTGGAAATCTATTGTTATGTCTTTCTGCAAGGGGTCTCTAAACCTTATTAGTCAAGGTACAATGTTTTTCCCATTACAGTCCACATGTCACTCTCTAGAGGTTATCTTTTTTTTTGTATAATTGTTAAGCACTATTGGGCTTTTTATAGAAATAGGACTATATAAATAAATAAAGGTATTATTATGTTATTGGAGTATCATTTGTTTAACGGTTGCGTATGAGAAGACACATGAATATCGATACGACTCCAACAAAGAATCTTATTCTCAAGGGAGTGACGAGTGGTCAGAAATGAGAAAACGTTGCACCACAACGAATAAGGTCCATTCTGTTACTGTGATAGACTGATCGGGGGGGGGGGAGGGGGGGTCTGCGTTTTATGGTATTTTATTAGTTTAGGTGATGTGCTAATAGACCTCCTCGGCTCTGTAGCGCTCGAGCGTAATGTTTTCCTATTTCCGACCATGTGTCATTCCCTTGAGACTAATATTCTTTGTTTCGATTGTATCCATATTCATGTGTCTTCTCATGTGCAACCGAGCGCAAACCTCAAACAAAGAAATGATACTCTAGGGAATGACACGTGGTTTGAAATGGGACAACATTACGTCAGAGCCGAGGATGTCTATTGATACAAGGGAAGGTGAAATCGATCAAAAATACAGTACAATATTTTTTCGCGTGCTTTTTGTTTTCCTATGGTTCTATTTGAACTTGCAGCTGATCTGAAATAGTGACGTAGAAATGACGTCACTGCAAAACTGAGGTGTCTTGAAGGCTGTGAAAATTGACCAGCGAAAAATAAAACCATGCCCGTCATTGGAATAAAGAGATAAAACTCAACTGTGTTACTGTCATCAAGCGCGTATTACCAACGTTTTTTTTTATTTTGATGGCCTGGAAATCCGTAATGTCAAAAGAAAAAGTGACAGCTCAGTTTTGCAAATGTTTTTGATTCTGATTGGCTTTTTTCTAACTCAGATCAGCTTGTTGTATAAAACAGTTTCATTTGATTTTCCTCTATCACTTTCATCTAAATTGGGCTCCCTGTAGTTAAGCTAGTATAGGGGAACTTCCCTCCTCTTTTTAAGAATCCTGGATCTGCCCTCGTTTTTTTTTTCTACTTTGATCTTATCAGGTCCACTGTTTAGTTGTTAACGTTCAAATTTTGTCAAAAATTGGATATCTTATTTAACAAAATTAAGAAAATTTAGTATTACCAAGATCAATAAATAAGTAGATTTACTTAGTCTTACTTTGATAATGATTCTAAAGGTATTGTGTTTTGGCAAAAGAGATTTTGCACCATCAGGTGCTGGGGCCCATAATACAGCTTGGACTGCCTGTGGTTAGATGGCAGAACAATGGAATCCCTTTGCTCTTGAATTGAATTCTTTCTTAAGTAAAACGATTGTATTGTTCCTGCCATCTACCATGGCTGCCGCCACGTGATGGTGCAAAACCTCTATTAGAACCTAGAGCGAATGTTGTGTGACTGTGAATAACTACCATACTATCAACCGAACGTGACGTGACCGTGACCGAGCATTGTTATTGGATAAGCAGTTACGTAGTAGGCTGTGATTGGTTCAATTCAACGGGTATCGTCAATTCCGTACAGATCGTGCCGTCATGGTGGCCATACCGTGACCGTACTGTACCGTATGCGTTACACAGTCACACAATATATACTCTAATAAAAAGACGTGGGCAGAACTTATATGTCAATTCGTTCCTTGATTTCACTTAGCAACTCCTGAAACTTCATTGGCGGGATTTCATCTTTGTCTTCACTACATACATTGATGTAGAGGAGCTTGGCAAATATCATAGACATCTGTCCCGGGGGAGGCCATTGCAGCTCGTTGTCAAAGATGACTGGGATGATGGGTTTTTTGAGGCAGTCGGCAAGAGTGGCTTCTCGTTGGCAGTTCTCTGACATTGTGTATTTGCGTGTAACGCAAGAGATAATAACCTAGAATATAAATGATTTCAAAGAAGTCAAAGAAGGATTTCGTGGCAGCCACGTTTCTAATGCATTTACCACTCCTGGTGAACGGCGTAACGACCTAACAGGTTTTGCACCCCAATTAACAATTAAACGACTAGATTGAATTTCCCCTTCACAGTTTCCTGCTCCATCTTGAAAGATAGCCGTGCCTTTTCTCGGAGCGAGACGAACGGTGAGCTTGCAATGATAGAGACATGTGAATAATTGTCCAAGGTGTTAAAAAGGTACCCATCATTGCAAGCTCACCGTTCGTCTTGCTTCAATGCAATGGTCCAGCCAATCAGAAAGCGCGTTATAGTCGTGGTTATGTTATAAAATATCGTATGCACCCTGTTTTAAAGATTGATCCCAGTTCTAGTGATTACAATATTTGCTGTCTCTCAGTGTTGAGTAGTATAGGGAATGGGGGTTCTAGCGCAGTGACAACCGGAGGATTACCCGCCTAAAGTGAATTCTCCGATTTTTACCGTTATTACCCGCATTCCCTGTTTTAAGTCTATGATATGTTAGTCTATATATGGAGTGCGAAGAATGTAAAGAGTTTGTTTATGACTTCTGTGTAAAGTGCTTGGAACCTAAGTTTGTACCTACTAAGCCAAATAAGTATATTTGCATGCTGTGGTAAGAAAATGCAAATAGAAGATGACACGTCAGCACAGTGTTACAAGTGTGGTAAGAATATTCGTAATGCCGTGCCTTGTGCTACCAGGGAACAATATTACTCTAACGGAGGCCGTAAAAAGACTCCATACAAAAGAATAAAATACTTCAGGGACTGGATGAGTCATATCCAAGGTTTACGGCCGGTATATTTGGACGACGAAGTAATGGAAAGGATTATAGACCACTTAGAAGAGCCAACGCCACAAAGCCTCAGAAAAACACTGAAAAAATTAAAGCTAGGGAAATATTACAAAGCTATTCCCTATCTTTTGTCTGAAATTACCGGTAGGCGTATTCCCGACGTCCCAGACATGCAAAGGGCCGAGTGGTTATTTTGTCGGCTGAATAAGGATATTCCTTATTACCCTGACGTAATCTATGAAATATTCCAGCAAATAGACCCCCAGCACCCGCTGTTAGAATGGATTCCGAGAAGATGAAATGTGCAGCCGAAATCCGCCTGCGTGCTTTTCAAAGCAGATGTCTACTGAGCGAGTTTTCTTTGCAGCTCCTCTTTTGCCTCCTGATAGATCTTTTTGCGAGATTCCTCGGAAAGATCTTTCACGATGGTTTTTTTATTGCCCGACTTTAACTCCTCATACTTCTTTTCTTCCGCAAGGATCAAAGAGAACTCTACCTCGTCGATCTTACGGTCCCGCAAAGCCTTTGAGACCAAATCGGCAATGGTGTTAGACTTTGCTCTTGCAAGGGCTATATGTGTGTCATGCTTGGATATTTTACCTGACAACTGTTTCATAATGCCTGTTGTAACAGCGGATACGATACCGCAAGCTGCTCCTACGCCGGCTAAAGGAACGCCGACGACTATTCCAGGGCCGGTAAGGGAAGTAGCAACACCGGTGCCTGTTAACGCTACGGATAGAGATCCTGTAGTTATCGCAATTTTATGTAATATGCTCCTAGCTCTGGTATATTTCTTCCTAACCTCCTCATAGTGTTTCACTTGGCCTTCGAAGTAAGCCAGAATTAAGTTTGCTTTATTCAAGCGGAAGTTCTCAGCGTTCATCTCGTTTGGGCCCTTAGGTATTTCTGGATACAACTGAGGTGCTGATGGTATAACATCCATTATATAATAATGTACGACGCCTTTGGGAACGATATAGAGGAGCAGCCACATCACGACAACAAGGATTATGCTAACTGGAGAGCATTTAGGAAGATGTTTCCACATGCAGACGCCAGTAAGTTCGAGCGTAGATCTGACGGGATTTACTATGGCGATGAAATGTTGTACAGCAACGCAGACTTAGCTCCTAAGCATCCGAAGATCTTACCACCGGGTTATGTTGAACATAGACCTAAACCGAAGGTAACACCCGGTTGGTCAAATGAATTATTATTTACTACTAGTACTTACCCGATACCTGCAGTTTCATTTGACAAACACCCAAGCTTGGACCTAACGTTGAACATGCGAATTTCTAACAGTAATTCCTTCCGACTAAAGGTGCGAGATATCTTCAAAGAAGTTCCTATAAATCACACCACAGCTAAGGAATCTCATGAATGGTTAAGTGGACCAAACATGCGATACTGGCCACAACAATTGAACTTTGCTGTCTGGTGTGCTACTAGCGGTTGTGGTGTAAGTGCAAACCTGATGAAGAATTCAATATTCATGTTTCACTTCCACTTCACCGTCCGAAGGATATTGCATGAGATGGGTATTATTGCCCTACCAGGAGACGCTGCGTTTTATCCAAGAGATAATAAATACAGCGTGCCGGCTTATGATAGACTGTGTAAGGAGTTTGGAGTTGTAGGAAAGGATTTTAGATGCACTGCTGGAGCCAACAATGGTCTGGGTCATATTTGGGCTTATTGGGGAATTGGTGGACATAAGTTAAGCGATAAGGAAGTCCATGCATTACGGCTACGATGGAACACGGGTTATCATAAAGTAACTTATGATACCAGCACCTTCTTTGAACCGAATTCCAAAGTTACCAAAGAAGTTAGGGATGGGCCTCTGTTCAAAGACGAGGGTGGTAAATATGGTGGAGCCAATCCATTGATCATTCGCATAACCAACGACGAGCAAACGAAGCAATATCTTAATTTCATACCCACAGAAGGTAAAGGACTAACTAAAGCCGGCCTTGCCCGTTTGAACCGCAGCATAGAAGCTTACGTGTATTCTATTCTTGGAGCCCAAGTAAATACCCGATCAAGCATTATAGGAAATACCGGTGCCGCAGAAGAAACGCGCGCAGAAGCCCTGATCCTCTTTGAAAGTTCAATAATAGAAGGTGACATTAGCAAAGGCGTACAGCGTTACCAACTAGCCATACAAAATTCTAAAGCAAGGTTGGACTATGCGGTAGCCCCAGGTTGTTGGTTAATGCCTAGTAATTTATCCATGAATGCTGGCTCCGTAGTAGGATACAACAACAAGCTCCAAAAGGCAACTAAGGATATGAAGTTTGGGGTGAATGACGTAAACTCTGACACTTTTAAAGGGACTCCACACTTCGTAGAGAAGCCAAAAAAGTCACACCCCATAGAGAAGCCACACGAAACACCATCAAAAACCGTAAAAAAGAAGGTTCCTGAGGAATATGACCATAACTTACTAAAAGCCGGACTAGCAGCCGCGAGTGTTGGTTTGAGTCTTTATATATGGCGATGAACAACCCCTACGTATCCGGAATGGATTGTGTTTACACGACTTACACAGGTGAGAAAAAATACACCCAAGCATCTTGGGTTGATGTCACTGGTATGTCCGTGGACTTGAACTACTCAGGAAAGAAGTTAATCCTCTGTAGTATTTGCATTAGCGCGGATAGCCACGCCAACGTCGGCTTTCAGTTCCTGGATGAGAATGGCATACTACAGCCCATGCGCACGAAAACGAATAACAGGGAGCCTGCGCATTTCTCCGTAGAGCCCAACCCCAGCAGTGTCGAAAATCTATCGGTTTGGACTTTCCACATGGTTGCCGATTGCCATGGAAAAGTAAAGCTGCAAATACGCGTAGATGATACAGGAAGCGTTTGCATAAATAGCATACACGATCAAAGAGACACGAAATATAATCACAAGACCATTAGCACTTTAACGGTAATGAGTCTCTAGTGGTTTCTAATAAACTATGTTTGCTGGGATATACTATGAACCCACACGTAAAGGAAGATTGGTTCCTTCATTACTTAGAGGAAAAGGCGTATAAGAACGATGGTAATTGGCACGACACTGGATTGTGGGTGGAGGTTGGGGGCTTAGGATTGATAATATGTACTATTACTATTAATACGGATTATTCGTGTAATGCCGGGTTTAGGATCGTCGATGAGAATGGCCGCCCATTACTACCCTACAGAAAAAAAGATAACAATAGGCATCCAGTCCATTTCTCATTTGAGCCCACACCGTCGAGCGCGGAGAGCCTAGTGTCAGTAACTTTTCATATGATGACTAATTGTCAATATGCGAAGCTTCAAATTCACCCCGCTGATGGTGGCGTAAGGATAAATGGCATAATTGGCCTTAACGACCCCAATAACGTTTGGAATCATAAGACCATTTCTACTATGACTGCTATACCCCTGATGCCAAATTATCAAGGCGGTGCGAATACTATCTTTACTTATCCCCAGTCGAGGATGCCTCGGACACCCGACGATGATAAGCCCCCAGTAAAGTACCCAGATAAGATCAGCCCTTCATCTTCTTCAGGAGTACCACCCCAATAGCTACTACGAGGATCCAAATGTTATTTCCCACGAACTTTAACAGTTCTCCTCCGGTTCTAAGTACCAAAGAGAGGACACTGCCGAGCAGCCCTGGTAAAGAGGCTGCCATCTTTTTACCCAAGTCCGCCAGCCCTTTACCTACTGCCTTTACACCTGCTCCCGTAGCTTTAAGGGAGCTAAGAATTACACCTACTACGGAGGAAATGGCGACTGCAAATGCAAGTGGAATGCCATATTTCACCAAAGCTTTTTTTACTTTTTCCTTGGTGGTAAGCCCTAATTCTTTTTCCAGGTTTTCCTTTTGTGCCTGTAATTCCGCAAGGCGTATTTCAAGTGTTTCCGTTTCCCTTTGGGCAGCCTCCCTTTCTTCCTCGGAGCGGGTTTGGTCCGCAACTACTTCTCGCTGCCGCTCTATTTGCCCCTCCAGGTCTTCAATAGCCTGATCTCTTTGCCGAATTTGTTCCTCCTTAGTATTGATTTCAGCCATTAACCGCCGCCTTTCCACTAAAGAGCCGGCTATGGTGGTTTGTAGGTTATCGGTATCGTCTTTAATTAGATCCAACTCCTGCAGGGCGAGGTTAAGAGCCCTTTGAGTTTGATTTCTTTCGCGTCGAATTTGGGTTCTTTGGTCTACCAGCTCCCTTATTTCTTGATTTTTAAATTCGACTTCCCTCCTATGTGCGTCGACAAGCCGTTGGTTTTGCTTCATGTATTCCTCCTCCCTTTCTTCCAACGTTTCCCGCAGTGCTTCCGTTGGAGTATGGGTTTTTTGAGCTTCTTCTAAGTCCCTTTGAGCTTTATCCCTTTCGCGAAGGGCCTGATCCGCCTGATTTCCTATTTCTTTTATTCTTTCATTTTGATGGGCGGACTTCTTTTCAGCATCGGCAAGTAGCTGACCTTGCTTTGCATATTCTTCCTCCCTTTCTTTTAACGTTTCTTGTAGTTCCTCGGCGCGTTTTTCTAACGCAGTCTTTTCGTTTAATACCTCCAGCTGGTCTAATAGGCTTCTGGTAGCTTGCTGGAAGCCTTTTAATCTTGCCACGTCACCCCTAACTTCGCCATCTGCATCAAAGAGGGCCTGTGGTTTGGTCCAGCGGTTTTTGTCGGGAAATCTCAGGTCATGGACGCTTATGAGGACTTTGTTTCCGCGTTCTGTGAGCTTTATTTCGTCGGTATCAAAGCGGGAATAGCGCTGCCTTAGCTCTTGCGTTGCCCACTCTACGGTCTCCTGTGTGGTCGTATCCAGTTCTTCGTAACTGGGAATCGTCTCGTCCGGGTGATCTCGTAAGTATCGTGTCCTCGCCGTTTCGTATTCTTCACTATTACCGGTGAACCTATTGTACTCACCTGACGCGGCGTTTTCTTGGAATTCATCCCAAAGACGTTCGTCTAAGTTCGTAAAGGATGTTTCGTCAGTGCCATCGTCTTCTCCTTCAGCACCCCCGCCCCTATCTACTAGTGGTATTTCTTCCCCATCCATTATATATGATAAGCTCAAAGTTAAATCCTAACCTCCTTCCTAAGCAGGTTGGCGGTCTGAAAGCAGAACGTACCTTTCACCGGGTCACCTTTACTCCTTCTAGCGCCAAACCTGGGGAGACGCTGTATGTAGGCGTTCCCCGTCTAACGGATAACTTAGTATTGGTTCCTGGCACCCTGGCGTTAAGGTTTGACCTAGCAGTTCAACCAGATACCGCAGACGCGCGTTATGTTGTTAATAACGTAGGCAGGAACCTTGTTTCTAAGATGAGAATCAAGTTTGCTGGTGAATCCCTGTTAGACTTAAACAGGTACGATCTTTACACCACATACAAAGATTTGTGGTTAACGGCGTTCGACCGCGCGCAAAGAATAGAACAAGGAATAGCAAGTGAAGCCATACGTAAGGTAAGAAGCGCAACCTCCAGCGCCTCCGGAGAAGATGAAATAAAGACAGCCTACGGCACCAAATATCTCATTCCATTGGACTTTGAAGTAATAACAAACCACGGTGCGTATTACCCCAGGCAACTTTCTGAACTGCAGTTCGAAGTAACCTTGGCAGATACGACCAACATCCTGCAAGGAAAAGACGTAAGTTCGTCCTCGCATCCATATTCTATCACCAACTTAGAATTACAGTACGAGACCGTGTACTCTGAAGAGCTGGCTCGTAGCGCAGGCATGGAATACAGTGCCGGTAAAGCATTCCTTTACGACCACGTAGTGATGTACAAGACGTTTAGCTTCACGAACAACGTTGAAGAGGTCATCAACCAAAGTATTAACATACCACGACGCAGCCTTACGGGATTAATGTTGCTGTTTGCAAAGACATACACCGCAGGATTGCGCGACTCCGAGGCGTTCTTTAACCCCAACATTACCAATGTCGGCGTAAACATAAACGGAGTACCAAACAAGGTTTACTCCCAAGGGATAAAACCTGAAGATATGTACCGGGAGGCAATGCAAAAGTTTGGCGATCAAATTGCCCCAAAGGAGTTCTTTAAGGATAAATATGCGTTATGGATTGACATGCGCACTACTAATGATGAGAGCATGCATGGCCAGGGATTGCGGTTGGTAAACACCCAAGATGGTATTACTTTGGAGATCAAACGCACCAAGCATGCCAGCGATACTACTAAGATAAACTGCTACATCTTTGTGGTGTCAGACGCGCAACTGAGCGTGGAAATGAACCAACTTAAAAGTGTTGCATATTAAGGTTAAAATATTCCTTAGATATACGATGCTCCGCGTATTCGAAAGAAACGACAACGAACTGCAATGCATAGTGCAAGGTGACAATCTGTACTTTAGGGCAAAGGCGGTGGCTTTGGCATTGGAATATGAACGTCCAAAGGATGCGATTAAGGTGCATGTTCGTGATAAATACAAGGTAAAGCTTAGCGAACTTAGAAGGGAGGCGATTCACCTCCCTTCCAACTTACACCCAGATTCCCTGTACGTAACTGAATCCGGGCTGTATCAATTGATATTTAGCTCTAAGATGCCAAAAGCAGAGGAGTTCCAAGATTGGGTATTTGAGGAAGTCCTTCCCACGCTAAGGAAGGCTGGTAAGTATGAAATTGAAAGACGTTTTGACAGCCCAAACAAATTGGTGTTTAAAATAGAAAACGAGTTCGACTTACATAAAAAAGTGGTTGACTACATCCGCAAGTTTTACCCTCAAATGCTCATAGCCCCTGGCCTGGGTGAACTACAAGACACGTCAAACAAGCGCATAAAGTGTTGGCAGAAAGGATATCAACGAGGACAGCCTGATCTGCTTATCTTGAATGCACACGTGCAATACCGTGGTTTCTGTGTTGAGCTGAAGACTCCAAAAGGCAACGGGGTATTATCTGATAGTCAACGCCTGCTATTGGAAAGGTATGAGCAGAATGGTTATAAAGTAATGATCAGCAACGACTACGACGACATCTGCAGAGCCATCACAAAGTATGCACAGGGAATGCGTTTACCTTGTGCATATTGCTGCAAGCGCTTTAGGAACACAGACACTTTAAAGACGCACTTAAAGATATTTCATAGAATATATGGACAAGGATAAATTCAATGAGATAAAATTCATCCAGACACACTGGAAGGATTTGCAGGTGGGGGAAATCTACGAGATAAAGAATTACGTGGTCTTTGAAGACTTGGACCGCCTGCGTTTGGTCTTAAAGAATAAAAAAAGAACATATACCCTTTGGGCGCCCGATAGAATAAGGTACGCCATTGAAGGGCAGGATGTTACCCATGTTATGAGTCATGGTAAGAAGGATGGTAGATGGGAATTTGATGTGGTTACTTGGGAGCCTGAGTCTCCTCTTCACTCTTAAGTATGTTTGTCTTAGGGTCGGCTAAGCACCGATGACCTTCAAAGAATGCACTGCCGCAATGAAGGCAGATGTATTTTTTAGGCGTAGGAATCATGTCTGGTGAGGGTTCGCACGTAATACAGTCCATATATACCTAAGACGATCAGGAATCCTCCAAGGAATGCCATTGCGTGTGCTATCATATATTGCAGACAGAGGGTCCTTATATTCCTGCAGACTGGTTTCAAACAGGTCCTTAATATTATTGTTGTTTTGTTAAATGATGATGATACTTAACAAACAACAATAAAAATAAGAATGGGATTTGAGACTCTTTGCGCAGACCTTACTTTATCACTATATTGCAGACAGATCTTAAAGGGGTCCTTAATATTATTGTTGTTTTGTTAAATGATGTTATTAATGCTTTTAACAAACAACAATAAAAATAAAGTCGTATTTTAAAACTCTTTGCACAAACCAAGATCTCCTTTGACTTTGCAGACCGCTTTTGAAAAGGGTCTCTATTATTATTGTTGATTTGTTAAATGTTGTTAACAAACAACAATAAAAATAAGGACAAGGTTTGAGACTCTTTGCGCAAACCCCATCCTAACTCTCTTTTTTATCCCTTGCGTACTTTCTTAACCACCTCGTTACCGGCATGCCAAGCATCAAAGCGATCTAAGTACTCTTTGAAACCGCCTTGGCCGTCGTAAAGGCACTGCCAAATATGTTGGTCACTTCTTTGACAGCCGCAGCGCTCACAAGTTGCCTCCCAATGGCCTCTGTTTTCCCACCTTACGCCTTCGACGCGGTCAAACTCCGCAAAGCGCTGGTCTATTTCCTTCTTCCGGCGCGTTAACTCCTTTATGGTGTCGACTGGGCAACATCGTGCGGCGACGTCACCATGTTTCAAACATGCTACGCCCAGCAGATCGTAATTACCACGGCATCTATGTTGGTGCCAAGCGTCGGTAACATCCTCGTCGCAGCGCACGCATATGTTCTTTAAACAAACTCTTTTACTACGGTGGTACTCTAGCGCCTGCGCACTGCTGAACTGTTTATCACAGCCCTCGCAAACGGTGACGTTGTTTACCTTCTTACTGCACACACGTTTTTCAGCGTGGTATTGCAATCTTTGCTTGCTGCTGAACTCCCTTTCACATTGCTTACACCTCATTATAACATAGTGTTATTTAAGCCTCATATGAGATCCTGCGCAAAGAGTCCTAAATCTCTATCTTATTTTTATTGTTGTTTTGTTAACAAATCAACAATAAATATCAGACCCCTCTTTAAGATCTGTATGCAGGATTTAACAAATCAACAATAAATATCAGACCCCTTTTACAATGGATACCGCATGAAATCCACAACAGACTCTTTTGCCCACGTTGCCATCGTTATCAGCGCACCAAACCTTTCCGCGCGCTTCAGACCACACATTTCATCATACAATTCCTGCACGCGCTCTTTCAAACGGTCTATCTCTTCTCTTTGCATTTCGATGGTGTTCCTTTTATCTTGCATGTCGCCGGCAATCCTTCTTACTGCTTCCACTGGGTCCATCGTATATATAATGACCCCAGAACATATTCCCTGCAATGCTCTGATAGTAGGACCAACCGGCTGTGGTAAAACGCAGTTCGTAGTAGAGCAACTCCTGGGACCCTTTAGATACCGCTTCGACTACATAGTGCTATTATGCCCTACCTATGTGAATAACCGCACCTGGACAGGCATAGGAGTGAAAGATGACGACTTCTTCGTGGATATTTTGGACCCTAATGAGTTATCCAGCCATTTGAAGTTTTGGCATAAACAATTCCCCAAGGATACTCAGACACTCCTCATACTGGATGACATCGCCTGTGGGGACGACGTAAAAAGACGCACATCCGAATTAGTGAAGCTCGCCTTCAGCGGCAGACATGACAACATTAGCGTTTGGTTGCTCTCGCAGCAGCTGACCAGCGTCTCTAAACCCTTTAGGGAAAACATAGGATCCCTGGTCGTATTTTATACTCCCAGTCGGAGTGATTTGGAAACCATTCTCTCCGACTACGGAGGCGAGATATCTAAGGAACAGCTGCACGAATACATGCGGCATTTAAAGACACACCAACATTCCAAAATGATCTTCTCTTTGAGGTTTCCCTACACGGTTGGAATCTATGATTCCTAATGTATATGGAGATTGAGCAGCTCTTGGATGAAGTCCCCGTAGATGAAAGTAACCTTAAAGAACAACTTAACGTCCTGGTGTCATCGGGAAAATGTAAGGAAATGATAGGCAAGGAGTTGACGCATGAGCAAGTTAATAAGTTGTCAGAAGAGGAGGTTAAGAAGTTCCATAAGAGGTACGAAGCCGCCCTTGCAAGTAAGACCACGAATGCCGTAGCAGACTCCGCTATTAAGCTGGCCACTAAATTGCTGGGACTTGCGCTGCCCATAGACGACGTGGAGGCGCTGCGGAAGGACATAAGTGAGGACTATGTCATATCCCAAGAACTTAAGATAACCTGTGGGTGGTTGTCTTTGAAGTGCGGTAAGTTAATGGCAGTCGCATCTTTGGGACTTCACGTGGCTCAACATGTCGACTTGAAGGAGGTACTAATCTCTTGGAAGGACTACAAAAAAGATAAGCAAGTCGAGGAGATCTTTAAGGCAGCACTTGCCGAGGTACCTAGTCAAGTCACACCAAGTGATGCTCAAGTCATTCACGGGACTTAGTCAAGTCGTCATCAAGTACTTAGTCAAGTCATCGTCAAGTCGTCATCAAGTACTTAGTCAAGTCATCGTCAAGTCGTCATCAAGTACTTAGTCAAGTCATCGTCAAGTCGTCATCAAGTTGTCATCAAGTTACTTATCAAGTCCTTCAAGTCCTTAGATATAAGATGAGTGACACCGAAACAAAGGCGGAGGAAACCCCTCGAGAGCAAAAGATCACCAAGCCTAAATCTCCGGGCAGAGTCGCTGCAGGGAAGAAGCTCGCGGAAATGAATAGAAAGAACAAAGCCAAAAAAGAAGAGAGGGAAGAGGAAAAAGAAGAGGAATCCTTTATTAATCCAGGCTACGTCATCGGCGCGATAGGAATTGCTATAGCAGCAGGCAGCCTCTACTTACAATGGCGGGCTGCGAAGCCAAAAGTGGAACCAAGGGCAGAAATGAGGTATGTGGAGCCCCCTAAGAGAAGTAAGATACCCGAGATGGAATAAAACCTCCTGTCCTTGTAATATAATGTCGTTTATGAAAACCGTCGAAGATGCAGCTATTATTACTTCTATTGTCGCAGGTATTGGTTGGGTAGGTAAGAAAGTGCTCAAAGAAGACTTTACTGAAGACCCAAGCAAGAGCATTACGGGCTTTGCTAAGATGACTGCTGCAGTAGCAGGTAGCATTGCCCTTAAGGATTACCTACAGAAGGAGAAGTACTTGCCTAAGATATAAATGGCAAGCGTACTAGTAGGTGGTGTCATTGCAGCGTTAGCATTCACTGGAGCTAATTATGGTGGTCAATATTTGGATAGATTAGTTAGAGGCAACAAAAGCGATGCCGAGAGGAAAAGGCATGATTTGGCGTTGGAGAAATATCAAAGGGACGTGGCAGCTTGGAATGAAAAGAGACAGGCTTACAGGGATTGGTTGGATAAGAACTACCAAGACAAAATGCAGGCGGATAAGAACTTCGAAAACACAGACTACGCCTTTAAACTTTATGCACAGACACACCCCGACTTTAGGATTAGCAAGCCTCAATTTAAGAATTACTACCAGCCGTCAAAGAAACAAAGAGACAATGAGTTGGTCTTTGTAGGAGTCGCAGGGCTGGCAGGAGGCGCCGCCTTGGCGTATTTAATATAATGATCGTCTTTTTGGAAAGCGACAAGAATGACTTTACCACTTATTTGAATCCCCCAATCAAAGCCCATACAGTTCGGCTGGTCAGTTGCTCTTTGTACAATTCTTGGTATAATTTGGTCAATGGCATGGTCACCGTGCATAAGGGGTCTAACAAATACGAAGGCGTAATGCTCCCAGATGGACATTACACGCCAATCACCCTTGCTAAGGAGCTCGCCAAGCGCGGTTATACTCTCACCACAGGGTTGCCGCACGAAATGACCTTCAAACATAATCTTCCTAACAATTTCTCGGTAACCCTAGGAAAACGTGACGCATTGGGATCTTTACTAGGTGTCTCAGGCAAGGAAATTACCAACGCGGCAGTTCCCGTAAGTTGGAAAGTCGCATCCTCTTACGAAGTCTATTGCGATTTGGTCTGCAGTTACAGCAACGGAAATCCCTCCCATCTTATGTCTAAGTTTTCACCCAAAGGTAATCCATTCGACCTGGTAGAATACACACCCATTTCTTTAAACTATGACTTGCCTTGCGATTTGGTAGAAAGCATAAACATCACCATTAAAGTAGATGGAAAGACTGTGGATTTCAACGGACGCAAGATTAATCTCGTCTTATCCTTCGCTTGAATCAAGCGAAGCGCGATTCTATTCATATAATGGGTCGAACTGAGGACAAACTCAAAAGGATTTACTACGGGCCCGAAGGCTATTGGAAAGGAGTGTCGGCTATCAAGAAACTCGCAGCCGCAGCCAGGGTATCCGACGAAACGGCTAAGAATTGGTTAAAGAAACAAACTATCTGGCAGGTTTATCTTCCTGTGCCCAAGTACATTCCCAGACCCAGCTTTACCGTAAATACCCCTAATGAAGTTCATCAGGCAGATTTGCTTTTCTTACCACACGACACGGTGAGAAGAAAGACCTATAGATACGCTTTGACCGTAGTTGATATCGCAAGCAGATACAAGGACGCCGAACCCATAACCAGCAAGGATTCTGGGGAAGTCGCAGAAGCCCTAGGTATAATTTATAAGCGCGTTTTGAAATGGCCTAAGCTGCTGCAAGTGGATGCGGGAACGGAGTTCATGGGTGTGGTTACCAAGACCCTGAAAGACCACGACACTAAGATAAGAAGAGCCGAAGCAGAGTACCACAGAGGTCAGAGCATCGTCGAAAGATTCAATAAGACCCTGGCTGAGCGTCTCTTTGGATACCAGTATTGGAAAGAGCTGGAAGATCCCTCTAAGCGCAACAAGGAATGGACACAGAGGCTTCCCCAGGTCGTCGCGGCTTTGAACAACGAGGCAGCCAGGGCTACGGGAATGAAACCCAAGGACGCCATAAAAAAGAAGCACGTGGAACACAAGTCCTACGTTAGGAGTTCGAGGGCGGTCTTCCCCAATGAAAAGAAATTAGGTAATGTCACGGTCCGATATCTTTATGGACCGGGCGAATTAGAAGGAGGATCCAAAAGAGCTACGGATCCTAATTGGTCTTTGGAAACTTATCAGGTCCGAAGCGTAATAGCTAAGAAGGGTCAGCCCATCTTGTATTATCTTCACGATGGTCCCACGCGCGGGTTCGTCAAAGAAGAACTGCTTATTGTGTGATGTCCGAATGCTATCGTGTGCACTCCGTCATCACACATCCATCGCTTACCGTCAAATGCAGACAGTGACACCTTCTCCTGCGTGACGTTATGTATCTGATGACCATAGCTGCGCAGGCTGTTCATCTTGTGCCGCTGTTCCTTGCGCGTTCGTAATACGTTCAAGTAGGACTCGTGGGTTATGTCCTTCTTAACCACGTATTTTTTAACGCCTTTGGCTTTCTTTTCTACGCCGTCCAACTTTAGCACGCTGTACATCTTTGGTTTCAGACCCACGTACTCTACTATGGGTTTTCCTAACATTTCGTCTTTCATCTTCCCAATTACCTTCTTATTTTTGGCGCTGTAAAGGAAGTGCTCCTTCGGGTAACCGCTGGTGTCGTACTCGTCTATGTCTTCGACGCAATCCTGGTAGACGTCTTCCGTTTGCACTTCTAGAATTAGAGAGTCGGTGTCTGTGTACAAAAGGTGACACTTATCACCGTACTTTGGCTTTAGTTTATCGTAGTAAAACTCATACATCAGCAGCTTCGATAGGTCTAACACTGTAAACCCCGTGTATACGGGTTTATTCAGGAGCAGGTTCGCTTTCTTCATATGAATCACGTAGAAGTTCAGCATTTCTACATATCTAACGAATCCAGGCTGTGACACGTATGCTTCTGCTTCCTCTTTGGTGCTAACTATTTTTACGCTTACGCGCTTGCGGATGTTCTCCATTGTCTTCCCAAATACGCTGTTGTTCATTAGTTTAAATAGATTCTTTTCAAAGTCATTCTTAGCTGCGGTTCGTTTCTGTGTGTTAAAGTCAATGTAGGAACGCATCCAGGGTTCCTGCGTGAATTTTAGGACTCTGTGGATCTTCTTTACGCGCATTCCGTGGCGTACGTAGAACTGCAGGTTGCGGTAATGTACCACATACTTCTTTTTATTCATCAGGTTCATAGTTAGTTTCCTGTACGGTTTGTAACCAGGGCACATTTGCTTTTGCAGTGGTGATAGCTGCTTAAATGGTATCTCTATTGCTTCTGGTGCTAAGGGAAACTCGTCGTGTTCGTCGTGCAGATGCTCTGGGTACTCCAGATCCACTTCTAAAACGTAACCCTTGTCTTCCTCCTTTCCTACATCTAGGTAAAAACCTATGGGTTTTACATCATCCCATTCGAAGTCTCTCACAGGCAAGTACTGTGACATTGCCCAACCGTAAAGGTTGTTTGCGTCCAGGTAGTAAATGTAGGTTGTTGGTTTCTCTGGGTCGTGCTCAACTAAGGGATTGTTTGCGCGGGCGTAACGTCGGCTGGGTCCGCATACGCCGCCACGAATACCGTCTTCCATAAACCGATACATGTCGTACTCCGTTAGGAGATCCAGTTGCGCATTCGTCTTCTTGAGCAAAGCACTCCAGCTGAGTCCAGGAGCCGTGTAGAAGTTCGCGGGATCCAATTCGTAGTACTCCATAGCCATCTTTCTGAAGCTTTGAAAAACATCTGCCAGCAGCACTACGTCTGAACGTAGGTAAATGTCGTGGTAATCCCCCATGTTCTCACAGGAGTACTTTTCCCACACGTCTAACGCATGCTGGTACTCCTCGTCCTTTATACCGGACTCGTTTAGGGTGCTGTAGAAGCAATCTTTGCTGGGTAAAGATTCTTGAAAGCGCCCCCAGGAATCCATGTATTCGTATGGGTAGACTCCTTTCCTTTCCGCTCCGTATTTACTTGAGATGGGGAAGTTGTTGTTGTACTTTACGAGGTTTGCTAAAGAGTCTGCCATGAATTGCTGTGAGTCTAAGAACTTTAGCTTACCAACAGTTACGGACATGTAACGCTCTTTGTTGTTAGGAATACATTTGACGTCGGATCCGTCTGTTCCCTGAAGGAGTAAATGGGAGTCGTAACCGCGAAGGTTGTGAAAGAACACGGGAATCTCCATGTCTGGATTTACTTTGAAGTTTATATTGCATTTCCAATGAGCCGCTCCTCTGTATTTACCCGTGATGTGGCAGTGATCTCTAACCTTATCCACGTAGAAGTCTTCAACGAATGCTTTGTGGCAGTGAATGCAGTGAGTGGAGGGCTTTCCTGGCTTCTCGCCTTTCTTAGCATACTTCCCGCATTTAAAATGAGCTTCTCCTAGATACTTTCCATCTTCGTCCCACGCTTTCTTTGCTTGTCTTCCAAACTGAAGAAGCGTATGTTGGCAAATGTGGCATTTCTTTGCCTTGTGAAATTTCTCCTGGTTCTTTTTGGTAAATTCCATCTTCTTTGGACGTCTTAATTGTTCTCTTATCTCCTCCTCCTCTTCTCGCAATGCTTCTAGGAACTTATTAGATGCGTTTTTACCTCGGTAAATCACAGGAGGGTCGGCCTTGCCGTCTGATCTGACTACTATGTAACCAAAGGAGCAAATCTCGTGTAATCCTACCTTATTCGTGGCACCACTTTTCTGCTGTTCCTTAGTTATCAACGCTTCGAAGTCTGCATATATCACGTAAGGGACCTGCATCTGCTTTTGATGGTCTGCGTATGAAAGCTCTTTGTTGGCGGGCATCTGAATCCGTTGCGCCACTTCTTCGACTCCGCGGCAGATCTCATCGTGTTTCTTTAGGGACTTTAGGGAGGTGAATGACAGTAAGCAACAGTCGCAGAAGTACTTTTTACCTTTGTGCTTAGTATGTCTGTAAAATAACCTGCTGATGTGCTTAACCCATGAGTAGTGTCCGCCGTGGTAAAACAGGTGTACGCGTTCTCCTTTGCTTTTTGACAGGACTAACGGTACTATCGTCTGCTCTCTGACTCCGTAAACGTTAATTGCTAGATCGTTTATCTCCTCAAATATGGGAATGTCTATCAACTGCATGGGAAATTCCACACCATCCCACTCTAAATCATCTGTGGGATACTTACTCATCCTGCAGGGATCCTTCTCTGCTGGATACAGTGCAGACCTGATTGCCCACATAAAGCATCTGTTATCGTCATTCTTCACGTTTACAATAGCCTTCTTCCTTTCTACCCACACTGGTAGTGGTACGTAACTTCCTCCTCGGATGGGTACGTACCTTGCCATACTTATCTCTATTCCTTCAACCTCCTCCACTGTCCAACCTGATCCATCTTTCGTGTAGTTAGACAGCGACTCCATTATTGCTTCTAAGGCTTCACTGGGTGACCTATCCAAATTCGTAGATTCTAATATCACTAACGACTTTGATCGCAGCATTGCTGTCGTCGTCACCTCGTCTTTCGATAGACTCACTTCTACCATTATACTTACTTTCAGGGCTCCTAAGTCTTCTATACCTTTTCGGAGCGTCCTTTTAACCTTCTTTTCTGACTTTCGCCAAAACTGTCTAACGTCAATCTCGCCGTTACCGGGTATCGACACCGTTTCGAAGTTGCTTTGGGATTCCATCTATATAATAGGAAATATTTTATACCTAATACCAAGCACTTTTCAGATCGTCGTAGTCGTACTCACAGTCCTGACAATGCCAATACAATTTAACTTTCGTCTTGAACTTCTTACCACATCCGCAATCATAGCTGCTCATACACTTCGTCTTCATTTTCAAATGCTTCTTCAAATCCGCTTCTTTCTTAAAAGTTCTCTTACATTCTTCGCACTCCATATATAGACTAACATATCATAGACTTAAAACAGGGAATGCGGGTAATAACGGTAAAAATCGGAGAATTCACTTTAGGCGGGTAATCCTCCGGTTGTCACTGCGCTAGAACCCCCATTCCCTATACTACTGTGTTGCTTCCTTTCTCGACCCCAGATTGTCCGGCAATTCGACGAGCATGCGCAGTAAGTGACAGGGGTCCGCAGTGGTCTTTCTGTGGTTTTACTGACCTTGGCTGTCCGCATTCCTTTATCTATTTCAGAATATAGCGAGTCTCCTCCTCCCATCTGACCAATATCCATCCAGCATGATATGCCACACTTCTCGAGCTTGTCTCTGAGCCTCTTGACCTTGTCCTGGATGTCCCATTGATAGGAGATGAATACTGGGGCTCCTGTGGTCACGTCTGAGCACTCCCTTGATAGACTTAAGCTCTTGATGGACAGTTTCTCCACTTTCGAACCCAAAATATGTAAATAAAACAGTTTAGATATTCCGAGTTTGAGAAAAAACTGGGTCGAGTTAGCATCGTATTTTGCATTATGGGAGTGTTTTTGGGAACGAAATAGCTTGTTGATGACACTAGAGAAAAACGTTTGTGCATGCGTGCAGAATTTTGAAGAGTTTCAGTGAGATGATAAATGATTGTTTTCTCCAAGTATACAAAAAAGTTCGAGTGTATACTTTTGTCAGACCAAGATACTGTATTAACAAATACAGTATAAAAAAATTAGTCTTAAGTTTTAAGCATGGACACTAAGTTTTTGCATTTTGTGAAGTCTAATTTATAATGCATGTTTGAAAGTCAGATTTACTCAAGTTTTTACTAATTTGCATACGCATTCAGAGCATGCGCAGACGTTTTTCACTCGTGTCCTTGTTGATGGGTTTTACCGGAAGTAGGAAAACCGGAGAACACGAAGAATCAAGGGAATCTCACAATCTCTATTCGCATGTGCACCCCCTCCCCCCTCTGTATTGTATTTTTACATACCTATGGTAGCAGGAGGGTCCAGACTGGATAGCCTTGTCTTTGCCACCATAAAACTAACCTCTGTCGGCGCATTACCAAAGTATAATATAGCAGTAATCAGCTGGTTACCAGGGATATCAGGGGGCATGTTCACACGGCCCTTAACTTGAACCCAGTCCTCTGAGGAAACACCGCTGGCCGTTGCAATGAAGAGGTAACGGAATGACGCGTCCGTCGCTAGTCGGTACTGTAGTTTGACGTTAATGTTGTGTTTTTCGTTCGCTGGCATATCTGGATGTAAGCGTAAGTTGGCAGAGAACTTGTAACGGTGACCTGAAATGAACAAAGCAAATAAAACCAAAGCCAGTGGACCTTTATCACCAATGGACCACGGCAGCTTTGTTTATTCTCAAGAGAGTTAAAACCTTTGTTTAACCCATATAATTTATTCTCAAGTAAGCACTTGAATGCGGGGCCACAAGTGATGGATCGATTCTATCACTTACACCTATAAGGCATCCGCCCATAAAAGATTTAAAAACCAAACTATCTCACAATCTTGTGTTGACTTAGGGCGTAAAGATGGATCCTGGAAAATCCAAAAGGAAGAGCTGAGCTATAATCTTAAGAAAATGCACCCGACCACTAGGACAGGGCGTGGCGGGACCGGGGATATGAGGCGCATCTAACAGCTTGAATGTACGGGAGGCGGGGAATTGAACGACTTAACGAAATTGAGCGACTTAACCTGCAATGTCTTCAATTCATTTTACTTTAGTGTAAATTTCGTACATGAGGGACACGGCACGGTAACGTAAGGAGAGGAAACGGTGCATGACATCCATCCATTGATCAAAGCAGCAATAGTGAGAACATATATCACACATATATATAGCTATTTCAAAAGAGGTTGAATACTGAGTACTGCATACTCTTGAATATTGCATTCCAAGTGCCAAAGGGCATTGTGGGTCTCGTTAATTTGATATAAAAAGTAAATATACAGCAAGTAACTCTCTACATGTAGTTAGTATAGCGTTTCAGATTGAATAAACTAAAATAATAATAGAATAGATAATTATTATTAATCCTACTTTAGACAATGTCACTATGACCCACTATGCATTATTCAGTATGCAGTATTCAGTATTCAACGCGTTTTGAAATAGCTGTATGATAAAGTCATTGGAATAAAAGTTCTATTTTTATAGTGGCCCATCCTTCTCAAGGTAATGACCCACAATTGAAGATAAGAAAACATTACGTTACAGAGAGCGACTACATTAACCATGAGGCCACACAAACAAATTTTAAAGCAAATTCACAAGTCACGCTTTTGACGCCGAACAAATAACAGATGAATTGATGAATTCTGGATACTAAACTGTTCTTTGTTCACTCCTTATCATACGCATACTCGTATAATGTAAAAATGCGTGCGTTTAAAAATATTACAATTTGTACAGATTCTATTGTTCAAATACTCAATCGTGATTGGTTAATTTCTATATAAAAAATTTGTCTGGGTGACCTTATGGGAAAAGTTATATCTTAACTTTGCTTTTACCTAGAGAAACAAAATTCAACAAGTTTTGTCCCAGACCTCCGTAGCTTTCTTTCCGTTCAGTCGACACGCACACATGATTTTTACCGTCAAATTTCTCTTCTGGATGCACATAGACTTAGCTTTACCAAACCCGTACCAAAAGTGTGGATGCCGTTGGTTGAAACACTGAAATCGGGATTTTGTAGCAGGTTTTCTAAATACATATTTAAAAAAACAGAATTGGAGTTTAACACTTCATTAACACTTATGTTACTGCTCTGCTCTGCTCTGCTCTGCTCTGCTCTGCTGCTCTGCTCTGCTCTGCTCTGCTCTGCTCTGCTCTGCTCTGCTCTGCTCTGCTCTGCTCTGCTCTGCTCTGCTCTGCTCTGCTCTGCTCTGCTCTGCTCTGCTCTGCTCTGCTCTGCTCTGCTCTGCTCTGCTCTGCTCTGCTGCTCTGCTCTGCTCTGCTCTGCTCTGCTCTGCTCTGCTCTGCTCTGCTCTGCTCTGCTCTGCTCTGCTCTGATCTGCTCTGCTCTGCTTTCCTTCACACGCAACAGGTTCCAAACCTCACCCCCAAAACCTACCCGTCTCATCATCATCATCTTCTTCGTGAATGAATAACTCCACATCAGCAACCATAAAGTTGACATCCGGTGGCGGTCCCCCAAAGTATAAAAACGCGCTAAGCAGGTTTCCATTATCATCCCCAGGCATGATGAGCACCCCAGTTATCTGTGTCCACTTGTTTAGCGTAGCATCAGCACTTGCAATGCGGATCCAAGCATTCTTCATGTTATTGGTCAGCTGGTACTGAAGCTGCACTCGGATGTTTTCTGGCGAGGATTCAGGGCAGGTCTGGGTCGAGTTTTACGTAAGCATTGAATTTATACTTACATCCTAAAACACAGGGTTAAAACAATTAAAGTAGGCGGATACCCGAAATAACGAGAGAAAGACCACAAATATTAACGTGTGCAAAAAAAGGCACGACCCAAAAGCAACCCAAACATTTAATTGTGTCCTTTTGGACAAAATGGACGGACGGACGGACGGACGGACGGACGGACGGACGGACGGACGGACGGACGGACGGACGGACGGACGGACGGACGGATGGATGGATGGATTGATGGATTGATGCATGCATGGATGCATGGATGGATGGATGGATGGATGAGCATTCCTGCAAAGAATATACTCATGAATATAAAAGATAGCAATCTGGACACGAAACTCTCTACCTCTTTCAACTGTTCGAGTTCGAGTCGTAAATCAATTTAGATCCGTAGTTAATGTTCAAAGAATAATCTTTAGATTTCGTTTTTTCAGTTTCCTCAACTATTCTCATTCCCATTTTCAATTCACAGATGGGCAGATCGATATTTATATAATTGGCCTTGCGGTTTTTCATTTCTTTTCAATTTTTTTTTATTGATGCCAATATGTTTTATCTCAATGATAAATCTTAGTTTTATTGTAGATAGTTTCGTATCAGTTACTCTATTAGTATTCTTGACTGGCCATTCTTGCGGCAAGATGTCTATATTTGTGATCAATATTCCGGTATATAATAACATGTTTAGAAAATTTAGTCTAGACGATCTACCAGCAAAACAAACAGTAAGTTTCAAAGCCAAAATAAGGAACCTGTCTGGACGAACAATGCGATAAACAGGACTTACGGTTAACAGACTCTAGACGATGAACCTTAAAACGAATTTTAGTGAATAAAGCAGCAAAGCAAACGTACAGGCTTAATTTTAATTCTGAATAGAAAGTGCCAAACGCGGGCGAGGCCAGATTTTTTTCACAATCAGCCTACGAAAGTAAATCTTTCTCAATTGGCGAGAGATTATCCTATTAATTTTCTAGTAAAGCCCATCGTATTCCCTTAAGTATAAATTGCTAATAAATACAAATATTCTAATGAAATTTCTCGGTGGTATTTTCTCAATGCTTGCCGTATATAGCGGAAGTAACATACACTTCTTTTACTACGAAATCCATAATCATAGAATAAATTTGACTTTTAGATTTAAAGATTAATTCGAAAAAGACCGAGCTATCTAAAGATGTATTATTAAACCAAATATTTTTTCTTTTTTCTTCTTTGTATATTATGTTAAGGTTTTATAGATTTAATCCCCCGAGGTTAAGTGCATGATGAACGACAGCTGCCGTGCTTCATGCTCTCTCGCAAAAAACCTAGCCCTTTTGAAACCCTTATACACCATGCTTTCAATTCCACTGAAATGCAAAATTTAGATCTAGATTAAAAAAGACACAAAATGTTGTGAGGGGAAAAGTAATATCTTTGAAAGGCAGCAGATAAGAAAATTTAGATTGATTTGATTGGTTTGCAGTAAACTTTCGAAGCTAAATTCCATATTTTAAAAAAATGAGAATAGAAAATAAAATAAAATAATAAAAGATTAGTTGAGCCGATTCGTTATTGCATTCTAGTAATAAGAGTTGGACCATTCTCTTACCTAGCTTGACAGAGTAGAGAACATTCTGGCAAGGACCGTAGGAATTTTTAGCTCGTTTGCTCGTAATGCAACAGTTTTTCCCATTGAAATTTTCAGTCGGATGAATAGATACTTCAGAATTCCCAAACCCTCGCCAATAGATGGGACTATCGCCATTTGCCGACTCAAAGTCACCATTTTCGACAAGGTTCACTCCCGACATCTTGAAGATGATTATTTTTTCATGAGCACAGATGAAAAGTGGAATGGAAATTTGTGCTTGATGAATAAGCCAATCGCATTCGTGGATTATAACAATTAGTGGCCACATTATAGATTACATGCCCCTTGGAGTGGGTCACGTGATAGAGATAACCAGATCAAACAGATAGTCGTACATAGTAGAAGGCAGAGTTTTTCTCCTTTACCGCTTCGCTTTTGCTTTTGGTTTCCTGAGTCGAGGAAGGGGACACAGGAAAATCAAAAACAATTGACTGCGAGCTAAGTTCCCAATTTTCCCTTCCACACTGTCCGTCTGTCTGTCGTGTCGATTGGCTTTTTGACTCGTAACCAAACTTCCTCGATAAATTCCTCCAAACTTCCTCCAAATAAAGAGACTTAGCTCGCATTCTACAAAAACAAAAGCGAAGCGGTAAAGGAGAGGGTCCACGACTAAACTAGTCTCTATCTTGATTCGAGGGGTTTTCTCTGGGTTCTTCGGTTTTCTCCTTCCGCAAAATCTAAACACGTTAAGTTACATTCGAATTCAATCTTGTTGTTAGTTAGCCGTACCTTGGCTCTGATCACTTAGGGTTAGATAAGGTAGACCACTAGCTGGGCTCAATCTTTGCCTATTTCAGACACTAATCTTTCTTTGAAATGTATAGCTGTATTAAGCTCCTACTTACTTTTTGCATTCAAGCTTGTACTTGATATGTGAAGTCGATATATACCTAGTGAAAAGATGTAAAATAACAATGGTTTAACTTTTTTACACGATTGTCATGTATACGAGTAATACACAATGTGTCAGCCATTTGACCTCAAAATACCTCGAGATATAAAATAACGATGGAACAGCCGCCATGTTGATTGATCTAACAAGAGAAGCTAATGAGGAATGCTTCGTTATCGTCAATCGAGATATCGGCTTGACGGCAAGCACATGCTCTATACGTTCGACGCTTCAAATGGCCGTGTCAGGGGGTAGGGATGAGAAGGGGGGGGGGAGGGAACATTTCCTCCGCCTCAAAAAGATGTCGTAATTGAAGGAAAACTACAGACTACAGAACTTATTCGAACAAGTTTATTGTATCGAATTAACGGTGGTTGAAGGTTTAACTGTGCGCCAGTCCTGCCGCTATTAGTTTTCCTTTCACAAATACCGAAAAATACAAAAATGCACGATGTATTCATCGCTATACACGCATGCGCAATTACGCGGGGAAAACGTACCAAATTTATTACGAACAGGGTTAGGTGTGTCCAGATATTCACAGGAAGATTGAATACAGTGGAAAATGTAATGAAATTGTAATTCTAGCTCAGGTCGAGATTCACATGAACGAATAGAGAACCCCTTGCATGTCACGTCAAAAGCAGCTCAATTGGGGGACCAAACAAAAGTTCCCAATATCGGAGCATGGGAATCTACTGCTGTCCTCCAGATGCGATTTGAAAGTGCTCTGCAAGGGGTCTATTCTATTGACGCAATGGATAACCGGGCGGGCTTCTGTGATGTCTTTGTTCGGCTCATTGTGAAGTTTGGACGTTTAAACCAAGTCATAAAAGGACTTTTCTAATTCGTAAGTCAAAAACTGTGCTTTGTCATAGAAATCGATAGCCATCCTAATAGGGAAAGCATACCTTTAAATTGCACGTAATGCGTGCGTACTGGAATTTAGTGAGCTTGTCCCCTAATAAGAAAACATCGTTTTGGAGAAACTGACATCAGTTTTAAAAAAGGGGCGCGAGTTACTAAAATAACTAACGATATTATCTAGCCCCGAATAA
>WHPX01001442.1:0-55575 GCA_011057435.1 Actinia equina | reverse complement strand
TGAATATTAACAAGTTGGCCAGTACATCTTACTTAGTGCCAGTCACACTCATAATCAGGTTGCCACTTTGAGATTCTTTGATCTATGTGAGACTGTGCGCATCCATATAACAAAGGCTTTGAAAATACTATTCCTTAATATACGACCTGTAATTCAATCACAACATCTTTATCTTCCCACTTTCAGGACCTTCACAATTCTGTAAGTGGTAACTTTGGCTTGCAACAGTTGTCAATTGTTTTTTTCAGCAGCTGTCCTCACCACCCTCCTCTGTACCTGTTGGTTTTTTAGCCCGCAGCACACTGATTGCTTGGACACACACCTTGAGTTGTAATTTGATCATGACACTAATCTCCTCCACTGTCAATCGCTCACCTAACCTGACACGATGGTGAGTGTGTCCGCTGATGTTGTTGGGACACTGAAACGCTAGTTCCAGTGCCCTGTGGATTGACTGAGTTCGTCAAGGTCAGTGGCGCCTCTCGGGACCTGTGAACTCACTTGAAAACAACATTAATCAGAGGTGATACTATATAATCAATTGGAAATATGAGCATTTTCGCGACTAATTAAATAAATGGTTCTTTGTGTGGGAATAATCGTTTGTGTTTCTTGAAAATCAGTGATAACCCAAACATCTGTCCATGCAATGTAAAATATATTAGTGGTGAGTAGTCTAGTGTCAGTTCAGTGTATTTTTTCCCAAATAATGCTATATAGTACACATTTATCACTTTCAATTGTCCAGTGCGAAACAACCATTGTTCGTTATTATTAATTATACCAGTGGAAAAAAAATAATGTTTGTTTTTTATGAGTCTATGGAAAATAAGACCCGATTGTGCGTAGAAGGCGTCTGGACATTACTATGGAAGAGTAAAAAGATAAGGCATATAAAATTTCGAGTTTTTCGGTTTGAAGCCTATTGCACATTTTCAAACACAATTCAACCGCCGCATCTCCCTTAAACACTGAAGAACTCAAAAACTGTAGTATATGTATATATATAACCCTAATAGTACAGAAATTCTTTAAACCTAAAGCAGAAGTCGTCTTGTGCAAAATTTTCATAACAACTGTCTAGTATAGAAATAGAAAAAAAACATATATTTATATATATGTACCTATTTCATTGGGAAGATCTGCAGATGTACTTATCTTTTTTTATTTGTCAATGGTGTTGTGACCCAAACTCACCACTTTCTGCAACTCCTGAGATTTCCCCGCAAATTCGTTACGTCGCGCAAGGCAACTCGTTTCGTGTTTAAGGTAAGCGTACAACACAATCCCGACTAGTTGCTATTGGCAAGTCACTGCTTACTATGATTATCCCCTTATTATCATCGGAAAAATCTCGATTCTGGCGTGTGTCTCATGGCCCATCTCTCCACGAATTGTCAGCAATGGATAGGACTTCGTATTGAATAAGGTAGTTCCAATGTGCAATTCAATTATCGTGTTTGTTCTCCTGACTTCCGTTGGGGTTGCAGTTGAGTTCTTTGTGGCCTGGTTGTAGTCCCAGTAATTGGGTGGTCAGTGGTATTACTGTATCAATCTAATCTTGGTCCTAGACATTTGCTTCCTTCAATGATGGGTCCAGAACACATTCCTCTACAGCATGGTTCTGGTTTACCCTTCTCTGCCCTTGGTACTACAGACTGTATCAGTTTGTGTGCAATGCGTAGGTTTTCTAAGGGGGCCCACCACACTGAGGTGTAACATAGGCTGCTTACGAAGGCAAATGCATGCTGTATTTCTCAGATAGCTAACAGCAAACATTGGGAGGCACTGGGTTTGCCTTTAACTTATATTGCACCTTCCACGTATCATTCCACACATTGTGTTTGGTCCAAATCCCATTCACTGGCATGATATGCCCACACTTTGCAAAAACAGGTGGCCTCTCTACGAAGGTTGGGGATCCTATTTTGAACTCTCTCTGCGTTCGGTCCTCTTCTCTGTATCACATTTGCGCCACTTACTAGTCCCTGCACACATAGTGTACCAAGCACAAGAACTGTATATTCACATCGCCTATGAATAAAATCTGTCTACAAAGACATAATTATGATTTAGTGATAACTACTAGACTGTTAATTTCAAAAACCTCCGGGACACAAGAGAAAATAGCTCAAACGAAAAAAACCAAGAAGGAGCAAAGAAAAAGCTGCAATAATTAAATTCATATTATAAGCGTACAGGGTGGCCCAAAACATAATTACAAACTGAGCAGTGTACAAATACTAAAAAATGACTAAGCCATCTAATGATCAATGCCTTTGCGTATGAGTATTATACTGTTCATATAGCACATGGAAGGTGCATCAATCAGTATCCTCATATCTACAATAACTAAATCAAAGTCTAAAAGAGAACTGAAATGAAGAAAATCCATCAATAAACGTAACAATCACACCAGACAGAAAAAAGTAAAGACCAAATTGAAGAACCAAAAACTCAAAAAGGATTTAATAAGACTGAATGAAACAGAAATGCAAACAATAGAAGAGAAAGTAAATTACATCACTAATCTACATTTGCTACTGACATGGTTTCTCTCTAAATACTTAGTTGACATTGCAGTCCTTGTAAAGACTTCTGGTGATCGCTGGCTCGGTTCTGCGGAATCACTATTAAATTCTTGTGCAGTGATGCGCTCGTGAATACGAGGGGGGTGGGCGCCATATTGCTGTTTTCATGCTGCCGTACTTCGACAACCGATAGGCAACACGTATATGCGGCGCAACCACACCTATTTACCACCGCCACAAAACAACGGATTTTCACAAAGGTTTAATAAAACTCTTTGAAAACAGAAATCCAATCCTACTACGCTTGTTCCATATAATATGTTTCAAACATACAGATATTTTTAATGGCGTATATAGAAAACCTTTGAGAGCCGAGTTGGAAAATACAGCGTTTGTAGTTTCGACGATTAGTAAAGTGTATTTCACTGTAGCTGTCTCAGTCGGCATTTACTTTTCCCCCTTCGCGGAACCTACCTAACGGATACGCGAAATAATTAATTTTTTTTGCAGAGTTATGCTGAATTAATTAGGTATGATTTTATCCTTAAAACGAAGAATCACTTAAACAATCTAACAATATATCTTTAACGTCGTAATAGATTTTTTCACCGCAAGATTGTACGTACCAATTTTGTGATTCGCAAATTAGGAGTTCTGTTTTCATATAAATAATACTAACGTCACCCCAGATTCTTTACTTCTTCTGTAGCGTACACTTCATCAGGGAAGTTCCCTAACAGCTCTTCAAAAGATATTTCTGACACTTTATCAACGCTTCTGTCACTCACCACCTTACCAGATTCACCAGTGATAGTCCAGAGTGTCATGCCAGTAAAGATCCAAGAATGCAGTGTTTTACGTCTTCTTATCTACCGTGTGATGTCATCGAGTATACAAATGTTTTCTTTTACTGAAGCGTAGTATTTTCTATACTGTTTTTCGTGTTTCCCTTGTGTGGTACATAACCTTCCATTCCCAAACACGCATATAACAGGCATTTGGAATGCAACATGATGAACCAGAAAAGCAAAAAATTGCCGTACTAATACACAAGTGAAACCTCAAATTTCCCATTTCTTTACATTGCGTAGTAGATACAGTCGACAATTCCACTAGACGTCTAACTTACCTCATATTTCGCTTAAATCCAGTCGCAACTAACTCGAAATATATTCTTGTCTTCAAGCTTGTAGAATAGTGACAGAATAAGAGCTTCCCAATTTTATTCGCCAATATCCCTCGTAAATGTGAACCATGTGGGTATAGCTTTAACTACGGCGCATTGCACACTGACGTTAAGTATGATATGAGTTAGCATAGAACGCCGTGATTTGTTTGCCATTTTTACGCATCACTGGCAGCATTGATTGTCACAGTGTACGTGTCCGGGGATTTCCCGGACAAAGCAGCATAGCCAATCGCTGCTACTGTAGCCTGCAGAGCAGGCTGTTCTTTTGATGGATTTGAGAGGAAGAATCGGGGTTTGGGGTTCCTGTTTTCGACCAGAGGCCTGTGAGAAACATAACGTGATACGTTATGCCGTAACATCGAAATGGCTTTCCATGAGACTTACTCTCGTATGGTCATGCTTAGGGACTAGCGAGGACCGAAACAGGTTTTACTGTACCGGATGCATAGGAATTTGCAATGAATGCATTTTCCTAGAGGTTTATAGCTACATATTGTTAAACTTTAAAACTAGTGCAGAATTGAACATAAGAAGATTTCAGGGCCATGAATCATCTCTAAATAAGTCACGATTGAAAGACGATTCCAGAATTCTGCTTTACATTGACAACATTTGACACGTCAAGTTTATTCAATGTTAGCAAAACATGTTTGAGCTAGTTCTAATAGGTATAGACTCTAGCCAATTAGAGTTGGAGGTGTATAATGGCATCCATCGGCGAGATGACGCAATTACCGGATGATGCAAAAATATGCGAACATTTCTTCATACACTCGGAATTATTTTACAAGTAAACTGTAGTGGAATGTAAATAAAAACGGTTTATTGATAGCTTTTTAATTTTTAAAATATGACTGAATAATAAAAGACAAAACGTTTACCTACCTTTTCTCTGTGCTGCTGTCAGAATCAAAGCTGGAAAGGATGGGATGTGCGGATTTTCCTTCCTTCCTTCCTTTTTTCGCTTGACTGAAGGTGTTTTTTTGCGGGACTTACATATTTGCAAATTTGCAATTTTCTTTAACAGTACTAATTTCTTGCAATTTTCTTGATACCGTATTAATATAATTCAAAATTATGTCATATATTTAATGTAAAAAAAAAGTTATTAAGTTATTATAATTCGCGAGTTCTGGTACCGTATTGTGTCATATACTGGTCTTTTGATTTCATGGTTGAAATATGGGCAATATACAGGGCTTTTAGTATTGAAATATTTAAAGATTGACAAGAAACTGAAAATGTGAGACAATTAAATGCAAGGAATCTCTTTAAAAATAAGACGTCTTCTACATTTTATATTTTACGTATTTATTTCCCACATTTAAGTATGGCATAATTTTTCATTACTACATATTGCATTTTTCATGTTATTCTACATGTATTCTACTTAAATTTAAGTCTTTAAAACCTGTTTTACAGTAATTGTGTATAAGATTCTTATTAGCTAGATGCCCATGTGCAAGCCCATATATTTACAGCATGCTAAAACAATACTAAATATCATCTATATATTAGTTAAAACCCTTTTAAAAAATTAAAGCAGCCAATTTTGAGTGGCCTTGTGGTCCGACTCTGTTTTTAAATGATATAGAAGCCAGAATACAATGTTTAGAAGATATGCAGGAATTGAATGACTTAATTAATTGTGCTCTGCACCTTGCTGATCTAAACTATAATATAATTGATTGATGGTTGATTATGATATTAGCTGATTTGAGGATATTGCATGGGCGTGTAGAGATATGAATTTTATCTTTGAATGTTGAAAAGATCTCTCACGAGTAAGCAGCCATGTAATATTCTGTTTTTTTTAAAATATAATTATCAATGAAGTATGGTTTAACTTTTTCAGGCAATTCTTTCCATGTATTTTTGAAAAGCCATCACAATGGTGTTATTTTCACATGTGAAGATATCAATTTTTTGAAATAGAGAAAAATAGATATTTCATTGGTAATTATATAATAAATATGCTTATGATATAATTACCAATGAAATATCTATTTTTCTCTATTTCGAAAAAATTGATATCTTCACATGTGAAAATAACATGTTGCCCATGTAATATCCTCTATTTATGAACTATTATTAATATATACAATATATACATGCATCAACATGTGAACAAAAACTATGACCACTCAAATTGAAATGAAAACTGACACTCTGGTCCTGATTTCATTTTTTTCAGACTGGATCATATTCCTTTAAAATACTGTAAAACATTATCAACCTTCTACTGGTCTTTTACTACTACTATAATACACTTGGGCTCTAAATAACTGTCAGCCAATGGAAAATATCCAACCTAACGCTTCTTCGCAAGTCATGGCCTCTTGAACACATATGCATCGTCTTGACCAGTCCAATTTATGGCTTAGACCAAAACATGTGAAGCATTAAAAAATGGAGCAGCCATTAATTATTTTAGCCCTGGTGTGACACTAATAAAAAGCTGACTATACGAAGGTTTCCCTAAGCTGGATTAAAATATCTTAATTATTAATTGAAATTCTGTGCTAATCTACTGGGTAAAGTAGTAATGGAATCTTATCAGCATGCAATATTCTGCATGTACTGATACAAAAATGAAAACTGACTGCCTGGTACTGATTTCATTTTTAAATGATTATTTTGTTGTTTCAGAAATTATCCATACCCTCCCAATGGAGGAATTTTTTTAAAAATACCCCCATCCCCTACCCCCCTGTGGGGTGAAGGGGTTTGGATAATTTCTGGAACCACACATTTCTTAAAAACTGCAAGTACTGCATCATCCAAAATAATGATCCTAACCAATGAAACAAATCTACTTGTATTACTAGCGATACACAGGATACAGTTCATTATTGGCAGCAAACGGGTATAAAATGTTCTAAATAACCAGTTGATCTACCGAGTGTAAGGTTCGGTACTACTGGTACTAGAAGTAATTGACTCTTGTCAGTATGCAATATTCTGCATGTACTAATACAAAAATGAAAACTGACTGCCTGGTCCTGATTTCATTTTTATGATGATTATTTCTTAAAATCTGCAAGTACTATATCCCCCAAATATTCTACCAACGACAATCTACTTGTACTACTAGTGCACATAATGGTCTATATGGTCTAGGGTATAGTTAATTAGAGATATCAGTGAAAAAGTTAACTAACAAAATTGTACAAATTAGTGCAAAGATTTTTAGGTCTACAGTCTACTGAGGCCTACTGAACTTATTAATTTGTGCAAAGTTTTTTAGGTCTACAGTCTACTGAGGCCTACTGAACTTACTAATTTGTGCAAAGTTTTTTAGGTATACAGTCTACTGAGGCCTACTGAACTTACTAATTTGTGCAAATGTGTGCAATTTCTTACACTACTGGCAGAATTATAAGTAAATTGTGCTAAAAGTAAAACCTTTGACTATAGTCAAAATATGTCATAATCATAAACAGAGATAGGTTACTCATTATATTAACAGTACTCTAATGACTACCAGCATGACCATTAACATTAAGTAATGATTATAATGTCATTATTCAAAGAGCAATGTACAAATTACTTTACAGTATAATACACTGTGTGGACATTTATATTTGCCATCATTTATCACCAAGTGCAGTGTGTACTAGTACTATCACTGTGTGGGACATTTATATTTGCCATCATTCATCACCAAGTGCAGTGAGTACTAGTACTATCACTGTGTGGGCATTTATATTTGCCAACATTCACCAAGTGCAGTGAGTACTAGTACTATCACTGTGTGGGCATTTATATTTGCCATCATTCATCACCAAGTGCAGTGTACTGTACTAGTACTATCACTGTGTGGGCATTTATATTTGCCATCATTCATCACCAAGTGCAGTGTGTACTAGTACTATCACTGTGTGGACATTTATATTTGCCATCATTTATCACCAAGTGCAGTGTGTACTAGTACTATCACTGTGTGGACATTTATATTTGCCATCATTTATCACCAAGTGCAGTGTGTACTAGTACTATCACTGTGTGGACATTTATATTTGCCAACATTCACCAAGTGCAGTGTACTGTACTAGTACTATCACTGTGTGGGCATTTATATTTGCCATCATTCATCACCAAGTGCAGTGTAGTACTGTACTAGTACTATCACTTTGTGGGCATTTATATTTGCCAACATTCATCAAGTGCAGTGTGTACTAGTACTATCACTGTGTTGGCATTTATATTTGCCAACATTCACCAAGTGCAGTGTGTACTCTTAGTACTATCACTAAATGCAGTATGTACTTGTAGTTAAGTACTACCACGTCCTGTGTGGCCATTTTTATTCATACTCATCATTGGGAGAGTGAAAATTGGTTAACCGGCAGTGCTCCCATCATTTTCTCCCAGTGTATTGGGTACTCATCAGTGACAACCACTATGAGGACATTAACTGTCATTATATTTAAATGGGTACTCCCTAACATATCTGCCAATTAAATGATGTGGACATAAATTGAAATTGGTACTCTTGAGAATCTGCCACATATGTGAAGGTAAATTGAAATTGGTATTTTTTAGAATCTGGACGTAAATTGAAATTGGTATTTTTTAGAATCTGGACGTAAATTGAAATTGGTATTTTTTGGAATCTGAATGTAAATTGAAATTGGTATTTTTTAGAATCTGGACGTAATTGAAATTGGTATTTTTTAGAATCTGGACGTAAATTGAAATTGGTATTTTTTAGAATCTGCCACATATCTGGACGTAAATTGAAATTGGTACTTTTTAGAATCTGCCACATATCTGGACGTAAATTGAAATTGGTATTTTTTAGAATCTTCCACATAATATGTGAAACCACTTATCTGGACGTAAATTGAAATTGGTATTTTTTAGAATCTGCCACATATCTGGACGACGAAAATTGAAATTGGTATTTTTTAGAATCTGCCGCATATCTGGACGTAAATTGAAATTGGTACTTTTCAGTATCTGCCACTTACATGTAACTAATAAGAACATAAATTTGAAATCATTACCCACTGTGATGCGATTTGACATCGTTCACAATGCTTTGCAGGGTACTTGTCTGTACTGCAACTGTGCAGATTCATGTCCTTGTATTATAATACCACACAATTTAAAATATGTGATTGGCATAATATAACATTTTGCTTTTTTAGACAAATTCTTTTTCTTTTTTAGACAAATTCTTTTGCTTTTTAGACAAATTCTTTTTCTTTTTTAGACAAATTCTTTTTCTTTTTTAGACAAATTCTTTTTCTTTTTAGATAAATTCTTTTAAGTCTAAATGGTTTCTGGGTACTTGTCTGTACTGCAACTGTGCAGATTCATGTCGTTGTATTATAATACCACACAATTTAAATATGTGATTGGCATAATATAACATTTTGCTTTTTTAGACAAATTCTTTTGCTTTTTTAGACAAATTCTTTTGCTTTTTTAGACAAATTCTTTTGCTTTTTTAGACAAATTCTTTTGCTTATTTAGACAAATTCTTTTGCTTTTTTTGATAAATTCTTTTGCTTTTTTAGATAAATTCTTTTAAGTCTAAATGGTTTCTGGGTACTTGTCTGTACTGCAACTGTGCAGATTCATGTTCTTGTATTATAATACCACACAATTTAAAATATGTGATTGGCATAATATAACATTTTGCTTTTTTAGACAAATTCTTTTTCTTTTTTAGACAATTTCTTTTTCTTTTTTAGACAAATTCTTTTGCTTTTTTAGACAAATTCTTTTTCTTTTTTAGACAAATTCTTTTGCTTTTTTAGACAAATTCTTTTTCTTTTTTAGACAAATTCTTTTTCTTTTTTAGACAAATTCTTTTTCTTTTTTAGACAAATTCTTTTTCTTTTTTAGACAAATTCTTTTTCTTTTTAGACAAATTCTTTTTCTTTTTAGACAAATTCTTTTTCTTTTTTAGACAAATTCTTTTGCTTTTTTAGGCAAATTCTTTTGCTTTTTTAGATAAATTCTTTTGCTTTTTAGATAAATTCTTTTAAGTCTAAATGGTTTCTGGGTGATCATATATATATTAGCTGTTTGCTGCACAAAAAATGCAAGCAAAGGTAAAGCTAGTTATTTATGATCAGTCCCTTAACTATGAAGACCCAATCCAGATGCTGCTCCACTTACACTGCATTACGATTCCTGTGCAAGAGCTGGATCATTTTGGTACAAAGCTTTAAATTATTGGGATAACAAATACAGCAGACTGTAAGCTGTCTCTCTTTTCCCCCTAGACTGTGTCAAGTTGGGTTTCTCCCTATCTTTAATGAGTGTGGAGTGAGGGTGCATTATTGGCACACAGGAAGATATAGGTTTCCTAATTTTCCTCTCCCATTTACCACTTCAAACTCTCCACTGCTTCTCAGGCATCCAGAACTGGAGCAAAATTTGACTGAATGGGTTTGGAGGGAAATACACTACTATTGCAACACCAATTTCAGAAGACAATAGCTGGTTCAAATGCGACACTGATTCAAGGAATTCCAAAAATGTGCCAAAAATTGTGCAGGAATGTAATGACAAGTCTTCACATCTTTGGAATAAAGAAATGCAAGCAAAACAGTAATGAATGCAATTTGAATCTAAACAGCTGTATAAAACCAATCTCAATATGATAAAGTCATAAAATTATGATAAAGTTGGCACTGATTGTGATCAGAGGAGCAGCATCTGGAATGGCTCTAAGACTATAGACAGAATGTCTTTCCATAAAATCAGAACCAATTGGTCCGAGTGCCAAGCTCTGAGATGGTATGCATCAGTTCTTAAAACCAGAATAAAGAGGCTTGAACCAGTTCTAAGTACTTACTATTTGAGAACTGGCAGATCTAGCCAATTGGTTCGACTTAATGGAAAGTACCCTAAGTATAACCAGAGATAGTAGTAATACTCTACTAGTTCTGGTATGATTACTTACAACATTCTGTAAGGATGCAATTAATGAGATCATTTCTATCAATAGACTCGAGTGCTTCTAAAAAACATTTTACAGTAAGATGTGGAATCTCTGCAGCAAGAACTTTAAGAAGCTGTTTACCTGGAAGTTTATTTTCTCCATATGAACATGTTATTTGGATTTCTTCAAGTTTATCATTGTCTACCTTTAAGAAGGCTCCTATTTCTTTCCATCCTTTCAAATCTTTATTGCTTATCTTGAAAGAGATTTTATCCTTCAATCCAAGTGAGAGGTCTTTCAACAGCTGACCACACAGATCAGGAATATCTGGTAAAAATGCAAAGAGATATTTCAATATTTGTCAACGAAACTGTGTACAGTCAGTTCAAAATGATTGTTGCTGTTTAGAAGTCTCAAAAAGCCTTACAAGACTGAACCAAAAGAAGGTAAAGTGAAATAAATAATTATTATTTCATGCTCTGCCATTAATGACACTTATTATACATTTTACTCACTAATTCACTTCTGATTGGCCAAGAGCCTACAGTCAATCCATGATATCACATGAACTCAACATAATAAATGTATGTATTATCTTTAGGTTTTCCTGCAGATATAACATTCATTATGTCAAGTATAACAGAGATTGAAATACATTTCCAATTTCGTTTAAAGCAGAATTAAAATAATCTTAGTTTAAATTCTTGGTTTACAAAATGTATAATAAAGCAATTGTTAAATTTGGTTTTCACATGATATTTTAAGATTATCAAGGCCTCAGCCGTTTTATTCACCTCGGCCTATGGCTTCTACACAGCTTGGTCTTGATTTTTTTAAATATCAGGCTCAATGTCATCAAAAAATTGTTTGATATTTGGTTTGCAAGTTCAAAACTTGTATGGAAGCAACTCAAACAAAGGATCTTATTCACAAGAAAATGACATGTGGTCTGAAATGGGAAAATAAAGATGCATGGAGAGGTTTACTTATTGTTGCTCCTTTTCAAACTTTACCGTACTATAACTTACTTACCAGTGACCTTCTCTAAACCTTCTCCTTGTTGCTTTGTAGGGCTTGAAATAGCAGCATGATGATCGACCTTTTGCGGATCTTGTTCATCAGGCCTTAAAGATCCCTGACCTGAACTTTCCCCTTGTTGCAATGGAAGGCTTGCATTGCACTGATCTACTGGATCCATGTCTTCCCTTTGACTATCTGAAGGGACCACAATTAACTCTTCTAGCTCTTGTCCTTGATGTCCTTGTGGCTCACATTGTTGATCCATTGGTGGAAGTCCCTTGCATGAGCAGTATAAATGGCAAAAAAAGCTGATTATTTTCTGCCTTTTCTTGAAGCCAATAACTGAGAGGGCCAAAGCAAGTAGAGGACCCAAAATAAAAGACGCAATTTTGATCCAATTGTTCTTGTGTTCAGCAGTTGGCCGTGGGGTTCTAGGTTTGGTGACAGGCTCATTTGAACCTGAATCCTCATTATTGGATGCATTAGAGGATGCTAGAGTTGATAGTCTTGTTGTGGGTTGAGGGCTGGTCTTCTTTTCCTTGCTTGCGGCAATAGGTACTTTTTCACACGTTTCCATGTATTCATCCCACTGATACCCATCCATGCAAGACCCTTTCTTGCATATGGCATTCTGTGTTGCTGTACATTCTCTTAGTGTCTTTTGTCCAACACAAAGTCGACAGGAATGACATGATCCAAAATCATTTTGTTCTGAATATGTCCCTTTTTGGCAGGTTATGCATTTTTGCATGGTTGTGTTGTTATTCAATTCTTCAAATCCACATTGTGGATGCAGCCCTTGTCCAGGTGGGCAAACCAAGCACTTGATGCAGCTACAATCACTAGAATTACTATTGCTACACTGAAGCGCTTCATCATATTCACATGAAATTCCATTAGCAAGTTCCAGTGAGTATAATAAGCATACCATGAAGACCATCAAAACCTGTTATTAAAAAAGATTAAGGGGTTTTTACTTTAGAACAGCAAACCTTTTCAAGGCACCTTTTATTTTCTTTCAACTCAATCTATATATTCACCAATTTCAATGAAATAAAACTTTTTGGATTGCATAATGTTTTTTTATTTTAAACCAGTCATCATGTCATTCTCTTAAAAATAAAAAGCTTTGTTCGAGTTGAACACTGTATCCATATGCACATTCATGTGTCTTCTCATGTGAAACTGCAGTTCAACAAAGAAATTATACTCTAACATTTACCCTCAAGGCAAAAGCAGAGGTTTATCAAATGGCATGTGACCTAGTCGACCAATCACAATCATGATCACAGGCAACAAAAAAAATATCACAAGAATTTCATAGCTGTGCAAAGAATCATTACTTTCTCCTCATATTACCTATCATAACCTCATATTTTATAGTTACTTTCCCATGGACTAATGGCAGTAATACCTGACTGTACAAGTCTCAGATAAGACATATATCTATGTAAGTTTATAACATTACGATGGGCATTGCTTTTACACACTGACACTAAAGGTTACAAATATTGTACATGAATTACGGTCAAGTCGCCCGAGAGTCAATTCGCCCGGAGTTAGGTCGCCCGGAGTCGTTGTCAAGTCACCCGCAATGTATGGTCAAGTAGCCCAGAGTTTTTACTGAAGGGAATTGTCAAACCAGTGACAGATATATAATTTATTTAGCAGTAGCAAACCTTTATAAAACATTTGTAAGGCATTTTAGACTAGTTTTCGGCAATTATTACAACGTTCGACCCCGATCAAACACATGAAATCTACCGCTTTCACAATTCGTGAACTCGCACGTGAGTTCAGTCGCCTGGACTAATTTCACAAAGTGTCAGATGAACTGATTTTTGAACACATTAAAAACGTTAAAAAGATCGGCGATATCATTAATAAAAAATTTTGACACATGCATACCCGCCATCTTGACAGTATGTAAAACTAACGAGATAAATGAATTGGTATCTTATATTTCTGGATCGATCCTTCCTTAAAGTTTACTAAAATCGACTTTCTATTACTAACGCCTAAGAAAAATCTTAAAGCAGCATTCGAACACAAAAACCCCGGCCGCCGCCATCTTGATTCGTGACTCAGCAAAGTCAAGAACTAAAGAGGAACTTGAAAACCAAAATTTATCTTATTTCTGGATTGATTCGTCCATATTAACCATAACCACCCACAACAGTTTATTAATTGCTAATATAAGTAATTTCTCGTAAGGCTGCCCAAACACAAGGAAAAATCCCCGTCCTTCAATATCAGCAATGATTGAGCATTGCAAAGGTATTTTCGGGATATGACTAACCTTCCTTGGCGGTCTACGCCAGAAAACTCCCCCTTTTTGACAGATCTTCAGCATCTTCAGGTATTAATAAGCTTCTTTGGGTGTTTTGGAGCAGTAAGATTTAATCTTTTAGAGAGTTTTTCAGTGTCTCTGCGAAGTTTGAGGTGCTTCGAAGAGATCAAAGGACGTAGAAATACGTTTAAAATCAAATCTGTATCGGGGATTCCCCGATTATTGCACCACTCGTTACCAGATCATCACAAATGACTTTCTTGAGTACGACTGAGACTGAGGCGGCGAGTACGCTGGAAATTAAAAAGAACAAGAAACGAAAAAGAAAAAGAAAAAGAGAAAGAAAGAAAGGAAGAAAGAAAGAAAGAAAGAAAGAAAGAAAGAAAGGAAGAAAGAAAGAAAGAAAGAAAGAAAGAAAGAAAGAAAGAAAGAAAAGGAAGAAGAAAGAAAGAAAGAAAGAAAGAAAGAAAGAAAGAAAGAAAGAAAGAAAGAAAGAAAGAAAGAAAGAAAGAAAGAAAGAAAGAAAGAAAGAAAGAAAGGAAAGAAAGGAAGGAAGAAAGAAAGAAAGAAGAAAGAAAGAAAGAAAGAAAGAAATAACAAGGAAAAAGGGGGAAAACAAGTCTGTTCTTTACTTAGGGTACAAAAATAATTATATCGATTCTCAAGAGTTGTCCGATTTTTCTCCTATTCTAAATACTCCTAATGATATGCGAAAATGAAATAACTCAAAATAATCGATCATTAGCACTACTGCATATTTATGTGCACGTGTAAAACGCCACGGATTGGCTATGAAAGCGCCTCGAGTAATTACGCTCATTCTTGCTTAGATGAGAGTATGTGGACCGCGTGGCACTAATGAAATAGTTGAAGATATAGAAATATAGGTAAGTTGTAGTGCTTGGGAACTAGGTTATTCCGGGCGAAAGCTCTTGCAGTTAAATTTCAGTAGTGCCACGCGGTCCACATACTCTCAACATCTATTTTACCCCGGCCTGCTCTCAGTAGTACAATTCCGAAGGTCGTGGGTTCGAATCCCAGCGAGGTCGGAAATTAATTTCTCCGAATTTAATTCCAAGGGCTTTCGCCCGGAATAACCTCGTTCCCAAGCACTACGACTTACCTATATTTCTATATTTTCACTCAATCTTGCTTAGTTTTGCCAGCGGAACGAGCTGGACTGACGGCCCACCCATCCCATCCATGGTTCCACGTGGGTCGTAGTTGACATCACCCCTAATCCAAGCTGTTCCAGCTTGGCTTAAACCGCTGGTTAATATTTCATCTCATCTCTTATATCAACTGAGCATGAATGGGAGTATGTGGAATAGGTTACTTTTGCAAAAGTAACTATTTCAAATTCTAATGAAGTATATACTTATTTCAATAAAGTTAGTTACCAAAAACCTAGAAAGCTGTGATCATTTAGAATAATTGGAAAATGTTTTACTTCGGCAAGTAAAGCTTTTGACACAAACTGTAGCAGTTGAGGATGCGGCCTCTTTGACTGAAGTATATAATGTTCAAACCCGGCTGGCAAAAAAAAAAAAAAAAAAAAAAAAAAAGGAAAGAAAGAAATAAAGAAGGAAAAAAACAAGAATTTTCGTGGCATTTTTATGATGGGAATGATAATTCAAATATTATGCTGTAACAGCTTTTCGATGTCTTAAGGCGAATAGCTAATGTATTCAAACCTACCTTGCAAGCAGCATATGAACTCAAAAGTCTTACCTCAAAACTCCAACGAAATATTTCGTTCTTTTTACCTGTTTGGCTTATGAATTAAGAAACGAATTTGAGGCATCCCTAATCACTGCAGTTCGTATGTTACTCTTGCTTTTGTTTTTTTCCCTTTTCGATCCAGCTGGAACAGCGATAACCCTTTGAGTGGAGATAATGTCGTGAACTTTGCAGGTAATTTTGCCGCTCTCTTCCAGCTACTATAAAAAACTTGATAGTTTTTCAATCGGTAGCTAGTCAATAGAAAAAAATAAAATTATATCTAAATTTCCAAACTGTGCATGTATTTTTATAGTGATGAGAAAACACTGTTGCATCACAACAAAACATCACTACATCGACTACATCTGCCTCATCATCTTGCATCAGCGTTACGTTACGCGAACAGATAAACACGTCATGCGTTTATAAATAGAGGTATACGTCAATAATTGAATTTTCGCTGTAAATAGATCTCTCGCCAAACTTGTGCTGCCAGAGTTATCTTCCAAGATTCAAAAAAGGAAATCTTCTCGTCTTAATTATTTCTTGTTTTCAAAACTAAAGAAAGCTAAGTGAAGTCTTCTACAGGATTGATAATATCATACGTAAAATACGCCACCTTGCGGTGGTTCGTCCTTATACCCAAAGCCGTGATTTAACGATAGTAATAGTTATTTATAAACATAACTCAAAATTAGTTCAAGGCTCGAGCCATGCACGGTAAAGCTAAGCTTAATTCTGTCTTGAACGAAACAGCGAGTCCTATAAATATTTAACAAATAGCTCATAACTAGCTAATAAAGTTTTTCCCGCTTAATAAATAATATTTTTGATAAAGGCTACTAGTTCCATAAACACTGTGTATAATAGAGTCAACAGATCTTTCATTTACCTTTATATTTATTCGTTAAAGATAATATTGGGTCATCATCTTCCTGTCCCAACAGTTCTCCCAACGACTCCCAACAGCTTGTTCCAACATGCCAGAGTCCACGGCAGTTCGTCTCTGTATTGTCCGAATGTTGCCCGATTCTCAACGAAACTTATCGACCTAACACCGACACTGTTTCGCAGGTAGATACCTCATGTATTTGGACACCAAATGTCCTGGCTATAGTAGTCAATAATGAGTTAGTACTTATTATATGACCGTGAATCTTAGAGCCTGGACACTAGCAAATCGAGCAATCTGATTGGATAGAACGCATCGCGGACTGGTCTAGATTCTCCGGTATTAACCGGTCCGATCGCATATTAATCTTACGGCGAAAACATTTTGTCCTTTTCAATGAAAGGTGGTCGTATAATAAAACTCTTATCAACCGAGCTTGGTCGGTCTGTACGGGATAATCTTGACCTCGGTCTGTACATTCCGACCTCGATTATCCCGTACAGACCTCCCGCTCGGTTAATAAGATCTAATTATAGCCTGCACATTTGATGTCTCCATACATAACGGACCTACTGTTCGCATGTGGTTTATCGCTGAATTTATATATCGCAGGCGATCTGACAAAATGGCGGACGAAAAAAGGATTTCTGTGAGTCTCGAAATCGCAGTCTGATTCGTACAAAAACAAGTCATCGAGTACTATAAAAAAACCGAGAACGAAATATTATTATTATTTTGTTTTCTTCTTCCAAGTCTATTTCAAGATTCTGAACTTGAAAAAAGCTCATCGATAATGTCAAGATATTTAATAAGTAACTAGACGCCCTAAAGGCGTATACTCGGGCTACCTGTGTATAATAGAATGTAGAACTTTAAAGGGAAAACAGAGAGCACTAGTTAATGGAAACGGTACTGGAATGGTGCAAGTGATGTTAAAATAGCGCATTTCAAAACGTTAGTGGGTTGATAAACTTACTGTGATTGATTCTGTGATTGAGACTTTTGTAAACATGGGATAAACCAGCATATTTTTGTGAACCTGGATTTGTCAAGAGTGGCAAGTAACAAATAAGCTTATGACTTGCATTTATTGCTCTTTTGTGTAAGTAAAAAAGTGATTTTCTAGAACATAATTAACTCCGTCTGGGTAAAGCACTACCATGGCAAGTGTTTCTCTTAAACTTTCGATGACAACTTTTGACATATGATTTAATTTTTCTGGATTGAAATTACATTTATTAAGAAAACAATGAATTCTAGATAACATGGGTACATTATTGACCACATACTTACGAACCATTTTCTGTATTTTTCTGCTTTTGTGCAAAAGTTGGGTTAGTCGTTTAACTGGGACTCTACTTAGTTCTCGATCACCGAAACAACACAAGGCTTGTGCTCAACAAACTGATGAATATGAAATTTAGCATAACGAGACCTGCATTCCTCTAATAAATGTGACTCTTTATTGGGATAAACAAATACAGATAATTGTACAGCTTTTTCAAACACATCGCAGTCATTTAGTAAAGAATCTACGAAAGTCTTGGTCGAGGTATTTATGAAATGTACAACAAGAACCATGCACAGGGCAGCGATCAACACGCTCGCTACTGATAGTTCAAAGAACGATAGAGTATTGAAAAATATATTCAAAATCGTAAACGAAAACAATACAATAAATAAAAGACTTATCCTCACTGTCAATGATATATGTCCATTAATTGTTATCTTGGAAGATTTAAACTGACGCTCGACATCTTTTAGAGTGGGTCTACCGCGAACGGCGTGTGCTTTTGTATGTATTTTGAGCGCCTCAGCATAACAGCAAGTCGCCATTACTTTCCAATAAGTTTTCAAGATATAGCACGAGAAGCAGCTAGCAAGATAAGCAAAAGGAAAAAGACCTACAGAACCTTCGAAAAGCAAAGCAAGTCACATGACTTGTGGTAACCCGCCTCGTTTTCATACTTGCAGGGGAACACCGCAGACCGCCGAGCATCGCAGGCTTACACACTTTCGACAATGTCGATAGATAGATAGATAGATAGATAGACAGACAGACAGACAGACAGACAGACAGACAGACAGACAGACAGACAGACAGACAGACAGACAGACAGACAGACAGACAGACAGACAGACAGACAGACAGACAGACAGACAGACAGACAGACAGACAGACAGACAGACAGACAGACAGACAGACAGATAGATAGATAGATAGATAGATAGATAGATAGAAAACCGAAACCTAGACTCGGTCTACCTTGCAGGTAGCCCGAGTAAATATAGTCATGGATGCATGGATGCTAAATACACGGGTGATTATTTCAAAAAAAGAAAAAAAGAAGATAAAAGACACATTTAAAATTAGGAAAATTTCAATTGAACTGACAAACGCGGCTGTACAACACAGGCGAACTTCGACTTTACGAATCTGAACAGTTTGTTTGAGCTTATTTGATTGTTTTAAGTCCTTTTTTACCTTTGAACAAAGTTAGTGCAAATTTGTTAGCCTCTTTAGTCCTTTTGGAAACAGCATTTTCCTTCATTATTTCTAATTCCTCTCCAGTAATAGCAACGAAGCGGCGGGCTGCTATTTTGGATTATCGCTGGATGTAATTATCGTGTGATAGTGTGAGCTTTTCGACAAATCAGCACGCGAAATAATCACCTGTGTATTTTTACTAAACCAGCATATTGGGCCACCCAGTGCACACTCCAAGAGCATTTTGAAACACAGTCTTTATGAAGAGTTTTTTTAATTTTTTATTCAAAGTGTATATACATTTTGATATAAGCATCATATCCCCTATATTAGGGAGTATTAAATAACAAGCCACAAGTTTCGAAGCAACCAGGTAAATATATAGTTCCCCATATTCACTGAGCTTAAAGAGAATATATAATCGTTTTGGTATAATGTTAGACTGAAACATCAGAGAAAAGACAAAATTCAGGATAGAAACGTTTTAGTATACTGCTCTTAGACTACTGGCTTGGGAAACCTCCTAATAGAATCACTGGTTGCTCGACCATTCATGGCATGTGTGATGAAACTAAGTCTAAAATTACTAAAATTGATTATATTCATAATAACTAACTAATGCTTTTTACTGTAGCTATACTTGTAGATAGTGGAATAAAATATTAGGCCATGGCTGCATGCCTTTAAGTCCATGCCAAGTGTTTGAAAGAAACACACTTTCTACTCTTGAATATATATTACACATAGCATGACGTCATGGTACAACATAATATAAAATGTGCATAATTATTCCAATGCTGTTATATTAATAGCAAGCACTAACAAAATAATATGCACTAGTCAATTGAAGTCCAGTTCCTGAGCAAAATATGTATACATTCTCTAGAACTGCACATGCATAAATAACTGGCCTGCAGAATAATACTTGTCATATCATAATTAATAATATTTAGCATTTCATATAAAAGAAAGCATGTCACTTAATTTTATTAGCCCTAGAAAAAGCAAGCCATATATTACAGCTAGCTCTCACACGTGTTGGCGAGGATGGTTTGAATATATAGTACTATATAGGTTATCTTTAAAATATTTTGGAAGGCAGATTACACCATCCTATATATCCGTATATACACCATCTTTGTTGCAGATGCATGAATAAGGTGTCCATTACCCTCAAAAGCAAGATTGACTTCAAACTGATACTCTATAAGAGTCAACTCTACTAATAATTATTTACAATACGTAAAACCAAATAAAAAAATAGCAAAGTACAAAAGGGTGTCAAAGCCTTAGCAGAATTTTTCCAATCCACCATGCATAATATTCATTACTGAGCGAAAAGCTTAACTTTAATTTTAAAAGCATAACTATATCACAGTATACATAATAATAAGTCTTATCTTAGCTTGATAACTTTTAATTAATTTTTACAACACAGTCGTAGTGGATTGAAATAACGTTTTTGTGGCGATGTACTTGTGTAGTACCCCCCTCATGCATTGGATACCCCTCTCCACCATACCCCTGGATCCACTGTTTATCAAGTTCAGTAGAAATTCTAGAAAAATCCTCAGCTCAGTAAAAATTGTCTTATTCAACCCACTTCTTAAACTAGTATTATTGTACGAAATATTCTTAATTTCTTATGTTTGATATATTACAAGTTGGCCAGTAATCTTATAGTGCCATTCAAACATAATCAGGTTGGCCACTTTGAGATTCTTGATCTATTTGAACTGCATCATTTATTTTAATTTCTTTAATATAGAAATTAAGTATAATATCAACAACATCTTTTCTTCCCACATTTTCAAGGACCTTCACAAATTCTGTAAGTGATAACTTTGGCTTGCAAGTTTCAAGTTTTTTTAGCAGCTCCTCACCCTCATTTGTACCTTGTTTTTTACCAGCAACACTGATTGCTTGTAACTCACTTGGAGTTAATTTGATCTGACTATCTTCTCCAATGGCACGCCAGCCTATGACAGATGGTGAGTTTTCGCTGATGTTGTTGGTGACATCTGAACGCAGGCCTTGTGGAATATGACTGAGTCGAAGGTCAATTGGCCATCGTGGGACTGTGGAATATTGAAAACAACATTAATCAGAGGTGATACATATATAATACAAATTGGAATATGAGCATTCGAGATAATTAATAAATGGTTTTTGTGTGGAAATGTAAATCTTTGTGTCCTTGAAATCATGTACACAAACATCTGGCCATGCAATGAAAATATATAGTGTTCAAGTTTCAAGTTTATTTTTACAAAATAATGGCTATATATACACAATTTATCAATTTCCAATTTAACAGTGGTAATCGAAAAACCGTGGTCGATTAATTATTAAATAAAAAATATTTAATGATGTTTTGTTTTTTATGAGTGTAATGAAAATAAGAAAATAAAAAAATAAAGACCCATTGTATGGTAAGGAATACATACTATGAAAAGTAAAAAAGATAAGAGATAAAATTTCAGGGTTTTTGGTTGAAGGGCTAAGTGTTTTAACACACAATCGACGCTATTCATTAAGACTGAGGAAATTTAAAAGGGAACTCAAAAAGGAGTTATTATACATATTATATGACACTAATTGTAAAAGAAATTCTTTAAACCTAAATGCAGAAATCTGGAAATTAATAACAACTGTCTAGTATAGAAATGAAAAAAAAAAATATATATATGTATGTGTACCTATTTCTTGGGAAGATCTGGGAGATGTACTATTTTTATCAGTCAATGCCATTTTCTCATCCTGATTCCCAGCATCGTTACGTCGGAAGCAGGCAACTTGTTTGTGTTTTAGGAAGCAGTACAACATCAATCCCACTATTGCTATGACAATCACTGTTAGTATGATTATCTTATTATCTTTGGAATGATCTTTGCTGTTTGATTGCCCATCTCTCCCAGAATTGTCAGAATGGATAGGCTTAGTAGTTGTAGTAGTTCCATGTGAATTCTTTTGTGTTTTTCTGACTTCCTTTGGGGTAGTGCTAGTTGAGTTCTTGGGGCTGATTGTAGTCCCAGGTAATTGGGTGGTCAGTTTTACTGTATCTATCTGTCTAGAGGTGGTCTTGAATGAGGGGTCCTGAACACATTCCTCTACAGCATAGTTCATGGTGTACCCTGCTCTGCACTTGGTACTACAGATGGTATCGCTGTTGGGTGTGCAATTGCGTAAGGTTTTTCTACCACCACACTGACGACATGGCTGACAGGATGCGATGCTGTATTTCTTAGAATAGCTAACACCATTGGGGCAGGGTTTGCACTTTATTATGGTGCCATTCCAGTATCTTCCACCACATGGGCGAGTTGGTCCAAATCCTTCTAGGCATGATATGCACATCTTGCAAAAACAGCCCTCTAGTGGGTCCAAACTTGTACATATCTCTACTTCCTCTGTCTTACATTTTCCACTTACTAGGTCCATGAAACATAGTGCAACAAGCACAAGAACTGTGTATACGGCCTATGAATAACGATGACATTCTATTTTATTTTAGTGAAAAAAATAATAATTGAATTTCAAAAACTTGGGAAAAGATGAAAAATACTCAAAAGAAAAAAACAAAGGAAAAAAAGTTGCAATAATTATTAAATAATTATGATAATTCTACTTTCTCTTCTCTTGTTTTATTTATTTATTTTTTCATTCCTTCTCATTAAAATCTTTTTTTTTTCAACTTTTCTTCTTCTTTTTCATTGTCTTTTCTTCTATTTTCTTTCTCTTTCGTTCATTTCTTTTATTATTATTATTAATGATTTATTATGTAATTACGACTGATAATTACAAATAAAAAAATGACAGGCAATCTAATGATAAAAGTGCCTTTGAGTATGAGTATATATATGTATATATAGAAAAGGGAGGTGCATAAATCATTAATAATAAAGAAAATGAACGAAAGAGAAAGAAAATAGAAGAAAAGACAATGAAAAAGGAGAAGAAAAGTTGAAAAAAAAAAAGATTTTAATAAGAAGGAATGAAAAAATAAATAAATAAAACAAGAGAAGAGAAAGTAGAATTATCATAATTATTTGCTAACCACATTTTTTAAATACTTAAAAAATTGACATTGCATTGTGAGCATGGTGATCGCTGGCTACGGTTGCGTCACTTTTAAAGTCTTGTGATGATCTCGTGATTTGACGTCATATTCTGTTCATTGATCTCGATCGACAACGATGGCAAATCGATGGCGCAATTGTATTTACCGCCAAAAAAAACGATTTCACAAAGGTTTATAATCTTTGAAAAGAAATCCATCATCTTTTATTCATATAAATGTTTCAAACTACAAAATTATGGGTATACGTAGAAACATTTGAGAACCTAGTTGGAAAATACGTTTGTATTTCGAAGATAAGTCACAGTGTATTAACAGCTGTCTCAGTGGCATTTACTTTTCCCGCGCGAACCTACCTAACTGAAATATATCGACTTGAAGTTTATTATGAATTATGAATTTTAATTTTAAACGAAAAATCTTAAATTCATTGCTCAAAGAGTTTTTCAAAGCAAGAATTGTACGACATTAGCCATTTGTGATTCGAAAATTTAGGGAGTTCTGTTGCATATAAATAATACTACGCAACACGATTTCTTCTGCTTACGTAAACTTCATCATGAAGTTACCATAACACCTAAAAGTATTTGACTTCATCAACGCTCTACTCACCACTTTAGTGGAAGTAATATTCCAGATTGACTGTAAAGAAAAAGAAATCAGTTTTTAATTTTAATACTGAATGATGCAAACGTTTTCTTTTGGCGAAGTCGTATTTCTTACTTGTGTTGTGCTCTAATACATGCATACGTCCCAAGAAATCGCATAACAGCATTTAAATGGCAATGATGACCAGAAAAGAGCAAAAATTGCCGTCTAAACAAATAAAACCTCAATTTATTTTCTATACGTAGTTAGAATACAGTTGACATGCACTAGACGTCTAAACTTACCTTCATATTTCGCTTAAATCCAGCGCAACTAACTCGAAACATATTCTTGTCTTCAAGGCTTGCGGAATTTTTGACAGATCAAGAGCTTCCCAATTTTATTCGCCAAATATCTCCTTGTAAACGTTTTGTACTGAACTACGCGCATTGCACCCTGACGTTGAGTATGAATGAGCCGAATGATTAACCAACGCCGTGATTTGTTTCCATTTTACGCATCACTGCATTGATTGTCAAAGTCCCGGGGATTCCCCGGACAAAGCAGCATAGCCAATCGCTGCTGCCAACCGCACTCTAATAAAGCTGTATAAGGCTTTCATTTTGCCGCATTTTCATTACTGCTCGTCGGTGTGGCATTTTTGTGGTGCGCGCAATGCCAGCAAAATGGAAGCTTTAAACAATCGAATATTAAGGTTCCTTTCACAAGATTATGACTCTTCATATGCTTTATTACTTGAGAAGGTCAATCTAAAATCTCTACAAATTAGACGCCTTCAGAATTTCTTAATCATATTGTACAAAAGTCTATTTTTTTCTCACTACCCAGGATATCTAAACAGTATGTTTACTTTCCGGTCTTCTTCCTATAATTTACGCGGTAACTACATTCTGTCTCTCCCTAAACCTAAAACAACTACATATGGCCTTCACTCTTTTTCTTATTTAGCTGCTACTTTATGGAATGCACTGCCGGATAATTTTAGAACCTCAAACTTTTTGGACTTCCGTCGTAAGATTCTAAAGTATGACTCTTTCGAGTAACTACTTATCAACATTGAAATTGAACTGATTCTGCAAAATAGTGTATATAGTGTACATATGTAAATATTAATTACCATTATATAATAGTTTATAATCATTATTCAATAGCCTTTTTTTTTTTTTTTTTTTTTTTTTTTCTCGAAGATATTAGCTTTGTAAGCTACTCTGAAATTCGAGGTTAAATAAAGTTTATGTATGTATGTATGTATGTATGCTAAAGGTCACTAAAAGTATACGATTATTGCTAAATTAATAAATAATTTTGATTAATTTAAATATTGGAAGAAATGTTATATAAGAAGAAATGCATTTAGTTGTAAAAATAAGATAAATCATGACTATATACATGCGCAAAAAACATGTTTCTTTTGGATCCTGAATAACCGTGTTTTTTTTGTATGTGAGAAACATAACGTGATACGTCATGCCGTAACACCGAAATGGCTTTCCATGAGAATGGTTATTGTAGCCTCTGATTTACTACCGACTTCAGCAAGACACAAGCATTGAATTTCACAGTGAGGACATACACTCTCGTATGCTTATGCTTATGGACTAGCGAGGACCGAAACCGGTTTTACTGTACCGGATGCATAGGAATTTGCAATGAATGCATTTTCCTAGCGGTTTATAGCTTCATATTGTGAAACTTTTAAAACTAGTGCAGGACTGAACCTGAGAAGGTTTCAGGGTCATGAATGATCTCTAAATGTCGTCGCGAATGAAAGATGATTCCAGAATTCTGCTTTACTTAACAACATTTGACACGGACGTCAAGTTTATTCAATGTTAGCAAAATTGGTTTGACCAAATTCTGAAGGTATAGATGCCTACAAAATGCAAGCCAATCAGAGTTGGAGGTGTATAATGGCATCCATCGGCGAGATGACGCAATTACCTGTACCGGATGATGCAAAAGTATGCGAACATTTCTTCATACACTCGGAATTCTTTAACTAGTAAAACTGTAGTGGAATGTAAATAAAAAAGGATTATTGATAAGCTTTTTCAATTTTTAAAATAATATAACTAAATAATAAAAGACAAAACGTTTACCCACCTTTTCTACTGTGCTGCTGTCCGAATCAAAGCTGGAAAGGATGGGATGTGCGGATTTTTCCTTCCTTCCTCCCTTTTTTCGCTTGACTGAAGGTGTTTTTTTTTTTGCGGGACTTACATATTTGCAAATTTTGCAATTTTCTTTAACAGTACTAATACAAAAGTTCGCAATTTTCTTGATACCGTATTAATATAATTCAAAATTATGTCATATATTTAATTAAAAAAAAAAGTTATTAAGTTATTATAATTCGCGAGTTCTGGTACCGTATCGTGTCATATACTAGTCTTTTGATTTCATGGTTGAAATATGGGCAATATACAGGGCTTTTAGTATTGAAATATTTAAAGATTGACAAGAAACTGAAAATGTGAGACAATTAAATGCAAGGAATCTCTCTAAAAAAATAAGACATCTTCTACATTTTATTTTTTACATATTTTATTTCCCACATTTAAGTATGGCATTCATTTTTCATTACTACATATTGCATTTTTATGTTATTCTACATGTATTCTATTTAAATTTAAGTTTTTAAAACCTGTTTTACAGTAATTGTGTATAAGATTCTTATTAACTAGATGCCCATGTGTGCAAGCCTATATATTTACAGCATGCTAAAACAATACTAAATATCATCTATATATTAGTTAAAACCCTTTTAAAAAATTAAAGCAGCCAATTTTGAGTGGCCTTGTGGTCCGACTTTAAATGATATAGAAGCCAGAATACAATGTTTAAAAAATATGCAGGAATTGAATGACTTAATTATTGTGCTCTGCACCTTGCTGATCTAAACTATAATATAATTGATTGCTGGTTGATTATGATATTAGCTGATTTGAGGATATTGCATGGGTGTGTAGAGATATGAATTTTATCTTCGAATGTTGAAAAGATCTCTCACGAGTAAGCGGCCATGTAATATTCTGTTTTTTTAAAAATATAATTATCAATGAAGTATGTTTTAACTTTTTCAGGCAATTCTTTCCGTGTATTTTTGAAAAGCCATCACAATGGTGTTATTTTCACATGTGAAGATATCAATTTTTTTGAAATAGAGAAAAATAGATATTTCATTGGTAATTATATAATAAATATGCTTATGATATAATTACCAATGAAATATCTATTTTTCTCTATTTCGAAAAAATTGATATCTTCACATGTGAAAATAACATGTTGCCCATGTAATATCCTCTATTTATGAACTATTATTAATATATACAGTATATACATGCAGCAACATGTGAACATAAACTATGACCACTCAATTTGAAATGAAAACTGACACTCTGGTCCTGATTTCATTTTTTTCAGACTGGATCATATTCCTTTAAAATACTGTAAAACATTATCAACCTTCTACTGGTCGTTTACTACTACTATAATACACTTGGGCTCTAAATAACTGCCAGCCAATGGAAAATATCCAACCTAATGCTTCTTCACAAGTCATGGCCTCTTGAACACATATGCATCGTGTTGACCAGTCCAATTTATGGCTTAGACCAAAACATGTGAAGCAATTAATTGTTTTCAATAATGAATTTTAAATTGAATGAAATAATTCAAAAAAAAATTCATTAATGAGCTCTGTGTTTAGCTTGATATAGTGTGAATGTAAATGAATTGTGATAGCTGTTACTTAATGTATTTTAAACAGTACTCTAATAATGATTGAACAGACATTTTCTATACTTTTAACTACAAAATGACCATTAACACTATGTATTGTATATAATATGTCACTATTCATAGTCAGTCATCATTGACAACTTCATTGACATCATAGGCAGTCATCATTGACACCCCCTATGGGGACATTATCTGTCTTCATATTAAAATGAGCACTTTGTAAGTGACACCCACTATGGGGACATTATCTGTCTTCATATTGAAACGGGTGCTTGTCAGTGACACCCACTATAAGGACATTATCTGTCTTCATATATCCTCAGTGCAATGGGTATTTGCCTCTACTCCCACTGTGTTGAGATTTGACATCATACACAGTGCATTGCAGGGTACTTGTTTGTACTGCAATTGTGCAGATTCATGTCTTTATATTATACCACACAATATCAAAACTGTGATTGGCATAATATAACATTTTGCTTTTTTAGATAAATTCTTTTTTAAGTTTTAAAAATGGACTCTGATCATGTATATTAGCTGTTTGCTGCACAAAAAAATGCAAGCAAAGGTAAAGCTAATAATTATTTATGATCAGTCCCTTGGGTATTTGCCTCTACTCCCACTGTGTTGAGATTTGACATCATACACAGTGCATTGCAGGGTACTTGTTTGTACTGCAATTGTGCAGATTCATGTCTTTATATTATACCACACAATATCAAAACTGTGATTGGCATAATATAACATTTTGCTTTTTTAGATAAATTCTTTTTTAAGTTTTAAAAATGGACTCTGATCATGTATATTAGCTGCTTGCTGCACAAAAAATGCAAGCAAAGGTAAAGCTAATAATTATTTATGATCAGTCCCTTGGGTATTTGCCTCTACTCCCACTGTGTTGAGATTTGACATCATACACAGTGCATTGCAGGGTACTTGTTTGTACTGCAACTGTGCAGATTCATGTCTTTATATTATACCACACAATATCAAAACTGTGATTGGCATAATATAACATTTTGCTTTTTTAGATAAAATCTTTTTTAAGTCTTAAAAATGGACTCTGATCGTATATATTTAGCTGTTTGCTGCACAAAAAATGCAAGCAAAGGTAAAGCTAGTTATTTATGATCAGTCCCTTAGCTATGAAGACCCAATCCAGATGCTGCTCCACTCAACACTGCATTAATTTTCCTGTGCAAGAGCTGAATCATTTTGGTACAAAGCTTTAATTTGGGAAAACAAATGCAGCATAGTGTAAGCTTTCTCAGCTCTCTTTTCCCTATAGAACCTCCCTGTCAAGCTGAGTTATCTTCCTGTCTTGGATGAGTGAGGAGTGAGGGTGAGTTTGAAGTGACGCACAGGGAGAAGAAGTGGGTTTTCTACTTAATTCCTCTCCCAGTTTACCACTTTAAACTTGCTCCTGCTTCTCATGCATCCAAGATTGGGAAAAAATTCAAATCAACTAAGTTTGGAAGGGAAAGACCACTAATACAGCACCAAGTAATAATGGGGTTCTTCCACAGCGCATTTCACAATGTCTCAATGCGCTTTACATGGCAGTGGAGGACTTTACGGGCTGCATATTAAGGTGGCTGCCTACTTTTGAACGTTCGATTTGAGCCCACGATGAGTGCGCGCTCAAAAAACCGCTGAAAATTCTACAGTATTTTATTGAAGAACCATACGCGTTTTGAGCTTCAAAAGGGCAAAACCCTCAAATTTTGCACGGGACTCTATATTTTTTAATAGCTCATTCGAATAAACTCCCAAAAATCTATGTTATATCAACATTTAAGAAAAAGTTTAAATCAGCAACACATGAAAAAATAGATTTTCGTAAAGATTTTTGTTCGACTTTATGAGATTTTTAAGAGCACCAAAACTACAAAATATAAGAAAACAATTTATCTTTTTGTCTTTTTGTTGAAAATATCCATGTATTATTGTAGAATGATTGACTAGCCTTCATTTGTGCTATCATATAGTCTACAAATAACTTTGATCTTATGGATCTTATTTTTTTCCTAATCACTTCCGGTGGCGCAGATTTTACTCCAAAAGTTCGTGCGTAGGCTTCCATTAAATGCTGATTATCTCGAAAACAAGCTCGGGACACCCAATTTTTCTTTCCAGATTTGGAATCAGCATTAAATTTCAATTTGGAAAATCGATGTTTTAAAAAAAGTTTAAATCAATTTTCAAAAGTAGGCAGTCACCTTAAGGCGCTATTAGCAGCCATGCAGCTTACAATCATGAGTGGTTTATTACTACATTAGTGTTATGCCTACAAATTGGGATAGGCTGTTGAACCGGGAGACAATCCCCTACTCTTACACGAATAATTCAACAGGTTCTTTTATGTCCCCCATTTTACTGCTGGTTAGAAAGGGTTGGGAGACAGGGCCTACGGTTTAAAGTCCTTGTCCGAGAAGACTTGAAGGTCTAACCATTTGCAGATGTAATAACAAAGGCAGCACCTTCTCCTCAGTTATTTTAAGACCCTGAGTGTTGGTCCGGCCGAGGCTTGAACCACGACCTCCCGCACAACAGACCGATGCTTTTACCAACTGAGCTAACCGTTGAGAAGAGAACAGCTGGTTAAAACCAGTCACTGACTTAAGGAATTCTAATTTGGGCTAAAAATTGAGCAAGAACTTCATATTCGACTTATGACAAGTCTTCATGTCTTCAAAATAAAGAAATGCGAACAAATAAAAAATGCAATCTAAATCAGTAACCAGTCTTAGTAAGCTGCATAAAATCTCAAGTGCCGTATGATAAGATTGGCACTGATCATGATGCAGCAGAGTGGCATCTGGAATGGCTAGAAGATTTTGTAGTTCAAGGAATTATCCTACCCCCCCCCTCCCCTCCCCTCAAAGGAATTTGGAATTTCTGAGAGTTGGGGAAGGGGGTGAGGGAAAGAAAAAAATTGCAGAGTTTGTATGGGAAAAAAATTGAATTTTCTGGGTGGTAGGAGGGTCTTTAAAAGATCCTCTGTGGAGGGGGGTAAGGATAATTTCTGGAACTACACATTATACATACATACTGTTTTTAAGTGTGACCTATGATTACTTACTCCATTTTTCATGGATGTCACAAATCACATCCTTTCTATCTATTAACATAAGTTGTACTATGAATTTTTTGACAGTAAGATTTGGCATACTTGACTCAAGAAGGCCAAACAGTTGTTGACCTGGAAGCTCACTTGGTGATCCATAAGAGCATCTTGTTTCGATTTCCTCAAGGGTATCATTGGATATATCAAAGGGGCCTCCCATCTCTTTCCATCCTTTCAAACGTTCACCCTTTTCTGATACTTTTTTACTTATTTTCACTGAGATGCTCCGCTTCAATTCATCTGGAATGTCTTTCAATTTTTGAGCATAAAGATCAGGAATATCTGGTGAAAAAAATCCACAGAGAATGATCTTTTTAATATTTTTCAACAAAACTGTATCCATTCAGTTCAAAATAAATGGCTTGGATGACCACTTTAATTAGTGGTATCGTCTCTCCACACTCATCATTACTAACCAACATCGGAGAGACATAAAAGAACCACTGAGGACGTAAAAAGAAACCCTGGCAGTACTAGTGACCACCCTCAGTGCCTACGCTTCATACTAACCATCTCTCATGCTTGTAAATTGCATAAAAAGCAATCTGTCATTCACAACTCAATGTAAAGCGCCTTTCATTATATCCATATAGAAACGGCGCTATATAAATCATAAATCATCATCAATCATCATCATCAAAAATAAATGTTGCTCTTTAGTCTAAATCAAACAGCCTTTGGCGAACTCATGGATACTTGTTGCACGTTTTGGAGATTGGGCTCCCTGTGCCCTTGTTATGCTCGTTGCCATTCAAAGGATTCAAAGCATTTCGCTCAATTTCATACTTTTTTTTAAATACTCAGCTTAGCTGGTAAAATCAGTCATAGTTCTTTTATTTTATTTTCCTTTTAAACACCTCGTTTTTTGTTATTTTGTTGAGTTTGGAAGCACGAATTCTGTGATGAATTAATTTTCTGAACTTCAATCACGAAAGACGGATTCGACTTCGATGGAGTCAACTGAGTCAAGTATAGAGTAAAATTGGAAGAAGATCTATTTGCAAACGCTTTCTCTGTTTTCGATTTAAAAGGCGGGCTGTGTGTTTTATTCCAGGAATCATCCGGCCTACGAGCTCAAAACTGAACATACAAGATAATTGACTGCTTATGCGTTGCGTTATGCGTTAGGTTGATTTACATTACTACTTTATATCTTGACCTTCAAGGGTCACGGCTCCTACATTTTTAACATGAAACTATTTATTTACACTGTGAACTAAGCGAATATTAATTTATAGAAATTCTTTAAAAATGCTATTTATTTTGTCTTCATCCAAGTCTGTAAATTACTGATTATTTATTGGAGCGAATTCTCGTTAGACCTTCGCACATTTCAACATTCAAGGACATTATTGCTTTGGCTGTTTGTAATCAATCTACTTTTTATTCAGAACAGCTTATTTAAATGACAAAACTGGCCGAACTTCCTTCAAAAGAAAACAATGGAATTTATGCTATATTTATGCTACAATGCTATTTTTTCTACAATATACATCTACATTGATTATTTTCTTAAGACGTCACTTAGTAACTCAACTTTTAATCAGGTAATAAAACTTCGCTCGATTGAGTTTATAAGATTTTTTTGCGGAATACTGCCGTGACTTTGAGCTGTGTCTATGGAGAATAAGAGTTTGAAATCAGACTCTCCTTGAGTTCTAATTAAGATAGCTTTTTTCGATAGCCGGCTCGATCTAAATAAATTGAGTCTTCAGAAAAATCGAAATTTTGAAGTTGTACATAAGCGTTTTTGTTTACTTTGATACATCAGATAAAAAGGTTTGACTCATCGAAATTTTATTTCAGGCGTTGATTGTATAATTTTACTTCAACTTGCATCTTTTCTTGATTCTTTTAATATGAATAATCCGAAGATAAAAGTATGTGCGAGACTGCGCATGCACAGTGGGACCCCATGGCGTTCACAAGTGCTAGAAACTATCCCACATGGATTATCAGCATTCCATTTCTTCATATAAAATATCAAAGCAATCTATTATAATTATATAACAGCTTTGTGCTTGTTAGTGTCGTGTAACGTTCGTAATCAGATGACATAAGACGATCATTAAACGTTTATCGATCTGCTAACATCTTAGTGAGTGAGTGAGTGAGCGAGTGACACATTTGCATATTCAGACCCCTCACAATAACTCATTTCGACACTTCACGTATCTACGAGATAAAAAAGGCTTACAAGACTTGAAAAATAAGTGGAATTCACTTTTAAGTGCCTATCAAGCCTACAGGATCTCATCCTCACCATTCCCTGTACTAGTCTTCACTTCCATCCAGGTCTATACTCTATTTTTGATATCTCTTTTCTTTGCCAAGATATTCAAGAAATGATAACATAAACCCAGGATCCTGAGTAAAAGTCAAATCATCAAAAAATGGAGTATCGCTGTGAGAATAAGTTCAAAATGCCTGAATCTTATGTTGATATAGTGTGTAAGACCACCAAACATTTCAGTCCTTTTGAGCTAATTCCCACAGAGATAATCTCTATTTCACAATAACTTACAATTTTTTTGGCACAGATTGGCTTTTTTTTATCATCAACAAGAGGATAGATCAGATAAAGCTGTTGTCATCGAGCATGTGCTCTTTTCTTTAGTCATTTTGATTGCTAGAAAAGAGCCGTTTTTATCATTTTTCTTGTTGTTCTTGTTATTGAAAAAAAAACCAACAAATTGACTTCAGGTTTTATGTGTCTGTTCTCTTATTGACAATAAATTTTGCCATCACATTGTCAAAGTAGTATGCAGATCCACACTACTTGGACAATGTGATGACACAATTTGTTATCATTTAGGGTACAGACACATAAAAAATCTGATGTGAATTTGTTAATTTGACTTTTTACAAGGATCAAAAGATAAGTTATCATTAATCATTAAGTATTATGAATTAAGATTTCTTGCTCTTTTTCAAACCTTTCTCCATCATAACTTACCAGGCATTGCAGTGGGTTGCTCTAAACTTTTTCCTTGTTGCTCAATAGGGCTTGAAGTAGCAGCATGATCTACCAATTGTGGATCTTGTTCATCAGACCTAGACCTTGAAGATCCCTGACCTGCTCTTTCCCCTTGTTGCATTGGATCCATATCAACCCTTTGTCCATCTGAAGAAACTATCCCAGATTCTAGCTCTATTATTTCTCGATGATGACGATCTGGATGCATCGGATCAGTCTCAACTGGATCTATAACTTGTTCATCAGTCACCAGAAGTCTTTTGCATGAGCAGTATAAAGGGTTTAAATACTTCATTTTGATATTCTCCCTATTTTTAAAGGTCATATAGCACAGAAATAGAAGAAGAAGAAGACCCAAAATGGTAATAATATAGTAAGCCCAATCTGGGATTCTTGTTATTAATTCTTTGAAAGGTTTTATCACTTTTTCATTTGAATCTGACTCATTTTTGCTGGTCATGTTTTTGGATTTCATCATGGTGGTCGGTACAGTTTCATTTGGACCTGAAGCATTGCTAGATGTGTTAGAGGATGCTAATATTGGTCCTTCTTGATCAGTTGATGGTCTTATTGTTGTGGCTTTTTGAGAGCTGGTGGTCCTTTGTGCATGCTTGCTGGGGGTAAAAGGTACTTGTTCACACATTTCAATCATATCATCCCACTTAAACCCATCTATACAAGACCCTTTCTTGCATATGGCATTCTGTGTTGCAGTGCATTTTCTTAAAGTCTTTTGTCCAACACGTGCACAAGGATTGCATGAATGACATGAGCCAAAATCCCTTTGGTCTGAATATGTCCCCCTTTTGCAAGGTTTGCATTGCATGGTTGTGTCGCTCTTCAATACTGTAGACCCACATTGTGGATAAACTCCCTCTCCAGGTGGGCAAACTGGGCACTTCACACAGCTACAATCACTAGAATTACTATTGCTACACTGAAGCGCTTCATCGTATCCACATGAACTTCCATTAGCAGGTTGTGGCAACTTTAATATGAAGATGAAGACGATCAATACCTGTCATTAAAAAAAATTAAGGGGTTTTTACTTTAGAACAACATACATTTTCAAGGCAACTTTTATTCATAACTCAATCTATATATTCATCAATGTCAATGTAAAATAAAACTTTTTGGCTTGCATTGGGCATAACAGTTTCCTATTTGAAACCAGTCATGTCAATCTCTTGAAAATGAAAAGCTTTGTTTGAGTTCATATTCATCATGAGTCTTCTCATGTGCAAATGTTCAACAAAGAAATTATACTCTAGAGAATGACACATGGTCTGAAATGGAACAAATATTATGCCTAATATCAAGTCAAAGGGTTTGTTGTACATTTAATTAATTATACCCTTATAGTATAGCAGAATTATACTGTCATTTAGCTACTTCTCTCTACCCTAAAAGTGACGTGAGCATGTTTAAACAGAAAAGACCTTTCTTATCTGCCTCTCTGTTTCATGTTATTATTGTTTATTCATCTACCTATATATTCTATTTACTGAGATAACTACAGCCTTTCTCAATCATACGTAGCCTCTAGCTATTGTTTCTATCATGACAAAAGCAGGTTTTGGTTGACGTCAACAGAGCTGTTAACTCTCTGGGATAAACCGGATTTTGGACAGTACATGTATCTCCCGGTTTCCAGATTAGAGTCTCAAATCTCCTGGATGATCCCGGAAGCTGACCATTTCTACTGAGACTAGACTTTCACAACCATAAAATTCCAATTATGTTATGTTGTTTGTGTTATTTTACATCGCTAACAAAATCAAAACATTCCTCATAACTATTCTTCACAAGCAGGCCATTGCAGCATAAGTGATAATCTGATTGGTCAGAAATAAACCATATACATCAAAACATTAATTTAATGTTACAAAGCGAATGACTTCTTTTCACACACGTTTTGGTTTGACCCCAGTGCACATGTAGCAAATTTGCCACTTTGAGATCTAGACATTGTGAAAGATCACTACATCACTTAGGAGGGAGATTTAGGACTTTTGCCTTTTGGATTCCAACTCCTAAATACAATTAAATTGTAGGTTATAAAATTTTATCTATATGTACATATTAAGCACCTAATCTGAACTGTTTTATGTGATAGATACATCGGAGTCCATGACCATTTTCATATTCGTTATAACGTCATCACCAATCATATTATATATGTCATCTGCTGTGACTCATGTCCCTTCCCTATCAATTTTTTTCTCCAGATTTGAATATCTCGGGGGTTGACAGCCCTGCATCAATCAAGGAGCTTCCATGGCATTCTCAGAAAATACAAAGTTTTCAAGAGGATGTGCTTATGGAATGTTCTGAAAATGCCTTGACTGACACCACCAAAACAGTACAAAAATTATATGAGGCCTCTTCAACCAATTTTTTAGAATTTTAATCCGAGCGTTCGGTTCATTACTTTCTAGATGAAATGCTTGTCAAAGACTTCCTACAAAGCCAGAAAACGATTTGATTTCAGCTTAATTTTTAGTGCTGGTAGCAAGTTCTAACCGGATTATATGGCAAGAAGTCTGGTTCAAGACAAACAAGTCAAACCGGTTACCGATCTTCAATGAAGCATTCTCAAAAATTCTAAATGGTAGCATTTACAGTATTCAAAAACAAAACAAAACCATTTAAGAAACAAAATGATACTACAAAAGACACTTTTTGGCGAAATAATTCAATTCTGATCAAAAGATCTGCGATATCATCGAGTAAAAAATTTGTCATACCGCCATCTTGACAGTATGTAAAACTACGGAGATAAATGAATTGGTATCTTATATTTCTGTATCGATTCTTCCCTAAAGTGTAAAAAAATTGACTAACAACAGTTTCTTTTTAATTGCTACCGACTAAGAATAAATCTTAAAGACTGCATTCGAATACAAAACAATTTGAACGCCGGCCGGCGCCGCCATCTTTAATGGAGACTATCGTCAAGAAAGACACTCGAAAAAGCAAAATTTTATCTTATTTCTGGATTGATTCGTTTCTAAAGTTAACAAAAATCGCCCACGAAAGGGTATTAATCGATACTATAAACAAACTCTCGAAAGGCAGCCCAAAAACAAGGAAAAATCCCCCTCAAAAATTTACATTGCAAAGGCATTTTTTAGCATGACTAACCTCGAAAGTTGTAGGTGGTATAAATCTGCAATCACCTTCCCTACGACTAAACTTCATCATGAAAATGTTTGCCAAGGTCTTGATAAGCTTCTTTAGGTGTATTGGATCAGTAAATTTAAAAAAAGTAGTGAGATTTTCGGTTTCTCTGCGAAGTCTGAGGTTCTTCGAAGAAAGAGGAAAACGTAGGAGAGACGTTTCTGTCTAATTCAATCGGGACCGCGGGGATTCCCCTTACGTCACGTTAAGCCAAGAAATTGTTGCACCATCACTCTCGTTACCAGATCGTTACGAATGCTGCGACTGCTCTGCGGGTCTGCAAATGGCTTTCTTGAATACGACTGAGGCGAGTACGCTGAAAAATAAAAAGAAACGAAAACGAAAAAGAAAGAAAAAAGAAAAAAAAAAGAGAAAAAAAAAAACAACAAGAAAACATAGTTTTTTGATGATGATGGCTAGTAAACACTAGCGTGGACTGCGTCGGTGTTTCTAATGAAACAAGTTATCGTAGAATTATAAGTTGAACACCGTAGTGAAAATAGAAAATGACGTTTCGGCTCACAATAAAACACAGATACTAATATGGCATTTAATAAAGTGATAATTCAAATATTATATAACGTAACATAAACCTTCTTCGAGCTATTTATTATATGTAGTCAAACCTACCTTGCAGACTGCTATATCAACTCAAGTCTTACCTCAAAACTCCAACGAAAAATTTCGTTCTTTTAACTGTTTTGCTTACAAATTCAGAAACGAATTTAAGCTACTTTAAGGCATCCCAAATCACTGTAGTTCATAAGTTACTTTTGCTGTTATCTTTGTTGTTTTTTTTCTCCAGCTGGAAAGCGATAACCCCTCGAGTGGACGAGTTTGAGTATAAAATTTGCCGCTCTGTTCTCGCTACTGTGGAAAAACTTGAAAGTTTTTCAATCAGTAGCAAGTCAATAGCAACTTGTTCCCTAAAATCTGTAGTTATATTAATGAAGAAAAATAAACTACTCTTGTTTATGTAACACACCACTCCAAAACAAAAATTGCATCATCATTACTAGTCGCCCTCGTTGCGTGACGACCGACATAAATAGAACGATAACGTCATCTCCACCGCTCTATAAATAGTTCTAAGACATCCAGATTCGGTAAATCATCGACCAAGAAAGATCCAAGAAAGCAAATCTCCTCGACTTGGTTATTTTTCGTTTTTCAAAACTAAGTGAAGACTTTGGCAAGATTAATAATATTGTATGTAAAACATTCGTTGTTATTTAAACATGTTTGCCATTGTGTGAAAAAAAAACCAGTTCACAAAACAGTTTTAGCGAGCACAAAAAACTGTCTATTGGGCAAAAATGGAAAATGTCAGTCCAGCAAGATGTTGTTTTCATACAATGTGAAAGTTAAAAAGAATTATATTTTAAGTCCAACATAGTCACATTCTTTTGATGTTCTAGTCTCGATTGGCCGGCTGGGTTACTTTACCAGCTTGGGGAAACCCCTATATCGAAGGGGCATGCAAATACTGATGTCAAAATGTTTTAATGACTGAATGGTCTGAAACTTGCCAAGAACACACTTCTTTACGTATATTCCAGCAGAGTTAATATACTACTAACTCTGGTTCCAGGTAATATCGTAAAATAATCTTCGTTTAAAAGCTAGTAACTAGTTTTATAAAAGCAAGAGGGATTTCTGCTCTAGTTACTTTTAAGTTCAAAATTTCCCAACAGCTTAGTGTCATTCAAGGTCGGAAATCATGACGCGACAGACACGGGGAAAAGTTGAATTCTGTTTTTCCATTAATCCACTTTTTTGCAGTTTAGAAAACTTGAGTATAGCATGATGATATTAGTGTAGTCAGCCGTAGAGTCAAAATACAGAAGAACCAGAATGTGAACATCTAAGAAATGTCGCTATATTATAAGGCAGTGTTCGATAAAATGCTTAGTTAGATTTTCTTACCGAGTTTTAAGATGCTCTGTTTGTTCGAAGGTCCAAACTCAATGGCATTCATCATGCTTGAAGTCCTTGCATTTGTATTGTATTTGTACTTCACCAGTAATGAAACTTTATTTCTTCCCATTTCACAGTTGTCTTTGAAAAAGTATGAAGACTTCGAATCTAGGAGCAGTTGTGCTCTTCTCCATCGTGATATACTCAGACAAGGTAAGTAAAACTGCTGACAACGAGCCTCGTGACTACCATTACGTACACATATGTAGTAGCTACTAAATGTACCCTTACGAAGAGTCATTGTCGCTATATTTGGTTTCTTTCGACATTAGGTAAAATTTTCTCCGGAAGGAAAAGACAAAAGCTAGAATCTTATTCTATTTCATTACATTTTATCTCAATATACTTTGGGTAGCATGAAAATAAAGTTCTGTACTTTTAAAAGCTTTTTGAAAAATTCTAAAGCATTTGAATAGACACTGAAGTAAGTAATCTTTATCATTCTTGTTGGCTTATTTTTTCTTTATTACTACCTTCCTTACTACATTTCTTTTATTTTCTAATAATAGAATTTACAAAACGCCGATATTGACATTCATAAGTTTAAAGCAAAATAATACCAAAGAAGTACAAAATTATAACCAAAATATATTATAAACATGGCGAAACAAATAAAGTCTACTGGTATTTTAGAAGCATTCCTTTAATTTTTTTTCAAGGATCAGCTAATTAATTGAGGAAAAAACCCCTAAAGCCAAGTGGGAAATGCTTTTCGCATTAATCAGTATTTCACTCAGTAAATGTTCATCGTTATTGCAAAAAGTTGTTGCAAAAATAATTCATTAATGTAATTACTTGAAAATCGTATAAGATTAAGCTTTGTAGCATTGTTTTATTCATTTTTGTATTATTTGTTTTATTCATGTTTTTGATCTCCTTAATGGCGATGCGGTTATTGCACATTTTTTTGCTTCCACAAACATGACGAACTCGGGGTGTGTGGAGACGCAATCACACAGCAAGAATGCGCTAAGAGTGCAACAATTTGAAAGAAAGAAAAATCTAGCTTGTTCGACTGTTTGTTTATGTTAACTTGTTTTTATTTGTAACTACATCAATTATCGTATCCTGAAACAACCTCTGGGCTGATCTAAGGCAGGTCACAGCTAAATCGCAGATGGAACCCTGAAACAACTTCTGGGCTGATCTAAATCTGGGCACACTCACAGATGGAGCTGGAATTTATTTATTAATTGCTGTAATATAATATCATTATTAAGACGTCTTTGCATCATTTCTTATATTTCCAGCTGGTTACAGTAAACACAAGCCCTACATGCAGCTGGGACCAGATAACGCGCCTCAATGGAAGCAATGAGAGCTGCTGGGATTGTCCTAAGTGTCCAAAGGGTCTTGGATTGACCCCGCAGTGTTCATCATATGTTAGTATCGATGTACCAATTCACTGTGAAGGTTGCAAGAAAGGCAAAACTTATTCAGATGTTAACGATATCTCTTCTTGCAAACCTTGTACGATTTGTGGGGACAACGAAATAACCATAAGAAAGTGTAACACAACGCATAACGCCATCTGCGGCAAGTGTAAGCCGGGGTAAGTGATTCTTTTAAAATGTTATGTGTCACGCCACTCTTACGGAGAACGTGACGAAATACCACGAGTTGATGATGCATTAAAAAAGAATGGTTATGAGCCTTATAAAAAATTGTCGAAATTAGGCAGGGCCTGCATATTTAGAATAGCCACAATACATTGCTAGGACACAAAACAAACAATAGGGGAGGTATCTGGAATGTTATTCAGAGGTCAGACATTGTATGGTGATTCAATGTATAACAAAATGAAGGGGGATTCCCGACCTAAGAAGTGCTTGTTTGCACAATTTTCGAAACTCAAGCCGTAGGCATGTATTCTTTAGATATTTTCACGTGATGCAATATTGGTTTTGGTTTTCGAACATCTGATTTTTTGTTATAGAAAAAAATCCTGTTGACCGAAACTTTTAAAAAATATGCATAGTTAATAGATATTTTATATATCACTTCCGCGAGTCCCCCGAGCGGCCATGTTGGATGGCAGAACGATAGGATCCCTTTACTCTAGAGAATTTAATTCGATAAGTCTTGTAAAATGAATGTATTATTCCTACAATACAAAATGGCTGCGCCAGTCAGGTGATCGCAACATTTATATCTAATTTATTAGCCGAGGTTGAGAGAAAAACAGGATCGAATTGGCATTGCAGCAGTCATTTTGGTACAGTTTCAGGGACATATTTCCGAGATGGCTTCTGTTTTGTCCCGGGGGGGGGGGGGTGTGTGTGTGTGTTTTGTCCACTACAACAGCCCCCCAATGCACTGCATTGCCAACTCAATCCAGTTTTTCCGTCACTCAACCTTGGGAATGGTTAATACGACTGTGAGAAACGGTTCGGCAGACGGCACGTAATTGATGCGTGCTTTGGACCAATCACAGGGCGAGATATTAATGATCGTCCAATCAAAATGCTAGAATATAGTACGGTCACGGTCAAGATAATTTTTAAACATGTATGACCGAGTGCTGAAATAAGTTTCTTTGTCTCGTTTTGATAGGTTCTACCGTTCGATAACCGAAGACTGTTGGCCGTGTACAAAATGTTGCCCAGACAGCACATCTGATGAGCTCGAGCCACAGTGCCTTAACCAAGGCTTACCGGCCAAGCATTTCTGCAGACTAGACTTTAAAACACAGGAATGTGCTAGAAAATCAACCCCGAAGAGTAATATCAACGAGGATGTTAAGAGAACGAACTATAGGAATGATTCTGTTGATGGTCGCGCTGGACGTCATAATGGCACGATCATCGTGCGTTACCATATAATAACCAAGCTTGATCAAAACATCTGGATATTCATAGGAATTGGTGTGTTTATTTGCCTGTTGATTGGAGTAGTCGTTTATGCTGCCAAGAACTGCCGTTCGAGAAATAGACCTCGTGAGTATTTTATAACACTGCATAGCTAACTGGGCTTATATACAGAATAAGAATTCGGTTTAACTTGTAAGTTTTTGTGGTGGGAGGAAAACAAGAAAGCCTAGAGAGAAAAAACCCTTGAAGGAAGAGACCTAACAAACGTACTCTACTCGCTCTAGAAACTCTACTAGGATGAACCTTAAGAGCATTGTCAGTCAGACTGAGCTCTTGAATGGAAATGAAAGATGGTTCGCATTTCTTCACAGTTCTTAACGATAGTTTTTCTTTTGGTTTAACAGTAATAGAGAAGGAGGTTGGTTACAATAGTATTGAACCTACACCAGTCTAAAGGCATCATGATGAGTGACATTGAAGACAGAATCGCACAACTTCTAGTTCTGGATTGCGAGCACCATCAAATAGGATGTATGCATTGAGTACTAAGTTCTTCTAAGACCACATAAAGACTACAAGTCAGTGACTGAATCAGATTTATCGTGACAAAAACATATATTGAATATATAACGATACACGGTTGAGTTCAAAAGTCGACTGTTACGTTCGCGCTGTTAATTTAACATCAGCGAACTTTATGGGAAACAAGTACTTATATAATATTTATCAAAAGTAGAGAAAAAAGATGCTGGAGACTCAAAGGATTGTGTAGTCGGATTAATCCGCATGACTAGTACTCCTCAGTGGAAGATGTATGGAATAGATCAGAACTTTCGTAGCTTAGTCAAAGGAGTATCCGTTTTCCATATTTTTTTCCATTTCAACTGGACCCCGATTCATTCTCTTGAGAATAAGATTGTTGGAGTTGTACTGATAATGATATGAATATTGATGTGCCGTTTCATACCCTAGAGAATGACATGTGGTGTGAAATAGGAAAGCCTTATAGGTAAGACCAAAGGGCATATTGTGTGGGTGATTTCCTTTAAAAATCTAGCTAGAATCTAAACGTTAGCTTGAAAAAGCACCATATATTAATGCATTACACTTAGAGTGATTTTACTTAACCCGTGATCTACAATCCCCCTCCCTCCCCCCAACCCGACCCACCCCCTCCCCCCCCTCCCAAGCGATACATAAATGACCGGTTCCTAACTACTAACTATTACTCGTGTTAAGTATAACCACTTTAGGTTATTAAAATTCTAAGTTTTGTTAATTGAACTTGAACAAAGTATATCTGATTGTGAGATTCAAGACTGGCGTTTTCGAGGTGGCGCGGAAAACTGGTAACGAATAGACGCGCGCTGACCACAAGATTCTTTTCAGTATGGCCGGAAAGCTAATCAAACTCTCTTGAAAAACAGACCGAAAACCAAAGTAAATGTGACTTGATTCAAAAAACTGAAGCCTATAAAACGAACAAACAAAAAACAAAATGGCGTCTTTGAAAACAGCCCCATGATTCAGTGCGCGTCGTATGTACTCGCTACCAGTTTTCCGCGCATTTAATAATATACAAAAAAAAAAAAGTGTCCAAATAAATATATATATATATAATCACAATACACTTCAAGTTTCAGATCTAAGTTAGTTAATTAGTTTGTCTTCTTTCTATGGTTATCTTTAAAGAGCACTCTCAGGCCAACATTTCGGCGGAGTCCTATGTTTCAGTCTACATGACACAATACCGCCTTTTAAATTTTTGAAGCCATAGCAAAGCCAGTGAAATATTAAGGACCACAATTTTAAGTCCAATATCTCAATGTTATATAGTTATTACATTAATTATAGAACTTGAGGTTATTATATTAATAGTATCTTGAGAATATGCAAGAAAATATTCCAAGGTTTTGCTTTTATAATTTATATTTTTCGTGAAAATTCACAATAAGTTATTTCTTTTTCTGGGAATCTAAAATTTTAAAAAGTTCTATATGTTCTTATTGGCTGTTAGGAAGTTGCAGAACGCGTTGCATCATGAGCTGTTCTAAGGTATTGCTTTGATTAATACTTATATAGACTCGGTTGGGACTAGGGACGATTGAATGGAAGCGAGGTAAGTAAGGCCTCATTAGTGAACTAAAGTCTACTCAGTACGATATTTTGTGTCAAAGTCATTCATCTCACCAGTTTGAGTTCTTTTAAGCGTCTTTTGAAGTAAGGGTGAATGACTTTGACACAAAATATCGTACTGAGTAGACGTTGTTTACTAATGAGGCCTCCCTAGTCCCAACCGATTTTGGCGGCTATTTTTGAAAGTCGTGTAATGCGTCTTAAAATTTCTCTCGTTTCTTGTTGAATACAATGTCAACTGACTAGTCAAGCATCACTCAAGCTTTGAACTATTTAACAGCCCAACGATGCAACGCATTTCTGTATAACGCTGGAAAAGCCAATATAGTCAGATCAAGTGATTTGTTAAGTGTGACTGAGGTCACGTGATGCGACCATAATTATTTCATTCTAAATATGATAAGTATTTCATTCTAAATAAAGCATGTACCTAAGATCCTAAAATATTTCATGGAAAAATAATTCATTTGTTATTTCTTCCTATTCGTTCAATTCAAAAACCACATCTGCTATTCCACTGCCATGAGTTTACATGCAAGGCTCTAATGTAATCGGCGCCATTTTGGCTAGATGTCAAAAACCTTTTGATGCAATCTCCCCAGGGCTTTTATTTCTCACTACGCATGCTCGTCCAGCAAAAACACAACTAGAACACAACTAATATGACTGGGGTAGCTTATCCTCCAAACTGGTGAAATTCTAAGCATGGCGCGCATCAAGGAGCTGTGTAAGACATTTCTCTAAAAACAAGACCTCGTCAATCAAGAACACAGTGATTATTTATAGCTGAACAACGAAAATTGAATTCCTAATAAGCCGCGTTCGATCCTAGGACGGTGCCTACTATTAAGCACGCGCACACGTACTGCGCATCTACATGGCCATTCGTAGAACTCTTGAATACACTCACACCATTTTGCAGTGTGGCTAACAGTGTTCTTCTCAATTAATTTTTTGTTCATTAATAAACCAGCATTTTTAGCTTAGTCTGAAAATATCTCCATAAAGGAACAATAATTTCTAAATTTCATTTCATTTCCTACATTCTTTCGTCCTTTAATACTTTTCTCTTTCCATTTTTATCCATGCATTTTTTGCCGATCTCTATAACAATCGCCAGTCTTCGATCCACTGCTTTCAAATGAGGCGCAGTCAAAATTGGCGCCAATGCGTCCGCACCCGTAGACTCTTTTAACCGCTGACCGAGTGTTTTGGATTTATCTCTGGCTATGGCTGTTAGTCGCTGCCACGTCGAACGCCGTACCCTGGCATTGTAGAAACAATGTAAAATTAGCCGAAAATGTCTCAGTAAGGTGTGCGTTTGTTGATACCGTGAACATTGCCTCATCTTTTGTGGCTACAGTGCTGCCTCGTAGTGGCGAAGACATCAGGTTGTTAGTCCGTAAAACATTACAGGAAGCCCAGCATGAATGAACTCTCACAATTCCTATCGGTCTCTGATCAATCATTTGCAATTTATCTAATTGAAATAATTTTATCTTGTTCATATACATAGTAAATTGGAAGATTTTTTGTCTTCAATCATAAGCATTTTTCAGTATAGCACTAGCCACATGCGTTTATTGAGCGAGTATTTTTAGGGCAAGCTAGAGAAGGACATGTGGTTTGAAATTGTAAAAGAGATTACGCCCAAGTGCATGGATTCATTATATGCTATGCCAACCTCTATAAGTTTTACATTACAGTGAATACTTTAAACTATTCACTGTAACGTAACACTTATAGAAAGTCATTAAACTGATGATGGACGATGGATATCGTCCGAAATAACTACTCAAGCAACTTCTAGTTATTCTTTTCCTTTATGAACTTTTAGCCCAAAGAAAAATATTCACATTTTTCTTATTGATATAAAAATGAATATAATTAAAGGAAATTAATCCATACCTGCAACACTGGTAGAGCGGAGCTAATATCGATATTTCATCTACCTTTGGATTACCAAAGCTGAAAGAAAAAATCCCGTTAATATTAACTGCAAAAAGTCAAATATTAGTCCATTAGAGAGAATTCATTTTTGAAAATTCCTTGGCAGAACCATTTAGTACTCATGGGAGTAATTTTGGAATCATCTTTTTTATTGGAAGGATGGGTGGCGTAGCGGTGAGAGCACTCGCCTCTAACCAATGTGAACCGGAATCGATTCCCAGACTCATTATTTTATTATTGATTTCAAGATTTGCCCAAAGGCCGGTGAAGAATCCAATAAGACACTTGGTCGCCTAATGGGTATTAAATACCTCGATGTCGTATATATGGGAGTCAGTAGAGTTGCTTGTTGGTTCTCTCCTGTGCTTTGCGAGGTTTTCTCTAAGCTCTCCGGTTTTCATCCCTAGGCAAATATTAACCTTAACATTCCGATTGGAATCCAGAGGAAGAGCCACTCTGTGTAGCCACTATTAAATCCTATTACCATTAATTACTTTCATCTTTGTCATACCTTTTAGCGTTATCCAAATGAACGAGTACACCATCTTCGTCACCCTTCTTTAATGTCTCGTAATGATGTCTGTCAGCATTACCTGCATAAAGCAACAACTTGCGATTATGAGCAAAGCTTTAATTTAGGCGCTATTTGATTGGTTAGTTAGATTGCAACGAGCTCGTAACCATTTTCAACCAATCACAGCGTACGAGGTCATTAATTATCCAATCAAAACAATTCTAACATGGCATCGTCATAGTCGTGGCGCAGCTTCGTTATCACTGAGCATATCATAGATTTGATTTTTCCGTTCGAATTTCTGCGCTAACTTGGTACTCTACGGCATACTAACTGCAACGTATCTCAGCGCGCGATATTTGAGGATTGTGTTCAAGTATTGATGGGTTGCAAGAATTCCCAAGAGCGTTGAAAAAAGGTAGGGTCGATTGCTTCTAATACGGCTTCTAATACTTGAGTTTCTTGGGCGTTGCATTGCTGAAGGGAGCATATGGAAAAAGCTGTTTGACCACAAATGTAAATTTTCTCGCTTAATGATTAGTTGAGAGCGGAGGTAAATAAGAGCCGGCGGGAAATCCCCGCCAGAGACGGCTTATAACAATCTTTCTTGCAAATGTTTTGCGTCGTTTTTCTTTTGTATATAGTAAAAAAACAAATTTCCCGATGATTGAGCGTTGTCAGAAGTTCAAAAAGTCGGATGTGCTTTTATTTGCCACGAACCACAAAGCATGCACGTTGATATGAATCACACTTACCAATGATAAAGTCAAATATTGCAGTATCAATGATATCTAGTAATCTTGGTCCTTCGTCATAAGGGTACTTTTTGAGTACCCTCTTGCAGTGATTATTATCTACTTCCCATCTAAAAACAGAAATGAAACGTTTTCAGCCTACAGGACCGAACCGTGCTACGCATACACAGGTATATATCAATTGTAAAAAAGCTTGTTTCATTTGCGTAAAAACCTTCACCCTGATGAAAACTGAGAGGGCTAAAAACGTTATGTTAATAAAAACCATTTTTGATGCAGACGGAACAAGTTTTTTCAAGATTCACAGTATTTAACAATGAAAACTTACATTGCCTTTTTGGACGTGTACGTTCTTTGCCAGGGGTGTCGCCACTTTGCTAAACCCCACCCTCGCGGAAGCCATATTGTCAAGGAGCCCTCCATTACAGTCTTGTTAGCACATGCTGCTTCTTCTTTGTTGCAGTAGTGACACACACCGTAAAAGCAAGTGTTACCATCTTGGAAGAACAAGAAATAGCTGGTATCGGGATATTATTACTAGTATATAATAGGGCTTAAAATAACATGGACATTATGACTGCCAAATTTGTTTTAACTCAAAAATACCTCATTTCTGGCTCAACGTTAGTTCTCATAATGCCTGGCAAGATTTTGCCAGACGAGTTCCAATTATGGCAAGAAATTGTCTTATGACCAGCTGTTATTTTAAGCCCTGGTAAAAGTATGTATGTATGGAATCCAAGGATTAAGGATCTCTTTAAGGATATTTTAGAAGTTGGTAGCAAGGGAATTACAAATGTGGGTCTAAAAAGCTGCCGAGAAGTGCGGAGGGGTAGAGGGTGGAAAGGGAAGAGGGGAGGGAAGGAGGGAGGATGGGAGAGGGTTTGGGCAAATGCCTGATGGCTGTAGATAAGGTAAAGGTCAATTATGATGCAGGTCAACTTGTTGGTAGCCTCCTTCGCAGAAGTATTTAGGGTTGTTATGTAATGCTTCTCTCATGTGCGACCCTAACAATGTCTGCGAAGGAGGCTAACTTGATGGTAGTGTCCAGAAACCAATGGTATGATTCCCATAGCAATATAAAATGATAATGTTGACAATTTTTTGTCATGATTTATACTTTTTTTAAAGAAAGTATTAAGTAGGCTTCTTTCTGCAATAGGTTCAACTTCATCTTCAAGGTTGACCTTTCGACCAGCTACTGGTGGTGCCCTGTTGAATCCTAGTATCCTAGCAACATAAATGTAAGGATACGTATTTAGTATAATATATCACTTATAACTTAAAGTTAAAAGAAAGAAAACATTTCTTGCCATAAAAAATTAATCATGCAAAAGCATTAATATACAAGGTGTGAATATTTCTTCAAGAAACTATATTTATGAACACTGAATCAAAAAATGGTCGCCAATTTGAATAACTATTATCCTGAATGAATGTAATTTAGGCAAAGCTATAGCCGAGTCCAACCAGTCAGCAGTTTCACCACCGAACAGCGTGGGGGAACCCTTGGTGGTTTAGGGTATTGGCAGGGTTTGCAGTGTGGCAGCTTTGTCGTTGTGCTGTTGTTTGGGCAAGTGTTCAAAAAAAACCTCTTAACTTTGGAGGACTAAGAGTGTGATGGTAAGTATCTCCACCTCTAAAGGTGTGACGGGTGCCAGGTGGGCAGTGGAATGTGGTCTGGTTACCATGGTCAACTTTGTGAACAAACTAGTTAGGCGTGACCACATAACCCTCATACCCTGGCACTCAAATTTATCGCTAAGATGAGTTTTAAGGACTGACTAACCTCTTTTACATGTAAAAACACTTTTCTGTCTCCACATGAACATGAGACTAGTCATTCCAGAACAATAGTAAGTTACTTAAATTGGTCGCTATATTTTGATTTGGTGTGTATATTTTGTATATTAAATTATCACGTGACTCACGAATCATTGATTGGGTAAACTACAAACTTAATGCTTTATAGAAATAAGTCACCCAGGAGAATTACATTTGTATTGACTTGTCCTTTGCATTTAACTAAATACTTTTTTAAAATACTGATTTTCTTTGTCAAACTCAAATTTTCAGTCTCGAAAAAATTAGTAATAAAATTATACCTCCAAATAATTAATATGCAATGTATACAGCTTTCGTCCAATCAATATGGGCTTCATTCAGAGGGGCTGCTCATATTATATTACATTTTTTTGATACATTTGGTATAGATTTGAAAATCTTGCTATGCAATATGTACAGTATTTTGTCTAATCAACATGCACTGCCTCATAATTCAGATTGGCTGCTTATATTGTATATTCAGGGACGGCCGAACCGTTGTGAAATTTTTTTGTGAAATTTTAATACATTTTCACTAAACTCAGCCTTCCCCCCCCCCCCCCCCACCTTGCCGTGCAATGTCACTATTGAGCCCCCCAATCAAAAAACTGCTCCGCTGTCCCTGAGAGTACGACCAAAATTATTTCTATGAAATAATTGTAATCTGATTATTATGACATTATACCTATCCACATGAAAGGCAGCAATCTCTCCATTGTGTCTGTCATATCCATCATAAGGCTTGCCCTCGATTACATAATCTCTTGGATACCTGTGGTTTTGCAGTAAGGACAAAAACATTTCTTAAATTCAAGATTTTAATAAATTAAATTACTGTCAGCAAATGAGTGTTTTGTTAAAATGAAATTATATGGTTTACAATACTCAAAGATTTTCATTTTGGATATTTTCAGAAGTGCACACTTATCAGCAGAAGCAGATCTATCACCCTATTCCCTACCCCCCCCCCCCCCCAACAGACACACACATATGTAATATATACAGTATGAGTGGCCGTGTTGTATCAGATATACAACCACGAGGTGTAGCCGAGTGATTGTATATCTGATACAACACGGACACGAATACTGTATATGACGTATCAAACGTCTAGGTTAGTTCCTTTGTGTTTCACTAAAATTTTAAAACTAAAGTGAATTTGGCCAAGAAAATCCAACTTAAAGTTTATGCAAATGAACGCAGTTTTGTATCAGATTTACAACATTCTTCATCTTCACGGTCGTGATTTCTGTTGTGTTTTCCTCAATAATTATTCATGAGTTTGATAAATACATGATAAAAGCATGACAAAGAATATAAATTAGTAAAATGAATAAATGATCAATGCGTAGTTCCAAAAATTATCCATACCCCCCTCATGGAGGAATTTTTTTAAGACACCCACCTACCCCCCAGAAATTCCAATTTTCTTCCATACAAAAACTTTTGTTCTTTCTCTGACCCCCCTGCTCTTCGGAAATTCCAAATTCATCTGTGGGGTGGGTATAGATGATTTCTGGAAATACACAATACTCCATTTTACAGTTCTGTTCCAAGCCGAGGCTGGAGTTTCCGCTCATGATAAAAAAGTATAGTTTTGCTATGCATGGAAACTGCAGCCTCGAGTTGCAACTATTATTCGAGGTCACTCAAACAGAACTGTAAAATGGGGTATTGGATAATTAGAGGTATGGCAAAAAGGAAGATAGTCTCAACATTTCGTTGCAAAATAGGAATAGCATATATAACTCACCTCATTGGTTTGAACACAACTCTTTGTTTTCCATCTAGGAGGAATGTAGCCTTCAACTGCGTTCCCTTGTACCCTATTCCTGCCGCCACTATAGGTTTGAATGAAAGTCCATCTAATATGGTATTAACTCCTCCTGGTTGACTTGATGTTAGCTGACGTAACTTGACCATTTCTTTCCAAGTAAGCCATGGATCATCTGGTTCATCATCATCAAGATCATCGTCATCGTTTTTTTCATTCAAATTTTCAGTTGATCTCTTTTCTTTTGAAATACGTAAAGTTTATCTTCTTTGGTGTCCATATTTACATTATTATTACTATCGATATTATTTAACTCTTGGTTGGACCTGAACTTTAACCGTGTCCTTGATAAACTGTGTCCATGTTCTATACTATTGAAGTCTGAGTGGTCAGGAGCTTTTAGGAATCTTATCGTCCTCTCATTTTCATCAAGTTGCCGTTCTTGATATTCCGTTATGTGAAGCCATAGAAACGGCACAATTACAATTCCTAAGCACCCACCAAATATGAATCTCTCTTTTAGCTTCATATTTCCCAAGGTAGTTTGTGTGGATTTTAATCAAATCGACGCCATCAATGTAGTTTATTATCCATCGTTATTTTACCGTGGTCTTTTTGCCATTCCAAGTCGTTTTTGGTCAGGCGTTCTTACGTGGCACAGGCACGACACCGACCAAAACAATGAATGATTTACGAGGTTTTCCGAACCTCGTCGTTCAAATTCGTTTTGTGTTCGATGTTTCTTCGGTCCAAAACCAAGGACACCGAAGAAAACTCGATGACAGAGAGTGATAACACAGGAAGCCCAAGTTAGATAAAGTCAAAGGCAAAATATATATATATATATATATATAATCAGTAAAAAATCGTCTTTATAGAATTTCTTTGTATTTTAGATCAAGTTAGCATTCTACATGACGGGATGGAAAATCAATCTTTCGTATTTCTAAGTATTTGATAGATTGGGATCCCTGTGGATCAGATCGAGAAGAAAACAAAATGGCGGACAAAAGAGTCGCCATTGAACAATGTTTATCTGCTGCAAAGAGTCTTCGTTCTTCTGTTTCTCAGGTTTTTGAAGACTTCGTTTCGAATTCAGTTGGGAAAGTTGACACAGAATCGTCAGATCTAGCGAAATCGTCCGAATTTGTCAACAATTTGAAGAAAGATTTTGTCCAGGTTCAGAAATCCGTCAGGTTTGTGTGTTGCTTGTGTCCTCTCGATATCGAAAAGACCGATATTTTAGCTCATTCATTCTTTTCGTTGTGCCCTATTCTTGTGTGCGCAGTAATCTAGAAAAGACTGCAGCACAAGTCAGCCAATTCAAGACAGATTCGAGCTCTGCTGTTCTCGGTAACACTGGTCTACTCAGTCTTGACCCAGGCGACGATAAAACACCTTTATACAGACAGTTGATGGGGACATACAACTGGCATGAAAAGGTAAAACGATGGGTAGATAAACAGCTATTGCTCACTATCAATTCAGGTGCATATTTAGGGTGGGGATTACTTAGAACAAGGACTAACCCCCTCCCCACTCCTACCCAGGATTTACTCAAAAATATGGAAAATACATGTAGCACAGTTTCGATTATATATCCCATACTAAGAACCATAGAGTTCCTGGAAGAAAATAATCTAAAGGCTGTTTGAAGATCATGCGAATTTACTACTCACCCTCAAACTTCCCTCCCACTTTGTTCTAAGAGAAGAAAGGATGAATTATTATACACATTCCCCTACCCACTCATCATCCCATTACCCACCCATCCATACATCCACCCATCTATCCACCCATCCATTTATCCATCCATCCATCCACCCATCCATCCATCCACCCTTCCACCATCTGCCCATTCATCCATCCATCCATCCATCCATCCATCCATCAATCCATCCATCCATCCACCCATCCATCCATCCATCCATCCATCCATCCATCCATCCATCCATCCATCCATCCATCCATCCATCCATCCATCCACCCATCCATCCATCCACCCTTCCACCATCTGCCCATTCATCAAATAACCATCTTAGGTTTTTTAAAGCTAATTGGTCAATCCCTGCAAGCATTCTCCTCCTTAAAGAGAAATCATCCATGTTCTGCTAAAAGAAATGAAGATGGTGCCAGTAAGAGAACACGCTTTGCAGGATCATCTGCAAAAAGGTAAAAAGAATTAAAATTAATGTTAAATAATAATAAAAGAGAAGTCAAATCATGTATAAGTGAATAAAGTTATGTATGAATGCTGCTCCACAGCTACTTGCAATTAATAGGTAAATTATGTATTTTTATTTCCAATTCTAGTGATATGGAAAGACTTGATAAACTTCTTCAGTTCCTTAGACAAAAATACACAAATCTTCGTTTTTGTGTCTTCAAAGCTTGTGGTGCCCTTTTGTTAGAGGTATGATATCTATTACAGTCCTATGACTGACTGATTGATAGAGTGTATACAGTCATACAAACAATTATTCTAGCTATATGTATTCTAGCATACATGAGGATCATTAAGTAATATACCCCTTCACAGTTCCCTGCACCATCTTAAAAGGTAACCATGCCGTTGTATCGAAGCGAGACAAACGGTGAGCTTGCAATGATAGAGACATGTGAATAAATTTCCAAGGTGTTAAAAAAAGGTCTCTATCATTGCAAGCTCACCTTTCGTCTCACTTCGATGCAAAGGTACGGCTACCTTTCAAGATGGTGGAGGGAACCGTGAAAGGGACTATTAATTTTTATTATTTTGTTTGGTATGTTGTTGGTAATTGGTTGGTAGGGGGTCAGTAATCTGGTCAGTAAGTGGTCGTTAAGGTGTTGGTAAGTGGTCAGTAAGTGGTCGTTAAAGAGTTGGTAAGTGATCAGTAAGACTTACTTACATTGGTAAGGTGTTGGTTAGTGGCCAGTAGGTAGTTGGTAAGTGGTTGGCAAGGTGTTGGTAAGTGGTTGGTAAGTGGTTGATAGGGTGTTGGCAAGGGGTTGGTAAGGTGTTGGTGAGTGGCCAGTAGGTAGTTGGCAAGTGGGTTGGCAAGGTGTTGGTAAGTGGTTGGTAAGTGGTTGATAGGGTGTTGGCAAGTGGTTGGTAAGGTGTTGGTGAGTGGCAAGTAGGTGGTTGGTAAGTGGTTGGTAAGGTGTTGGTAAGTGGTTGGTAAGTGGTTGATAGGGTGTTGGTAAGTGGTTGGCAAGGTGTTGGTAATTGGTTGATATGGTGTTGGTAATTGGTTGGTAAGTGGTTGATAGGGGGTTGGTAAGTGGTTGGCAAGGTGTTGGTAAGTGGTTGATAGGGTGTTGGTAAGTGGTTGGTAAGGTGTTGGTAAGTGGTTGGTAAGTGGTTGATAGGGTGTTGGTAAGTGGTTGGTAAGGTGTTGGTAAGTGGCCAGTAAGTGGTTGGTAATTGGTTGGTAAGGTGTTGGTGAGTAGCTAATAAATGGTTGGTCAGGTGTCAGTGGTTGGTAAGTGGCTGATAGAATTTTGGTAAGTGATAGGTAAAGTGTTGGTAAGAAGATGGTTGGTTGGAGGTGTTGGTGGTGCAGTAGTTTACAATTACCTTATAGCATTCAGTCTCTGCATAAGGACTTGGTGTCATGAACTTTTAAATCTTAGATGTTATTTTTGTAGATCACAATCCCTAAGACCCTCAAAGCAATGGTTGCACTCAAAGGATTTGGCATTGAACAAGTCATGATAAGAGGAATAGATGAAACTACACTAAATGATCAAAAGGTAATTTATCTACCCAGAACTTGGTTGCGTCTCATCAAAGCCTGGTTTTTACCTGAGACAGAGTCAGAGATATGAGCAGCTCATGAAAAAGGAGCCTAAATTGAAGTGGAATCGTAACATAAGAATTAGACAGTTTTCTCTTTCTTGGCTTTTGTTTACACTTAAGAGAAGTGGTTTTCACAAAGTTTTTTTCTTTTTTTCTTTTTACAGGAAGATATTTATTCTCCCTCTCAACACAAAGTCTTCAACAAGGTAACCAACAATTATTCACTTAATACTATTTGTGGTTGTTTGATGGACTGAATTCTCTTCTTGTCATTCAGTTAACAGCCTATGCCACATCTGCGATGCTTCACTATTACACAACTAGTGATAATATTCTACAGGTCATCAACTTTGTGGTATGTTGTAGCTGGGTTTTTTGTCAGTTTGTTTGTTTTGTTTTGTTTTGTTTTTTTATTCATAGTTTGTTTTTTTCAATAATTAATTATTTGTTTTTGTGGTATGTTGTAGCTGGGTTTTTTGTCAGTTTGTTTGTTTTGTTTTGTTTTGTTTTTTTATTCATAGCTCGTTTTTTTCAATAATTAATTATTTGTTTTTGTGGTATGTTGTAGCTGGATTTTTTGTCAGTTTGTTTGTTTTTTGTTGTTTTTTTATTCATCATAGCTTGTTTTTTTCAATAATTAATTATTTGTTTTTGTGGTATGTTGTAGCTGGGTTTTATCTGTTTGTTTGTTTGTTTTGTTTGTTTTTTTATTCATAGCTTGTTTTTTTTAAATAATTAATTCTTTTTTTGTGGTATGTTGTAGCAATGTTACAATGAAGAACACCATGTTCAGAATAGGAGATTAATTTTAGATTATTGCTTTCAAACAATCGTTTCAAATCAAGGCATTTGGGTTTATTACGATAAATGTATAGAAACCAACCCAAATGCAAAAATTCTTTGAAGGCAATAGAGCTCAACTCTAATATCTTCTTCGTATTGTTTATTGACATAACAAAATAAAGTGTTTGGTGGACACACAAATGAAAGTTCTTCCATGACTTTGTCAGAAAACAGGGACAGATCCAGGATAGTTTTTAGGAAGGGCTTATAATCAGCTCATCTACAGGGTTTTAGCACTCTCTGCACCTGAATCTGCCACTGGAAACACAAAGTTTTTAAGGGCACATACCTATTGATTGACTTCCACCAAAATCTAGCATCCGTTGCAGATGTCCTGCAGGGTTCGGTTAACCAAAACCTTACTTTGTCCAGATAATGTTTGTGCAAGACATTGAAAACAATAGACCTAAATTGTTGTGTTAAATGTTTTCCCATTTCAGACCACGGGTACTTCCCAAGAAATAAATTG